>CAUJGJ010000434.1:3236616-3326616 GCA_963170055.1 Halisarca cf. caerulea
GATCAGATACTAGTAAAGGAACAGAGAAAAAAAATGATATCAGACATGTAACATGATTATCTACGAGTATAACCTATACAAATAATTAAGAAAAACACGTCCACGTAACATACGAGCAGATTGTACCAACGAATTCCAATCTTGGCCTCCCAAACTAACAAATGATTTAGCACCCTGATTTGTCTTAAAAGTAGGTAGATAAAAATCATGTGGCCTCCGTGCACTCCGATAATTAAGCTGTTGATTTGTCTTAAACATTTGTGATAGATAAACTGGTGCTTCACCTGATGTGCATCTCCTAACTACCTTCAATCTCATAATCTTGCGTCTGATTGCCAGATTGGTCCAAGTTAGACGTTTTCTCAATAGATCTGAGGGAGACCTTCGGTCAGCGTTCAAAATCAATCTCATTCCCATCTTTTGTATACGATCAAGTTTAAGACTGTCACTTTTGTTGCACTCTGACCAAACCACACAACAATAGTCAAGATGTGGCTGAACCAGAGACAGATACAATGTTTTCTTGATGGCCAGTGGGAGACACTTACTAATCTTAGCAATAACTGACAAGGTAGACATACATTTCTTTCTTACTGACTGAATGTGATCTTTCCAGCTCAGTTGACTATCCAATATCACGCCCAAATACTTGAAGGTATCACACCTAGATAAGGGTCTGCCTAGAACATTGAACTGCAAGTGTTGGGATTCAGTTTGCCTCCCCTTTCTTGAAAAAAACATCCATTTTGTTTTTTCAGTATTAATGTTGAGGTCATTGTTACAAAGCCACATTGATAATAGATGGATATCCTCATTTAGCTCAGCTTCCAACCTAGATGCGACCTTGGCAGCATGGTATATTGTAGTGTCGTCGGCATACAACATGACTTTGCTGTGTTTAATTGAGAAGTTATGGAAGACAATAATTTTGCCGTTAATCATATAAGTAAGACATACAAGTGCTTTCTCCGAGGTCCAAAAAACTGCTAATTCTTGAAGATGATCGAGTGAAGAAAGACCCGCATGCAAAATTTATTTCCACGAATACCTTATAGCTGGAAAGGTTGGCAGGAAGAAAATTTGGCGAATTTGCCATAATTAAACATTGGCAGTTTTTATTTTGCATGGTGATTGCCTTCTAATTGGGACACTTTAATTATATTCATGATCTATGAATAATCACATGCCTGAATTGGAGAAGATATGGCTGCAGCAGCATCAATGAGCTGTGGCCTTGGGAAAGATTGAAAGAGCATGTGAAATAACGTAAGGAGCGGCATGCAATGGAGTTCTCCATGAACAGCTTCATACCCGACATTTTTTGGAGGGTTCTGTGACCCTAAGTATTGGTACTGGTACCCTAAGTATTCAGCAGCGTTCAGCAATAATTATTGTTTTGCAAAAGAAAGAAGGCAATTCGAATATCCGTATACGCTATTGCCTTTATTGATGTCGAGAACAGAGTGTATTGGAGCACATTCCCCCACCAAATATCAGCAGGTTGCAACTAATAATAATATTATTATTGTTTATTCATACATACTCTATGGTTACGCAGTATAAAATATCCATGGTTTGAACTCCTTCATGGACTCGGAAATGTTAATGAAATGTAATATCTGGCAGATTATAATTTGGCAGTGGACACGAAAACCGCCAATCCACCAAAGTAACTTCCCCACCAACCTTTCCGGCTATACAGTATTATAAAAATGGATAATTAGCTCCTTGAAAATTTACCACTATATCCAGTAGCTTGTTGCTCTAAGACCACAGAGAGTACAGCCTCTCTACATACAGATAACGTAGCAAGGTCTTTTGATTACCATACAATTGAAGTCCCACATTGAAATGCATGTGTGTACAGTTACATTCTCCGAACAAGGATGATCAATAAACACGACAGCTCACTGTGGCCCCATGCCAGTGATGTCCTTATTATGGAGGGATCCCTATACTACATGTGCATGAAGGATCTATTGCATGTGCACAAGTTGAGAATATTCAACCTGTTGTTGCATGTGTATGAAAATCTATCATTATGCCAAAAGCACCATTGGTTCCACCATAGACTCTAGAGGGTCTATGGTTCCACTACAACATGCTGCAATATAACCAAGTTTCTATTGTAACCAGTTCATTTTGTAGAAATCAGTGGAACAGTTCCCAACATATGTGTATTGTTATAAGAGAGTGATACAAAGTCAAGTGACTTTGTAGTGATTTGACTGTAATTGGGAAATTTGCTAGCTCCTCAATCAGGCTGGGATGCATCCTTCCAGGCCTCAACATGTTATACAAGAGAAATTACAAACATACAGCTCCCATATGGCACACACATGCATACATTCAAAATTTGCTAAGTTATCTTGTGAAGACCTGCTTCAATGAAATGCTAGGTGAACAAAGAAATTACTTCTTTTTCATTTAGATGCTAAAAAGTGACATGGATAAAGAAATAAAACAATACAAAGAAATCAAACAAATATATACAAGTATGCAGTGTAATCTTATTGGATAGTAGTGGCTTTGAAAAAAGCCGTTTGGGTTGGAGTTATGAGTAAGCCATCAGCTTACTTATTGGACTTCTTTGGCGACTTTGCAGACTTTGCTTTGGACTTGGTCACAGTCTTGGGCTTAGCAACCTTGGGTTTGGCTGGCTTCTTCTTATCTCCTGTTTTCTTGGGTTTTGCAGACTTCTTTGGAGTGGCCGCCTTCTTGGGCTTGGCTGTTTTGGGCTTAGCCTTTGCTGTCTTGTCGGATTTGGGTTTTGGTTTCGCCGCGGGCTTCTTCGTTACCTTCTTCGCGGGTGCAGAGGTTTCCTTCTTGGCGAGTTTGAAACTACCAGATGCTCCGGTTCCCTTGGTTTGGATCAGAACGCCCTTAGTGACGCAGCGCTTGAGATTCATCTTCACGTGGACTTCGAAGCCCTCTCCCACTTTGTAGTGGCTACCGATGTACTTGGCAATGGCTTGTCTTGAGGAGCCGTTGCGTTCTTTGAGCGTAGAAATGGCGGTCACGATCATTTCTTCGTACTTTGGGTGGGCTGGTGGAGCGCTGGGTTTCTTCTGCGTTGAGGTACCCTTTGGTGGCATCTTGACAAATGGTTGGACAGTAGTCGAACTAGGACACAACAGATTAGCTTGAAGACGAGACTTCCTTGAGCGCTGATTTAGAGGAGTAAACTTTATACTGAATTGGCGGACTCAGTTGTAACGCATCACGTGAGCCGCGGATACCATATTCCACTCGGGGAAGACGTACGTAATTTGTGACAATGGTGCATTTAAAAGTCATTGTAACTTTTTCAAAGTACCATGCACGATAAAATAAATAAAGCATCATTAAAAAGAGGCTACAGGCTACTATATATCATAAAATCGGTTCATTGTCTTGAAAAGTGATCAGGTGGCATGACTTTTAATGTCATGGTCACGGTCTTCATCTTCATTCAACGTCCACTCATCTCAGGATCATTCACAATCTGAAGGAATTGGTAGAAATGTAACATGTTACAAACACAATACCACCATTAAGGCTTACACATACCAAGTTTTGAAAGACTGGGACATTGCTGGGAGGAATGTAAACCCACTGATTCTGAGACACTGACACAAACACCATTTCCTGTTGTGACATGGTCATGAAAGAGTTTCTCCATAAACTCCCTAAGATTAGGCTAAAAGGCCTCGATTTCAACACAGATCCATTGTACGACAGTATTTGCATCTATTTAAGTACATTCTGAGGAGTTGGATGCCTAACTTGCTGATTTTTAGAGGAGCTTTATTTTATACATGCTGTTCTATTGTGTCTATGGGGAAAGGATTTTTGATCTCAACTACCCCAATTTGAGATAGAATTGTGATTTCTCTGGACAGAATGAATGTTCTCTGCTTATAGGTGCTGTTTACTTCTAAAAATCGAGTGTTCCTATGTTTAAAACATCACAAGGGCCGTTTCTTTTGACCCTACATGTTTCCATATAAAATGAGGGCATTTTACAAAAACTCCACCACTCACCCAATACTTGTGTCCACGTCTACACTTACCAAGTATGTAACACTCAAGGTCATACTCCACACAGCAAAAACAGTGGGAGAAAGTTTAAACCCCTTAGCTGAGAGAAAATGAGCAAGATTTCTCGCAATACAAATTAATACACGTTTCCTTTGCCATATGACACAAGTACATCCAGAGGTTTTTGTCCCTTGTCTTTGTGCACTATCAGCTGTATCCACTTGTACAAGTTGCTCTGCAACTCAGCACACTCTCCTTACTATGATTAGCATTAGTCAATATGTAGACGGTCCTAGCAATCGAATAATTATTAGATATTACGACAATTTATACAGTGTACCTAATGTAATAAACTGAAACACACCCAAAAGGCAGTCTCGGGCTGCGGCTTCGGTGTAGTCCTTTCCAAGGGCAACTGTTGGAAGACTAGCTCACCTGTACTTACTTCGCATTGACAATGTGACTTTGAGCCGCCTAGACACAGAGATCCTAATAGTTGGTGAGATGTGCTAAAAATAGAAACACTATTCATGAAGAGAAATACTGGTGAAATTCAATCTTTATTGTATGCAAGCCAACAAATTATGGTGGATACCAGTTGGTGATGCACTGCTCCTCTTGGAAGATCAAAAAATACAATGAAAGCAAGGGTATATTGGAATATTCAGAGATTATGCAATGTTACTATATTTAGAACAATCCACTCAATATCAAATCAAAACAATCCATATACACTTGTATGCTGGCCTGCTCACCCAATCCACTGAGATATGCTGCAGTATGGCTAGTATGCCTGCTATACCATGCACCACACTTCAAAAACACCAGGTTCATTCCTAAAAGAAGACTCCATGTGCATTTTTCTCCTAATATGGGGAATTCATGCATTATTTTGCTTTGAGAGAATATGATCATGTACACAAAAGATGAGCCCACACACACTCAATACTTTATGCAAGTACGCCTAGTGTTCTCATGTTAAAACATCACAAAGACCATTTCTCTTGATTTTACACGTCATCATGATAATAAAATGAGGACATTTAACAAAACTCCACTACTCGCTCAATACTTGTGTTCGTGTCTATAGACACTTGCCGAGTATGTAACGTAACACACTCAAGAGTAGGTTCCACACAGCAACAACAGTGGGAGAAAGTTTAAGCATCTTAGCAATGGGAAACTGAGCGAGATTTTTCACACTACAAATAATACACATTCTTCACCATAAGAAAGTACATCTAGAGGTTTCTGTTATTTGTCTTCATGATCGCACGCACTATCAGCTGGCTCCACTTGCAAATGTTGGTCTGCAATGTAACACACTTTCCTTACTATGATTGGCATCAGTCATTGCAATTACATATAGGGAGTCCTATCAATTGGATAATTATATATTATATGAAAATATATACATGTACAGTTCACTCATATAGTGCTAAACTGGATGAAACACACAGAAAAGGTGGTCTCTGGCCTTGGCTTGCATGGGTGTAGTCCTTTCCACAGGCAATTGCTGCAGGACTAACTCATAATAATATGTGGTTACCTCGTGTTTAGGATGCCACTTTATGCTACTTACATACAGATCCTATAGTAGTTGGGAGATGTGCTAAAAATAGTAACGCTACAGTTGAGGACAAACATTGGCGAAATCAAATCTTTACGGCATACAAGAAAGAAAAATAATGGTAAGTATCTATGTGCTGCCCATTTCTTTTGGCAGTCAAAAAATACTCTCTAAGCAGGGGTAATTGGAATATTTAGAATTATGCAATGTTACTATATTTAGAACAACTCAATCAACATCAAATTAAAACAACCCATACACCTTGCAGATTGGTTTGCTCACTGAGTACACTGTGAGATATGCTGCAACCACAGACTCTCATCCTGCAACATGGCTAGTAAGACTGCTGTGTGTGTACCTTGCCACACACTTCAAACACTCAGAGGCTTTTCCAAAACAAGATTGTCCATCTCTCCTTATATGGGATTTGATACATACACTTTGAAAAAGGTAGTTACCGCATGATTATGTGCACAACAAATGAACCAACAGACACTGAGTACTTCGTGCACGCATAGTCACATCTGGCTTATCTGACACTCATGTACCCTAAAACCTCATTTACCCGACCATCTGTTGTGAATAACCGTCACTACATTGTGTTAATTTTATCTGACCTATCCAACACCAGGTATAGCCGGCACATTCATGGGGAACAGACATCATTGGATCAACCAGATACCACGTATTATTTGAATGATTTGCTAATGTTTAGCACCCTCTGCAAGTACACATAAAAGGGGAATACCCACTTGGACATAAAGGGGAATCCCCCAAGTCCCAATGCCAAGGTGAGACACTAGATAGCAACTGCAGTTGGTATAAAAAACATTTCATCCAACTCATATAAAAGTTGATTTAGTGAATGTGCACGGGTTATTATTAACAACCTATATATACCGCAAATATAACTCAAAACTGATATAATTATTATGTCACTCAGAACTTGCTGTTTTCTTCCAAATCTTGAAAGGTGTGCGCTAATAAAACAAATTTGAACCTCCAATATGGACTCTTCCAAATAAGGACACAGTATAATAAACACCTTTACTGTAAGGACACAACTTCAAGTCCTATAGGTACCACCTTCCAATTGTTCACTTTGTTCGGAGTTCGGAGGTTATTCATTGTATATAATATACGAGATAACAGTAATATTCTTTTACTCTACTTTGAACACATTACAAACTTTGTCTTCGGCAGATAAGCATCTAATTGACAACCTTTAGGACCACACAGGCTTGGTATACAGTCAAACCTCGTTAACATGAAACTCAGGGGACTGTGCTGAAACTTCATCTTAACAGTACTTCAAGTAAACAGTACTACATGTTATGCTTGGACCTGCACTTGGACTTGGCTAGCATCTCATGTTAAAAGATATTTTGTGTTAAGCAGTTTCATGTTAACGAGGTTCGACTGTATCTGCCTATATGTAGGATTGACACTAGAAAACATGGCCGCCATACATACAAATTTGCTTTTGCCCAATAACTAAGTTTTCAAAGCGGATTTTGGCACATTTTGACACACCAGCTAAAAGGCGAAGTAGTTTAAAAGCTTCATTAAGCTACCTCTTTAAAGAAATGTGATGTACACTCGCCGAGGTATCATGCATGTGGGTGCGCAAAACCAGTACCATTTCAAGATTATTCTTCTAGTCATTTTTTTCGAAAGTAAGAATGGAAAATGGGATCAGAAGTGGGTCGAGGTAAAGCAACAGGAGACTGGAGCACATAGGGTAAGTGTAAGGGATTGAGCAGGGGGCCAGTGAACAGAGTGGGGAGGGGCAGAGTGGAGCAGAGGGCCGTGGAGCAGGGGGCCAGTGAACAGAGTGGGGAGGGGCAGAGTGGAGCAGAGGGCCGTGGAGCAGGGGGCCAGTGAACAGAGTGGGGACGGGCAGAGTGCATGGAGCAGAGGGCCGTGGAGCAGGGGGTCAGTGAACAGAGTGGGGAAGGGCGGAGTGGAGCAGAGGGCCGTGGAGCAGGGGGCCAGTGAACAGAGTGGGGAAGGGCAGAGTGGAGCAGAGGGCCGTGGAGCAGGGGGCCAGTGAACAGAGTGGGGAAGGACAGAGTGGAGCAGGGGGCCAGTGAACAGAGTGGGGGAGGGGCAGAGTGGAGCAGAGGGCCGTGGAGCAGGGGGCCAGTGAACAGAGTGGGGAAGGGCAGAGTGGAGTAGAGGGCCGTGGAGCAGGGGGCCAGTGAGCAGAGTGGGGAGGGGCAGAGTGGGGAAGGGCAGAGTGGAGCAGGGGGCCAGTGAACAGAGTGGGGAAGGGCGGAGTGGAGCAGAGGGCCGTGGAGCAGGGGGCCAGTGAACAGAGTGGGGAAGGGCAGAGTGGAGTAGAGGGCCGTGGAGCAGGGGGCCAGTGAACAGAGTGGGGAAGGGCAGAGTGGAGCAGGGGGCCAGTGAACAGAGTGGGGGAGGGGCAGAGTGGAGCAGAGGGCCGTGGAGCAGGGGGCCAGTGAACAGAGTGGGGAAGGGCAGAGTGGAGCAGGGGGCCAGTGAACAGAGTGGGGAAGGGCAGAGTGCATGGAGCAGAGGGCCGTGGAGCAGGGGGCCAGTGAACAGAGTGGGGAAGGGCAGAGTGGAGCAGGGGGCCAGTGAACAGAGTGGGGAAGGGCAGAGTGGAGCAGAGGGCCGTGGAGCAGGGGGCCAGTGAACAGAGTGGGGAAGGGCAGAGTGGAGCAGAGGGCCGTGGAGCAGGGGGCCAGTGAACAGAGTGGGGAAGGGCGGAGTGGAGCAGGGGGCCAGTGAACAGAGTGGGGGAGGGGCAGAGTGGAGCAGAGGGCCGTGGAGCAGGGGGCCAGTGAACAGAGTGGGGAAGGGCAGAGTGGAGCAGGGGGCCAGTGAACAGAGTGGGGAAGGGCAGAGTGCATGGAGCAGAGGGCCGTGGAGCAGGGGGCCAGTGAACAGAGTGGGGAAGGGCAGAGTGGAGCAGGGGGCCAGTGAACAGAGTGGGGAAGGGCAGAGTGGAGCAGAGGGCCGTGGAGCAGGGGGCCAGTGAACAGAGTGGGGAAGGGCAGAGTGGAGCAGAGGGCCGTGGAGCAGGGGGCCAGTGAACAGAGTGGGGAAGGGCGGAGTGGAGCAGGGGGCCAGTGAACAGAGTGGGGAAGGGCAGAGTGGGGAAGGACAGAGTGGAGCAGGGGGCCAGTGAACAGAGTGGGGAAGGGCGGAGTGGAGCAGGGGGCCAGTGAACAGAGTGGGGAAGGGCAGAGTGGGGAGGGGCAGAGTGGAGCAGAGGGCCGTGAAGCAGGGGGCCAGTGAACAGAGTGGGGAGGGGCAGAGTGCATGGAGCAGAGGGCCGTGGAGCAGGGGGTCAGTGAACAGAGTGGGGAAGGGCGGAGTGGAGCAGAGGGCCAGTGAACAGAGTGGGGAAGGGCAGAGTGGAGCAGAGGGCCGTGGAGCAGGGGGCCAGTGAACAGAGTGGGGAAGGGCAGAGTGGAGTAGAGGGCTGTGGAGCAGGGGGCCAGTGAGCAGAGTGGGGAAGGGTAGAGTGGAGCAGAGGGCCGTGGAGCAGGGGGCCAGTGAACAGAGTGGGGAAGGGCAGAGTGGAGTAGAGGGCCGTGGAGCAGGGGGCCAGTGAGCAGAGTGGGGAAGGGCAGAGTGGAGCAGGGGGCCAGTGAACAGAGTGGGGAGGGGCAGAGTGGAGCAGAGGGCCGTGGAGCAGGGGGCCAGTGAACAGAGTGGGGAAGGGCAGAGTGGAGCAGGGGGCCAGTGAACAGAGTGGGGGAGGGGCAGAGTGGAGCAGAGGGCCGTGGAGCAGGGGGCCAGTGAACAGAGTGGGGAAGGGCAGAGTGCATGGAGCAGAGGGCCGTGGAGCAGGGGGCCAGTGAACAGAGTGGGGAAGGGCAGAGTGGAGCAGGGGAGCAGTGAACAGAGTGGGGAAGGGCAGAGTGGAGTAGAGGGCCATGGAGCAGGGGGCCAGTGAACAGAGTGGGGAAGGGTAGAGTGGAGCAGAGGGCTGTGGAGCAGGGGGCCAGTGAACAGAGTGGGGAAGGGCAGAGTGGAGCAGACGGCCGTGGAGCAGGGGGCCAGTGAACAGAGTGGGGAAGGGCAGAGTGGAGCAGAGGGCCATGGAGCAGGGGGCCGGTGTAAATGTTACAGCTATAGTAAATCTTAAGTGTATGCTGTTACTCTTGATTCAGAAGTGCATTGCAAAGGCATGAGCTATACATGGACGCACATGCAGTTCTCAATAAATGAAGCAGCACACACTAACAGTAAATAGTGAATGATTGCCATGCAGGATACAAAATCAGTTATATCCTGAATGTCTAGGTATGCTGCAGTGGACATAGTGATGATTGACCTTGGGCTTCCTCCTTGGTCAATCAGCCCAGCTGCACTGCACCCATAGAAAGGAACTTAGCTCATTCACAACATTTTATTTGTCCCTGTGTGGGCAATGATATCGCTAAGGTTATGAAAATAAGCTTCCTGAGGAATGGAATACAAATCTGAAGTCATGTAGTCTAACTAGCTAGCCCGTCTCCGCAAGCGCCCTACGGGCGAGAAGGGGCGGAGACGATCTAGCTCACATAGAGATTAGTTCACACCTCGAAACTCAATGTCGATTGCTCGTCCGATAAAGAAGTGCTGGAGTGCATGGATTTTCATTCAATTTTACAGCGTGCTTCAGTTAATATTAAAAATAGCGGAATTGTTCTGTCGGAGGACCAGTCTGCTGCTGCTGCTGTCACAGTGGATTCAGAGGAATGGCCAGAACGTCCAAAGTGGGTTGAATTAGGCTGAAAAGAGTGTCCTTAGGATCGTTCAGGAATACTGTAGGTTTTTCAGTATCTATACTCTAAGAGTGTTACCAAAAGGTTCTTTTTAAACATGGCAGAAACGTTTGCACCATTCCAGTGACTTTACCATGGATAAAGACCAACATGAATTCGTTCATAGCATAAAACTTGTACGTAGGCTAAAAATCCATTCTTGCACTTCAACTGGACGAGCAATCGATGCTTCAGAAGCGACAATCTAGCTGGCATCGTTGTTGGAGTATCTACGGCCAGAGAGCACAACAGGCGCCTTGGTCTTGCGTAGTCAGAATTTTGAAAAATCGGACTAAGCTAGCCCCAGTTTGAGGTGTGAACTAATCTCCATGTGAGCTAGACCGTCTCCGCCCCTTCTCGCCCGTAGGGCGCTTGCGGAGACGGGCTAGCTAGTTAGACTAGAAGTCATGCAGAAATCAGCTAGATTACAGTGCATTTTAATGACTATGCTAAACCCTGAAATGCGATATCATAATATTTTAACTGCACATGTTATATACCAATGCATACATATAGGACTTATCATGCATTACAGTAGATTCTGAATGTCAAAAACAGTATTATTCAAACAGTATAAATAGGTATGCCTCATCATATATACAGCAATAAATTGATACAGAATTATTGAAGCAATACCTCCATGTACCGAGAAGAACATCAAAGTCAGGAAGCAATGACATTCATAGCTGACATGATGTTACATAAATAGCATTCATATAATGCCCTTAATAACATTCATATGATTTCTAGAATCATCATGAATTCCCTATACTGCATCTATGACCCTTGCAAAAAGGAAAAAGAAAATGAGGAAGATGGCTTCCCGATAAAGAATGCGGAAATTATGTGGAAGTGTGTGGTTAAAATACAATTATTATATCGCAATTCAGAGTTCGATCAGCATTCAGTACAAGTCAAAGAAAACTTACAGTCTCGCGCACGATCGTTTGCGCGATCGCGCAATAATTGCGCGACACTACTGCGAGCGAAAGAACTAGATCGCGTGTGATATTCGCGCAAAATCTCGAGCATGAACATCTTCATCTTTAGACCATAGTCGCAAGAATTACAAACGTTCTCTCTGAAAAAATCACTGCTCCGAATTGGCAGTCATCTTTCCCAACTGTTATGACTTTTCGTTCAGTCAGTTTGTCATCCTGAGCCATAGCTTCGTATAAAAACGTGCACATGCAGGCATGACTGTCTTCGGTCTTCCCAAATGCTTTCTGTTCTTCACCATCCCTGTAGCTTGGTAGTACTAGGCACCGTTTGATGCACACGTCTGCTCGAAAGCACAGTTATAGTAAACACTTTAGAAGATTCTAAAGTACTACTTAGCGCAGGTAAGTTATGGCAGATTCGTGGTTGCGAAGGACGTTTTGTGGTTTTAACAGGAATGCGATTAAATTGTCACACCTAATACTAATTATCACATTTTTCCCGTGTGACATCTTTCCTAATATTCGTGATTTAAATCGTTGTACCATCAATAGAAAGGGTTCTGGCCAGCCAAGTTAGCAAATCGATCGTAGTAAACTGTAAACAGGCGCAGATTTGAAAGTGATCGAGCTTCCGAAGCTCTAGTTTGCCTCCCCGTACGAAGGTGTATAAATTAGCCTCTCTATACGTTAGAACACGTGGTGTCATAAGAAAGTTATGGCATAAAACGCGGGGATCTAAACCTCTACCTGTGTGCTTGAAACATTGACAGATTATCCTTTAAGGACTAAACTTGGAATTCTGATTAGGGGAAGATATTCGGCCTTTCCTTTCAGTTTATGTCACGCCGTTTGTTGCCACAGCCGTCCTGTTGGACCAGAAAACCTTCGCCATAAAAGCCGAGGAGTGGAGCAACATCTTCCCTTAATCAGGAAAGTAAGATTAGGATATGCCGTGTCTTCTGAACCTACGTTTGTGTTTAAACTCGGAGGTCTTCATCTCCGCGTTTTTGCGTATTTGTTCATTTTGATATGGTTTAAGAAGAACAGTCATGCAAAAGGTACAACGTGTTTTTGGCTCTTTAAGTTACGCAGGATCAAAATACGAATGTTCAACTCACAATCTAGATGGTTTCTTGGAGTTTTAAACCTTTAACAAGAATAAACAAGGCGTTTGATTCGAGACATTCGTAAACGGCAGCCATTTTGTTTTATGGCAAAATGTGTTATAACATACCTGCGAGATACGAAAATCGAACGAATTCAAAGAAAGCTGCCGTATGGTATTTATTTTACTTATATCAGGCCTCTGTAATTTGGAAATCTGTCTATTCGCGCGCAATCTGGAAGTAAGTCTTGTGCGATCGTGCAATATTTGCTCGATATCACGCACTATCTCGTGAGTGGGTCGCGCAAGATCTCGCGAAATAGCGCAAGTACTTTTTGACCTGTACAGTATGTCAGCAAAATGTGATAATCTGATTGGTCAAAAGCAATATCTTGTCAACCAAAGCTCTTAACACTTTCCAACTTCGGATTTAGATTCCATGCACCCGTCTGGAAACCCCATGAAGCTCATTTTCATAACCTCACTGATATCGATCATGGACCCACAGGAATGAAATGAAATGTTGGTCCCATTATAATTCCTACAATACATTTTGAACCTCCCATATGAAGGAAAACTTCTCTACAAAGAACAAATCAGCTGATTCATTTTATGTTGTGCCCAAAGTTTCCTTTCTTCATAGGTTCCCCTGACTGTGTACTACAGGTAGGAAACGTTTTAGCTAATGTTGTTTGCGGCATGGAAAGCTGGTGGGAATTTTCCACTCACTGTTGTCATTGACAACCGCCAAATAACTAGTATAATTAGAAGTGTGAAAAGAATACAAAGGCTTGCACTGAGCACACCACCAGGAAGTGTGAAAAAGCATGAATGCATGTGTGCACATGCAGTGCTTCCTTTGACAACACCCACACAACATACCCACAGTTTCCTATAAAAGAAGAGAAGTGACTACTTCCAACAGCACAACAGCTTGCAGTCATAAAGACAACAAGTGGAGAATATATCAACTCTTACTGGAGGTTCAGCTACATCAACTACTGAGACAAGATGAGAATGGATAATTTAGTGCTAGCAGTCACCATTACTATTGGACTCATCCTAGCTGGAACACACACCACAACTGCTCAATGTGAGTTTTGTGATACTGTATTTCCTCTAAAAATTCGTCATGCGACGAATTCACCCAATTTCGTCAGATTGGTGACTAAAAAAAAAGAAGTAAATGCGCTACATTACTAATGAGGTTCTACTGTATCTATGATGATATGGTACCGGTCCAGAAATAGACGCAAACGACTTGGAAACGTAAAATAAAACGCCAATAAAAATCTTCACATCGCGAAAATTGCATTTTACTTAGAAAAAATATTTAATTAACTTCACATAGTCCATACATATACTGACAAGAATATTCTAGTAGAATGTCATAATAATTATACTGTCGTGAATAGAATAGTGGTCAATCAACAGAAGGTGAATCAGTGGATGTGGCATTCAGACCAGATCAATGTCCTGATTGGTCACTGGATGCTGATGAATTGCCTCTTACTGCGATTTGTGAACTTTATGCTGGAAAAATTTCACACTCTACGGTAGACACCCACTTACATACACACAGTACATATACAGTAGAATGAATATTATGCACATGTTCAATGCACACATAAAGGACATACGCTACCCTACATTTCCCCTCCAGGTACACCATCAGGTAACACTATACCAAGGGACTGTCAGGAGGTCTATGACAGAGGATGTACTGAAGATGGGGTCTACACTATTGCACCTGACTGTCCTGGTATGACGCCGTTCCAAGTATCTTGTGACATGAAAAATGGAAAATGGATTGTATTCCAGAGAAGACAACATGCCCAATTGAACTTCAATCAAAACTGGATCAAATATGAAGAAGGCTTTGGAGATCCACGGTATGAATGCTGGCTGGGATTAAAGAGACTCAACTGCTTAACCTTCAGTGTTCATACTGCTGAGCTCAGAATTGACTTGACTGACTACAAGGGAATCAACAAATATGCTATCTATAGCTCCTTTGCTGTTCATAATGCTGACAACAAGTACAGACTAGATCTTGGAGTATACAATGGAACAGCAGGTGATGGGATGAGGACATGTGAGTCAAATGCCAACAATGATGGTATGCCATTCACCACACATGACAGAGACAATGACGGCTTTTTTAGAAACTGTGCTCAGCAATGGGGAGCTGGATGGTGGTACAACAGGTGCTACTGTTCAAACCTGAACAAACCATACTCCCCCTACATCAGTCAATGGGCTAAACTCTCTGAAAATCTAAAGTTTACAGAAATGAAGCTTCGCTCCAAAATTTAATGTTAGTACATGATATGAGCAAGCTTAAGTAACAAATGAATAGTAGGCTAATAATATCTGAGGTTACTTATATGCAAATTTCATTATTTTCTGTTATCAATAATTGAATAATAATAATTACTATCTTAATTAAAAATGTATACTTTACACATGTCGACTGTTTTAATTAGGTGAGTTCGGTACACTTGCATGTACTGTATGCATGTACATACCTAAACCTACCTTGCATGTACTGTATGTACACATACATACAGTACCTACACCTACCTTGCATATACTGTATGCACACATACATACAGTACCTACACCTACCTTGCATGTATTGTATGCACACATACATACAGTACCTACACCTACCTTGCATGTACTGTATGCACACATACATACAGTACCTACACCTACCTTGCATGTACTGTATGCACGTACATACCTACACCTACCTTGCATGTACTGTATGCACACATACATACAGTACCTACACCTACCTTCATGTACTGTATGCACACATACGTACCTACACCTACCTTGCATGTACTGTATGCACACATACGTACCTACACCTACCTTGCATGTACTGTATGCACGTACATACCTACACTTACCTTGCATGTACTGTATGCACACATACGTACCTACACCTACCTTGCATGTATTGTATGCACGTACATACCTACACCTACCTTCATGTACTGTATGCATGTACATACCTACACCTACCTTCATGTACTGCATGTACATCCCTACACCTACCTTCATGTACTGCATGTACATCCCTACACCTACCTTCATGTACTGCATGTACATCCCTACACCTACCTTCATGTACTGCATGTACATCCCTATATAATCCAATTATCAAATTTAGTCCTGCGACTAGAAGGTATGCAAATTTGTGCAAGCTCACTTGCAGGAGAAATTTCTTTCAAATGTAGTCTTCTCTGAGAATATTGCCAGGTAAGCCAAAGTCACAAGCTTGTGCTCTCTCAAAAGTCATTTGATCCCATAATGCATACATCCAAACACACTTTGCATAATAGCCGTTTATACATTTTATTATAATTTATGCATTATTTAGTATCAATAATAATAATAATAATATATTATACTAAGTTCAAGCCCTACAAGTACATATACATGTATGTGGCTATATCTGTTTGAGGGGACTATAAAAGAAGAGAAGTGACTACCTCCAACAGCACATCAGCTTGCAGTCATAAAGACAACAAGTGGAGAATATATCAACTCTTACCGGAGGTTACTACAGTTACATCAACTACTGAGACAAGATGAGAATGGATAATTTAGTGCTAGCAGTCACCATTACTATTGGACTCATCCTAGCTGGAACACATAATATGACAACTGCTCAATGTGATCGAGTCTAGATCTATTCAAAGGATGATCTGTGCATGTTAAATATGTAGAAATATTTATGTATGTGGGAACATGCATGTGTATGTGTGTGTGTGTGTGTGTGTGTGTGTGTGTGTGTGTGTGCGTGTGTGTGTGTGTGTGTGTGTGTGTGTGTGTGTGCGTGTGCGTGTGTGTGTGTGTGTGTGTGTGTGTGCGCCAACATTCACGTGTGTGCCTTTTATATTCGCGGTCCACGTTTAAAGTGTTCAAATAGCTTACTTTTATCTTTGTTTCTTCAAATTATCAACTCCGAATGAAGAAAACAGGGGTGTATTTGTGACCAACTTTGCGGCGGCCATTTTGAAATTTCGCTTTATGTGCACATAACTCACCTGCGTTGCAGGACTAACTCATAATAATATGTGTTTACCTCGTGTTGAGGATGCCACTTTATGCTACTTACATACAGATCCTATAATAATTGGGAGATGTGCTAAAAATAGTAACACTACAGCTGAGGACAAACATTGGTGAAATCAAACCTTTATGGCATGCAAGTGAAAAAAAAACAATGGTAAATGTCTATGTGCTGGACATAGTGATGATTGACCTTGGGCTTCCTCCTTGGTCAATCAGCCCCATATAACCACTGCACCGCACCCATAGAAAGGAACTTAGCTCATTCACAACATTTTATTTGTCCCTGTGTGGGCAATGATATCGCTAAGGTTATGAAAATAAGCTTCCTGAGGAATGGAATACAAATCTGAAGTCAGAAATCAGCTAGATTAGTGCATTTTAATGACTATGCTAAATCCTAAAATGCGATATCATAATATTTTAACTGCACATGTTATATACCAATGCATACATATAGGACTTATCATGCATTACAATAGATTCTGAATGTCAAAAACAGTAGTATTCAAACAATATAAATAGGTATGCCTCATCATATAGCAATAAATTGATACAGAATATTATTGAAGCAATACCTCCATGTACTGAGAAGAACATCAAAGTCAGGAAGCAATGACATTCATAGCTGACATGATGTTACATAATAGCATTCATATGATGTCCTTAATAACATTCATATGATTTCTAGAATCATCATGAATTCCCTATACTGCATCGATAACCCTTGCAAAAAGGAAAAAGAAAATGAGGAAGATGGCTTCCCGATAAAGAATGCGGAAATTATGTGGAAGTGTGTGGCTAAAATACAATTATTATATCGCAATTCAGAGTTCGATCAGCATATGTCAGCAAAATGTGATAATCTGATTGGTCAAAAGCAATATCTCGTCAACCAAAGCTCTTAACACTTTCCAACTTCAGGTTTAGATTCCATGCACCCGTCTGGAAACCCCATGAAGCTCATTTTCATAACCTAAAATGGTTGCTGAATTAACATTCATAGGCGGCGGAAAGGTACGGCCAGCAGAGCTACAGCCAAACCAATCACCAGCAAATAGGGGCTGAGCTGTACCAAACCTACCTTATTTGTAGCAGGAAACTGTTACTGTCTACTAAACGCAAGTGCATGGTTTCTCCTTTTAGTGACAATCCACTCTCCAACGAATAGTACCTAATTCTAAACGTTCATGACAAAACAGCACTTTAATTAGGTAGATTAGCATCATTGGAAATTTTATCTATAGCCAAATTGCTACTTGAACTAGACGCCATTTTGAAATGATTGGTCATGACAACAGATTTTACGAGACAACATGGCTGAAGACGTTGATATCCATTTCTGTAATGATCATTGACAAGTTGTAAAATAATTGCATATTTCTGTGGAATATTCACAGGTTTGACACCACAGATCCAACCCAAGCCATACCAAACGAAAATTTCTTCCCCTGCCACTGATACTATATACTACACATGTAGGCACATTGTACTCACTATTTGAAAGACCAGTAAAAAAATAAACATTGATTTACTGTCAACAATTTCTCGGCTGGAAACATCTTGAATTAAAACTGTTACATTCACAGGGCATTTATTTCAGCCCACAGCTGCTTGGGATTTGGGGCGTGCACGCACCAAATTTATAAACAACGTCACCCCTAACAGTAAACAACGTCACCACAAATTGTAAACTACGTCATACAAATGAGAACGTCACTGAAAGTGCCCCATTATAAGTAGATATCAATGTTAGTGATGTCACAGCCCCGCATCACGATACGTCATCAAAATGGCCATTTTTTAATAGGCAAAGAGAAATCAGCTTTTCCGGAGGAGAAAATGCCCTACAACTTTCCTGTTTGTCTAACTTTTCCATTTAATGTAGTCTTGGCTATAGGATTCTGCTTGTAGAATAATGCTATAATAAGGTAAGCGAAAGTAATTACCTTATTTGTTTCCATTTTTGCCGATTTCGGGGCACCAAAAAGTGCTTTTTTCCAAATAAAAGGTTTTAACAAGATTATAATAGTAAACATCAAGCAAATTCATATAGTTCAGATATTTTGCCAGCGACTGAAGTAAATTTCGTGAAGCTACAGGGTCATCTTCTCCTCCGGAAATGGCAATTTCTGTCTTTTACCGAAAGTTTATGGCTCCTTTGTTGTTGCCTCAAACTTCTCTGTTTCGTACTTTTTCTTCTTCGGGTGTTCCTACAAATAACATTTGTTTAATTTTATAAAGTGTAATGTATAAGTTTATCCGTATTGGAAGCATAATAGGCTAAGAAAATTGGTCAAGTTTCGCGACGGCCATTTTACTGTTATATCCGAGGGCTGAAATAAATACCCTGTGTTAAATGTCTCTTCCGGTTGTGTTCATAGTACACACACAACAGCTATAGTTAATGATAATATTCCTAAAACTCAGGTGAAAAATGTTGCAGCTTACGTTCATTATATAATAACGACCAAATACCAGTTAACTGGCTAAATAGAAGCAGCCCTTAAAGGCCTGCGAGCGGTGAACATTGCACAATTGCGGTGCCTAATTAGAGCTAATACATCAGTCAGTTGTCATGCATATAGCTAGTACCTCTTGTTATTGCTCTTGAAGTACATTGCATTCAATTAAGGCATGCATGAGCTAATGATAGGGGAGCCTACGCAGTTCAGCTGATCAACTCGAGATGAAGCAGTACAGTGCACACTAACAGTAAAATATAATAGTGAATGGCTGCCATGCAGGATACAAATTAGTTACAATGTCATCCTGACTGTCTAGGTATAAATGCTGCAGTGACGATTGACCCCGGGCTTCGTCCTTACATGGTCAATCAGCACCGCGGCCGTATATCTGCTGCACCACAGTTAGAAAGGCCTAGGATATTAGTTCATTCATTCAACATTGTATGTTGTCCCTGTGTGGTCAATGATATCGCTAAGGTTAAGAAAATATAAAGTTCCTGGGATTTCTGGATGGGTGGAATACAAAACATGGGTGGGTGGCGGTCAATCTCTCTCTCTCTCTCTCTCTCTCTCTCTCTCTCTCTCTCTCTCTCTCTCTCTCTCTCTATATATATATACATAATATGTTATAGTTATATATCATGTGAGTGAACCGGGATATATAACTAACTTCTATCCCATCCAAATTGATTTTCAATTGTTATAAACTTGATTGGCAATAATTGATTTCATTAACACCAAATGGACTCTAGCAGCACCTGGTTGCCAAGATAACGTAACATAAGTGATACGCTATACTTTAAACTTTCACTAAATACATGCAGTGAAACCAGCTGCAGTTCAGTACATATCTCGAATTCGAAGGAGATGCATAATCTGTACTTATTATCAGAGGTTATAATCAGGGTTGGTTTATGTACATGAGGTATACAAAGGGACAGAATGAGGAGTACTTACTATCCAGGAGTATGTACTAAACCAGGTACTTACTATCAGGGTTGGTTTATGTACATGAGGTATACACAGGGACAGAATGATGAGTACTTACTATTCAGGAGTATGTACTAAACCAGGTACTTACTATCAGGGTTGGTTTATGTACATGAGGTATACACAGGGACAGAATGATGAGTACTTACTATTCAGGAGTATGTACTAAACCAGGTACTTACTATCAGGGTTGGTTTATGTACATGAGGTATACACAGGGACAGAGTGAGGAGTACTTACTACCTAGGAGTATGTACTAAACCAGGTACTTACTATCAGGGTTGGTTTATGTACTTTAGGTATACACAGGGACAGAATGAGGAGTATCTACTATCCAGGAGTATGTACTAAACCAGGTACTTACTATCAGGGCTAGTTTATGTATATGAGGTATACACAGCTATAGGGACAGAATGAGGAGTAGTATATTATACTTATTTTAGGAGTATAATATGTACTAAACCAGGTACTTAGCAGGTTCCACTAATATTTATTACTTGTAGTATACCTCTTATTCAGCTTTAGCATTGATACAGACACGCCAGAACTCATGCATTAATCACAAGGGCACAGCCCGAGTTAATTATTGTGTTCTCAGTGACACTGTCTGTATCAACGCTAACACTGAACAAGAGATACAGTGGAATTTCCGATAGTGGACTCTCCCAAACAATTAAGGACACAGTATAATAAACCTCTCTACAAAGGACAAGATTTATGGTCCCATTATAATTCCTACAATACATTTTGAACCTCCCATGAAGGAAAACTTCTCTACAAAGAACAAATCAGCTGATTCAATTTGTGCTGTGCCCAAAGTTTCCTTTCTTCAGAGGTTCCACTGACTGTGTACTAAAGTAGGAAACTTCTTAGCTAATGTTGTTTGCGGCATGGAAAGCTGGTGGGAATTTTCCACTTACTGTTGTCATTGACAACCGCCAAAAAACTAGTATAATTAGAAGTGTGAAAAGATTACAAAGGCTTGCACTGAGCACACCACTAGGAAGTGTGAAAAAGCATGAATGCATGTGTGCACATGCAGTGCTTCCTTTGACAACACCCACACAACATACCCACAGATTCCTATAAAAGAGGAGAAGTGACTACCTCCAACAGCACAACAGCTTGCAGTCATAAAGACAACAAGTGGACAATATCAACTCTTACTGGAGGTTCAGTTACATCAACTACTGAGACAAGATGAGAATAGATAATTTAGTGCTAGCAGTCACCATTACTATTGGACTCATCCTAGCTGGAACACATACCACAACTGCTCAATGTGAGTTTTGTGATACTGTATTTCCTCTAAAAATTCGTCATGCGACGAATTCACCCAATTTCGTCAGATTGGTGACTAAAAGAAAGAAGTAAATGCGCTACTTTTCTGTGCGCGTCGAAACTTTAGAGGTTGGTGCCGGACGAAAATTACTATTAAAAAGTGGCTGTTTGTTCAGCGCTCAAAGTAGCCGCTTGATGCTTGGACAGTGTATATGCCAAGAAATTCATTCACTATTAGTTAGAGAACAACAAGCTCCTCAGATTTCCTGTAGACGATGTTTTGGGCAACGACGATGCTGAACGGCAGTGTTTTAGTGAATGGCCGCTAGAGTCGCTATCCAACAATGATGGAAACTTTGTTTCTGGCACGCCAGAACACTGTAGTCTGCTAACATGCTTTCATAGCTGATAACATAAGACTCAGACACAAATCAATGCCAAATGATTTCGTCATCGATTTGAGGCATCTCGGCACTTTCAAAAGCAGTGATGAATCTTTAGGTGGAAAAAAAATTTAGAGGAAATACGGTTAGAATTCTTGTTTACTTCAATACTCAAGTACCACATACTCCACAGTAGATATAGTACATGTACTATGTAAATGTTCCTCTTACTAGAGTGTACACTATACAGTACATTTACATTACATAGTATCTTTCCCTTCAATATCCTAAAAAGTACCGTAGAGCAGGAAATTGTAGCGAGGGAATATTTTCGGGGTACTTTCTATTTTGCGGACCGTATGAACAGCAGTTCCCGGACTGTGGACAGATACTAGCATAGACCGTAGCCCCTCTATGCACAGACCATAGGTGTAGGGTCGAGTAGATACGCAGGTGTGTTATGTCCGATTCCAGCCATAAGTGTAACATTATACGGTTTCGCTCAATGAATTTCATTATAGCGCTAACCGCATGGGTTTGTCACGCGAAGATAGCTAGATATTCGTGATGACATCATGCACGAACTGGACGTATACGCGAGAATACGAGAAAGATGTTCGGACTCTTTCGCAGGACACGTGACAGCATGTGACTGCAGTCTGAAGAAGAGAGATGTTCGAGTGGAAATTTTATTTCAAAATCGCGGTGGTAAAAATCTCAACTCGGAGCAACGGCAATAGTACCATCGGGTTCCCAATAGTCCAAACCGCGGTGAAAGATTCCTGGAGCTTTGTACCTTCTACCGTTCGAGTTATGTCCCGTGTTTTGTGTTTGGAGACCTTCGAAAACGACGGAAACCCCTGGACATAACAGCCGTGCTTTGAGCTACCGGGCTCCAGGAATCTTTCAGGGCACTTATGTATCTAAGGAGTCGTTTGAACCTATTGGCGTGTTCAGAAGCTGAGATTTTTACCACCGCGATTTTGCTTTTTGTCTTTTCGACAGTAGCCGAAGAAATTGCTTGTAGTGAGACGTTCGACTTGTAGATTGTCTTGAAGAGATCACTAACGTTACATCAATATGTTTGTAATGTAGAATAGTAGGTTCATGCCAACATTACCTATTGCAGAAAGCAAAAAAAGGGGGGTTATTTTAGTGCCTACGAAGCGTCGGCCATTTTGTGTTATGACCAAAATCGGACATAACTCACCTGCGTAAGTAACTAACTAACTACAGTTAACTATAACTAACTACAGTGTAGCTAACTAGTTGGGCTTACTTGACAAATTCTCGTTCGGAGCGGAGCGAGATTAGTCTTACGACTGCACCAGACTAGATAGAGGGAGATTGGGTCGGCTATGCCAGACCTAGTGCCAGGCTAAACTGTTTGCAATTGCATAAGGGCAGCAATTCGCTCAGAGTTAGACCTCGCACAACTCTGCTGTTGAATTGAAACAGTTACTGTTACTGTTCCTATCGTGTGCATAATACTATAATTACATGTGAAATGCGCAGAAATTGATTTCAGCTAGTTCAACTTGGTTTATTGAGAACTTTTAGTCTTAGTTCAAGAGTTGGTCAATCAATAGATGGCGAATCAGTGGATGTGGCATTCAGACCAGATCAATGTCCTAATTGCTCACTGGATGCTGATGAATTGCCTCTTACTGCGATTTGTGACTTCATGACGGAAAAATTTCACACTCTACGGTAGACAGCCACTCACATACACACAGTACATATACAGTAGAAAGAATAATATTATGCAAATGTTCAACACACACATAAAGTACATACGCTACCCTACATTTCCCCTCCAGGTACACCATCAGGTCACACTATACCAAGGGACTGTCAGGAGGTCTATGACAGAGGATGTACTGAAGATGGGGTCTACACTATTGCACCTAACTGTCCTGGTATGACGCCGTTCCAAGTATCTTGTGACATGAAAAATGGAAAATGGATTGTATTCCAGAGAAGACAACATGCCCAATTGGATTTCAATCAAAACTGGACCAAATACGAAGAAGGCTTTGGACATCCACGGTATGAATACTGGTTGGGATTAAAGAAACTCAACTGCTTAACCTTTAGTGTTCGTACTGCTGAGCTCAGAATTGACATGACTGACTACAAAGGAATCAAGAAACATGCTATCTATAGCTCCATTGCTGTTCATAATGCTGACAACAAGTACAGACTAGATCTTGGAGCATACAGTGGAACAGCAGGTGAAGGGATGAGGACATGTGAGTCAACTAGCAACAATGATGGTATGCCATTCTCCACACCTGACAGGGACAATGACAACTATTCTGGAAACTGTGCTCAACACTTTGGAACTGGATGGTGGTACAACAAGTGCTACTGCTCAAACCTGAACAAACCATACTCCCCCTACATCAGTCAATGGGCTAAACTCTCTGGTAATCTGAAGATTACAGAAATGAAGCTTCGCTCCAAATATTAGTACATGACATGAGCAAGCTTAAGTAACAAATGAATAGTACGCTAATATTATCTGAGGTTACTTTTGCAAATTTCATTATTTTCTGTTATCAATAATTGAATAATAATAATTACTATCTTAATTAAAAATATAAATTTTACACGTGTCGACTGTTTTAATTAGTTGAGTTCGGTACACTTGCATGTACTGTATGCACACATACATACCTACACCTACCTTGCATGTACTGTATGCACACATACATACACCTACCTTCATGTACTGCATGTACATCCCTACACCTACCTTCATGTACTGCATGTACATCCCTATATAATCCAATTATCAAATTTAGTCCTGTGACTAGAAGGTATGCAAATTTGTGCAAGCTCACTTGCAGGAGAAATTTCTTTCAAATGTAGTCTTCTCTGAGAATATTGTCAGGTAAGGCAAAGTCACAAGCTTGTGCTCTCTCAAAAGTCATTTGATCCCATAATGCATACATCCAAACACACTTTGCATAATAGCCGTTTACATTTTATTATAATTTATGCATTATTTAGTATCAATAATAATATATAATACTATACTAAGTTAAAGCCATACAAGTACATACACATGTATGTGGCTATATCTGTTCAAGAGAAGTGACTACCTCCAACAGCACAAGAGCTGGCAGCCATAAAGACAACAAGTGGACGATATATCAACTCTTACTGGAGGTTACTACAGTTACATCAACTGCTGAGACAAGATGAGAATGGATAATTTAGTGCTAGCAGTCACCATCACTATTGGACTCATCCTAGCTGGAACACACAATATGACAACTGCTCAATGTGATCGAGTCTAGATCTATTCTAAGGATGATCTGTGCATGTTAAATATGTAGAAATATTTATGTATGTGGGAACATGCATGTGTGTGTGTGTGTGTGTGTGTGTGTGTGTGCGTGTGCGTGTGTGTGTGTGTGTGTGTGCGTACATTCATGTGTGTGTGTGCACATCTAGAGGTTTCTGTCCTTTGTCTTCATGATAACGCACCATCAGCTGGCTTCACTTGCAAATGTTGGTCTGCAATGTAACACACTTCCTTACTATGATTGGCATCAGTCATTGCATAGGGAATCCTACCAATTGGATAATTATATATATCTATGAAAATATATACATGTACAGTTCACTCATAGTGCTAAACTGCATGAAACACACAGAGAAGGTGGTCCCTGGCCATGGCTTGGGTGTAGTCCTTTCCACAGACAATTGTTGCAGGACTAGCTCATAATATGTGTTTACCTCGTGTTGAGGATGCCACTTTATGCTACTTACATACAGATCCTATAGTAGTTGGGAGATGTGCTAAAAATAGTAACGCTACAGCTGAGGACAAACATTGGCGAAATCAAAACTTTATGGCATACAAGGAAGAAATACAATGGTAAATATCTATGTGCTGCCCATTCCTTATGGCAGTCAAAGAAAATACTATTAAAGCAGGGGTAATTGGAATTTTTAAAATTATGCAATGTTACTATATTTAGAACAATTCCCTCAATATCAAATTAAAACAACCCATAGACCTTGCAGATTGGTTTGCTCACTGAGTACACTGTGAGCTATGCTGCAACCACAGACTCTCATCCTGCAACATGGCTAGTAAGACTGCTGTGTGTGTACCTTCCAACACAGTTCAAACACACAAAGGCAACTCCAAAACAAGATTTTCATTTCCCCTCATATGGGATTTGATACACTTTGGAAAAGGTAGTTACCACGTGATTATGTGCACAACTGATGAGCCAACAGACACTGAGTACTTTGTGCATGCACGCACATGCAGTCACATCTGGTTTATCTGACACTCATATACCCAAAAACCTCATTTACCTGACCCTCTGTTGTGAATAACCTAGGGGGCTGTTGACAGGGGGAGTGAATTGAGCAGGGAGGAGGGGGGACAAGGGGTGAGGGGAGATGATTGAGCAGGGAGGAGGGGGGACAAGGGGTGAGGGGAGATGATTGAGCAGGGAGGAGGGGGGGGACAAGGGGTGAGGGGAGATGATTGAGCAGGGCGGTTGGGAGGACAAGGGGGCGAGGGGAGATGATTGAGCAGGGAGGAGGGGGGACAAGGGGTGAGGGGAGATGATTGAGCTGGGAGGAGGGGGGGACAAGGGGTGAGGGGAGATGATTGAGTAGGGAGGAGGGGGACAAGGGGTGAGGGGAGATGATTGAGCAGGGCGGTTGAGATGACAAGGGGTGAGGGGGTGGGGAGATGTGGAGTCACAGACCAGCTGAAACCCACTATTCCCACAAAGCGCATTATAACCGTTCAAATAAATTCTCAAGATATTAACTGAATTAGCAGTCAAATTCACCTATTTTTAGTTGTTTATTTCTGAAACAGTGGGTTTGGGCTGGTTTCTATCTTCTTAGACGTCATCAGTGCAACATACCACATCACTCACCCACAGTACAGCAGAACTCTGTTGAAGGATTTCTTTGAAAGTAGTTCTGTGATCCTATTTCCTGAATGTGTTCAATATTAATTTTTCAAAACAATATTAAAATAATTACAAACCTAAATATCACCTTTTCTCATCAAAACAACAGAGCATTTATATACTATTACATACATAGTCAAACTACTACACTCTAAAGTTATCAAGTTAATTGCTACAAAATTAATACGTACTACAACAATTACTTTCGTGCTTTGGTAAAGTTGTAATTCAACTGAAGTTCGGCTGTACTGCATTGAGCATTGCATGGCCCAAGGTCACCTACTCGAGGCGTCTGTGCGCGCTGTGTGCATACTAGGGCAGCATGCAACCTTCTCCTCTCCCTCACACAACACACATGCACCTGATTAGCTATAACACTGTATGCACCTTGTACTGTACTGTAGCTAATTCGTGGATGAATATATATATATATAATATATTATATGCGTATGTACTGTGTGTGTGTGTGTGTGTGTGTGTTGCGCTACCTCGTAATAAGAAGATAGAAACAGCATATCCTCGGCCTACATTATGCCCCACCTACACTACACAACACACCCAACGAGGATATGTCTGTGTGCGGCATGATGCATTACAAAACACAGCCGGCTTCCGCCCAACTGAAAAAAATTGCAAAAAACAAAAATGCATGAAAATAGGCACATTGGCCCAACACTTGTGTAGCGCTTTTCCCGTCTTTCGACAACGACAAGTTTACAAAAATCAACAACTCCAAAAATTAAGAAAAAATATAAAACCTGTGCAAAAAACACTAGCACAGGACGGACGAAGGTAGGGGGAACCTGTTTACGTCTGGAGAGAACGGGTTAGGGACGTACCTTGGTTCTGGCGCAATCCAACGCTGCTTTTGAGACAAAGATCCCCATTGAAGGGGATCGTTGTCTTGATCTATTGAGAACTTTAAACGTACCTTCTGATCCAAATCGCAACGAAAAAGAAATGGGGGAACTATACGTACCTACCTGGGGCTAGCTTGTAGCCCTCTCCCAGCTGAAATGAAGAAGTTTACAAGAAATCAAAATAAAAGCTAAAATGAAAAGTTAAAACAAGTTCCTAGGGCTTTCGGCGTCTTTGTCAACATGCCCTCACCTTGCTCCCTGCTGGCGATGTGTCCTCATCAGAACCCATCATCACAAGCATCAACGGACCAGTAAAAAGCACCATCTGGTCATTATCCGTCATCATCTCGGACCAGTAAAAAGCACCATCTGGTCATCATCTGTTGTCATCTCAGACCAGCAAAAAGCACCATCTGGTCATCATCTGTCGTCATCTAGGACCAGTAAAAAGCACCATCTGGTCATCATCTGTCGTCATCTCGGACCAGTAAAAAGCACCATCTGGTCATTATCTGTCATCATCTCGGACCAGTAAAAAGCACCATCTGGTCATTATCTGTCGTCATCTCGGACCAGTAAAAAGCACCATCTGGTCATCATCTGTTGTCATCTCGGACTAGTAAAAAGCACCATCTGATCATCATCTGTTGTCATCTCGGACCAGTAAAAAGTACCATCTGGCCATCATCTGTTGTCATCTCGGACCAGTAAAAAGCACCATCAGGTCATCATCTGTTGTCATCTCGGACCAGAAAAAAGAACCATCTGGTCATCATCTGTTGTCATCTTGGACCAATAAAAAGAACCATCTGGTCATCATCTGCCATCATCTCGGACCAGTAAAAAGCACCATCTGGCCATCATCTGTTGTAGTCTTAGACGAATAAAAAATACCATTTGGCCATCTTCGCACACAGAATTTTAGCTGAAATTTGTCAGTGGACCAGTAAAAAGTGTAATCTGGCCATCATCAAGCATCATCTCAGATCATAATAAGTACCACCTGATTATCGTCTACTGTCATCTAAGACTGGATTTTAGATTAAAGTTGGCAGCAAATCAGTAAAAAGGTGTCACGCGGATATCATCTCGGACAGGACTTTTGATGACAGTTGGCATAGTTGTCAGCATCATGCAGTAAATGTATCATTTCACCATCAACATTAGATCTTCATGAGTTATGAGCAGACCAACCGGTACCAGTCGGAGGCTGCAATGGTGCCATCAATACATAGACACATTGCCTTCTACAGGAATGAGACAAATAACAGAAGGCAACATAACATACACACACTGCTACGGGTGTGTACGTGTGTGAACACACAAACAATACAGAACTTGCATGGACGACCGTACGAATCACACACAAAATTCTGAGCAGTCTGTTTGCAAATGTGTGAATTATATATGCATGGCATGTCAGCATCTCTTTGAAATGCACACCGTATACATCATGGGAGCAGAGGAATTGAAGGTTTATGTGCACGTGGTTGTACACCCGTACATTGCACAATATAAATAGGACGATACAACCTGCTATATCGCAGAGTGATATACACACACACACATACACACACACACACACACACACAGCTTACAGAATTTACTTGAAAATAAGTGGCACTTCCTCTCCAATATAAAAAGATTCCTGAAGTCCCAAATGAATCCTCTATAAGCATACCAAAACTATAATCAATAATGATACAAAGAAATAATTATTCATAGCCTATTACATATGGGACAAGGACAAAATGGTTGCATTGCATCGTTTGAGAGGTGCATGTGCACTGATCCAGTGTTGCCATGGAATTCCAGCGGAGAGGCAGTGTATCTGTATAGCGTATATTTTTCATTATATAGTCTGCATATTTCTCTCTGGTCAGTCTTTGTGGAGTCACCCTACCCCCCCCCCCCCCACCCCGCCATTCCGGACACTTAGGACCAGAAGGAACTCTCCCGATTGCACCGGTTGTCTTCATTTCAGGGGTCCAAGATGTACTATGGAGCATAGTGAATCATTCCAGTGCCGAGTGTCCTTATTTAGAGGTGTGGGCGATTCATGGGTGTTGATCAGAGGGGAGCTCCACTGTAAACACTACTATCCTATAAATGCTAGCAATGAACTGAATTTTGCAAGATGGGCTTTTTGTGGATTTTGCAAGATGGGCTTTTTGTGGATTTTGCAAGATGGGCCTTTTGTGGATTTTGCAAGATGGGCCTTTTGTGGATTTTGCAAGATGGGCCTTTTGTGGATTTTGCAAGATGGGCCTTTTGTGGATTTTGTGGATTGGAAGCCATGCTCAAAAGTGATTAAGCCTGTGAAAATTTAGGCCAAGCTCTTATGCAATGTGAAAACATAGGCCAATCTCTTGTGCAATGACCAAAATGGCCGCCAAAAGAACAAGGGTCATTGAGAAGCGCCGTGGCAACTTAAGCTTACAGCTCTTTTTTTCTAATGGCTTTCATCTGTAAACAGATTAAGTTTATATCAAAATTAAAGGCTGAACAAAGGTAGGATCAAATATGGATCCATGAAAAATAGAAACCCTAAAAATCATGAAAATTGGCACTATTACCCGTCTGCAATTTTCATTGAGCAAAAGTTTAAGCATATCTAACACACCTTCGTGTCTGGTCTTTAGTGTGCCATGCGTTCTTCTGTTCTAACTCTGGTGACTTGTACACTGATGGGAACTGTTGTTCGAGACTTATCTACAGAAAGAATGTGGCAAATCTCTATCTCACAAGAAAACATACAAACTTCTCTATTTTGCAAGTATAACGTGTGGCACTTCAACAGCTGTTTTTGTGTCATTGCAAAGTACTCACTTCACACTGAACAGCAGCCATTTTCCTCACTCTCTCGCTCTCTAAACTGAAAACCTTGAAAATTCACATTCACTCTGTTTTTTAGAGCAAGAATTGCCTTGGCTGACGCAAGGCACGAAACAACATCTCCTCTGAACAAATGGATCAACAGCATTTTATAATTATAAGCAGGATGACAACACTTAATTCAGCAGGACAAATTCACATCACAAATTAGAAAATTTATTCTTTGTTTGTACAATATGAGTGATCATTTACCTGAGAATCGGTGTCAGCCATCTTTAGAGAGTTTTTTCGTCTGACCAACAACATGGGGCGATATCGCATGGGTGTATGAACCCGACTAACATATTTCTGTTCCTATGAATACAAGCATGGTAAGCAGTGCTTAGTTTCAACATATTTCTGTATAAAGGAATACAAGTTCAACTCACCCATCAGTTGCTAGAACCTGCTGTGTCCAGGCACCAGACTTCTTCTCTTGGTCTTTGTGTTCAACGTCCAACTGGACTGGTCAAAGAGGAGAAGGTTTAACATTGTACAGTGCAGTGCATAACTCACAGCATCTTTAGCACTTCTTCTTCGACACAGGAAAACGAGTTCAGGAAATTGTCTGGAAAGAGTATTATGCTTAAAAATAGCACAAACAGCAAATGTGGATACCATTAAATCAATAAAACACACCTCATCAGTGCTGATAACAAAATTAATGGAGAACTCCCAACTCATCTCATGCACTGGGGAACAGACAGAAACAGCATAAAGACGAGCCTAATTGAAATTATGAATAACCCAAGCCAACCCAGCCAGGTAGTCTTGTGAGATCACGGGGCCCCATGTACCCTGTTGGAAAACAAGGGGCCCTGTGTACCCCGTTGGAAAATCAGAGGGCCCTGTGTACCCCGTTGGAAAATCAGGGGGCCCTGTGTACCCCGTTGGAAGGAAAATCAGGGGGCCCTGTGTACCCCTGTTGGAAAACCAGGGGGGCCTGTGTACCCCGTTGGAAAATCAGGGGGCCCTGTGTACCCCGTTGGAAAATCAGGGGGCCCTGTGTACCCCTGTGGAAAATCAGGGAGCCCTGTGTACCCCGTTGGAAAATCAGGGGGCCTGTGTACCCTGTTGGAAAATCAGGGGGCCCGTGTACCCCATTGGAAGGAAAATCAGGGGGCCCTGCGCACCCCATTGGAAAATCAGGGGGCCCTGTGTACCCCGTTGGAAGGAAAATCAGGGGGCCCTGTGTACCCCCGTTGGAAAACCAGGGGGGCCTGTGTACCCCGTTGGAAAACAAAGGGGCCCTGTGTACCCCGTTGGAAAATCAGGGGGCCTGTGTACCCTGTTGGAAAATCAGGGGGCCCGTGTACCCCATTGGAAGGAAAATCAGGGGGCCCTGTGCACCCCATTGGAAAATCAGGGGGCCCTGTGTACCCCGTTGGAAGGAAAATCAGGGGGCCCTGTGTACCCCCGTTGGAAAACCAGGGGGGCCTGTGTACCCCGTTGGAAAACAAAGGGGCCCTGTGTACCCCGTTGGAAAATCAGGAGGTCCTGTGTACCCTGTTGGAAAATCAGGGGGCCCTGTGTACCCCGTTGGAAAATCAGGGGGCCCTGTGTACCCTGTTGGAAAATCAGGGGGCCCTGTGTACCCCATTGGAAAATCAGGGGGCCCGTGTACCCTGTTGGAAGGAAAATCAGGGGGCACTGTGTACCCCCGTTGGAAAATCAGGGGGCCTGTGTACCCCCGTTGGATAATCAGGGGGCCCTGTGTACCCCATTGAAAGGAAAATCAGGGGGCCCTGTGTACTCCGCTGGAAAATCAGGGGGTCCTATGTACCCCATTGGAAAATCAGGGGGCCCGTGTACCCCGATGGAAAACCAGGTGACGGTATGTTGCTCCACACACACTTGAGGCTACATAAGGTTGCATCAGAACAATGAGCCCAAATCCGACCATTTTACGGGTGGCAGCAAAAAGTGACATCTCCCCCCCCCCCCTCAAACAATGAAACAACTTGTCTACCTTTGAGTGCAATATATTTGTCAATATCTTATTATAGCTTATTATAGTACCTCATGTCGTTTTAGCCATTTATATTATTTTATATATCAAACATGCATATAGCCTTCATGTTTAACACACATATTAGAGGCTAGTGGATATGCATTTTTTGCAGAAGGTCATGTATTGGAAGGTGAAGATGAAATTCAAATTTGAACTGCAGAACATTGAGGGAGGTCCAAAGAGACTAACTTTGCCCAGTAATTGATTATCTTAAATCAAATTAAAATATTACAGATCTAGATGGCAGCCGGGAAAAGATGTCCGCCTCAATGCCACATGCACAAGTAGGAATTTAAATACTCTGATGTCAAGACCATAATACTGTTGTCGTTCCTCCACCCTTAATCCACCAAAAGACATTCGAGTGCTGTTCCATGCAGTGGAGTGGAGTTGCCGATGCCATTTTAACGTATCGAATGCACTAGGGAAATGATTTTTTATGCTAAGTACAATCGATGTTTATTGGGTACCACTTTCGGCGGAAAAATGTTTCATCGCTGGTTGGGTAGTACTAAGCCCAACCCGTTGGCACACACTCCACACACACAATAACAGAAATCGAATGTCACGGGTGGAAGACGAGTGGAGGAGTCTCCCTATTTCCTATCCTCAAGAACCAGATCCACAATTGTGTAAGCCTATGGCGGACATCTTCTCCAAACGTTGCCAGTTGAAACTGGTCATCTTGGGGGCAGCTTCCAAAGTTTACTTTACACATATCAGATTTACCATAATTAAACCCAAAATTCCAAGCAGTTCAAAAGTGAATTTCTTCTTCTAACCTTCAAAACTATCATTGCATGAATTGGGAAAGGTACAAGACACTATACTAGGTGTATACAGCAAGCACAAGCCAAGATCTTCACATCTACAGGGAAACGTCTTCAATTTGACCATCTCTGAACAAGGAAAAGTTGGCCAGATGAGAAAGATGGCCACAATAGACAGATCCATTCCAAGATGTGGTGGTAACTGGACAGAATGTCCAGATGGGCATTGTTGACAATGACTTATAGAGGCTTGAATTAGAGACGTTTCTCTGTTCTGGGATGGGTATCACTAGCTGAGACAAAGGAGAACTCGGGGAACTAATACCCCTATCCAAACATAATCAGGAAGGCTATCACAGGAATATTCTTACACAAGGGGCGAGGGCCACCATATTGAGCAGGCAGGTACTTAGTGTACAGTAAAACCTCCACAATGCAGCACACCGTAGGGAGTAAATTTGTCACAAAACTACAGACTCTATAAGCTTCTTATTTGTTGCTGACTAGGAGTGTGGCTCTCAATACAATCTGACACGGTGATTGTCCCAGAAAAAGGTGACAATCTTAGAATAAATGTTGGAATATCACAGTATCAGATCACAAAGGTTCTACTGTACAGCTAAAATCACACATGATAGTTCAAAACTTCCGGTCACACAGTTGTAACAAAGAGAACTGTGTACACACTCTTTACATAGAGTGGCAACTGCAGATAGGTCCCCCAGGTTGGGGCAACACCTTACACAGCAACGCTCTAACGCAGTGGAACCTCCAACAGTGGACTCTTGAAAACAAGGACAGTAAGTGAACATCCCGTAGAATGAACGGGGCTTTTGGTACTCAAATATTCCCTTCCTTACGGTAAATACTCAATCAAATTCTGCCTGTCCTCCAAAACGAGGGCAAAATCCTCCAAAAAGAGGGCAAATCCTCAACAAAATCAATGACACACCAACTGAATCAACCTTGTTTAGAATGTCCTCAAAATTGTCCTTTATTCTGAGGTTCAACTGCATTAGCATCACTCGCGTTCACACATTGACAATACACCTTAGCCAGTGAGTGAAATAACTGCATATTCTTTGTGGGTAATTTTTCAGCAGAACTAACATCATTTCAGACAACTATAACGGTTTTTTACAAACATTACAACTCTGGTACACTTATACATGTCCATTTGTCTACCATGAATAGAATATATGGCAGGATTTTCTCACTAATTTCTCACCAAATTTAGGTAAAGATGCTTGAATAAACATTTGAAAAAAAGGATTGTGATTAACAAGTGAAACTCTTTCTGCAAATGTCCCCAACATGTAGAAAGCGCAAGTAATTTCTCTCACTGGCTTTGAAAGTGGAACACACAAATGTTGCACAGTTGTCACTTAGCTTCGGTCCACAGGTCTTGAGGCATTCCATTCACAGTGGGCATCTCTATTCACTCATGCAAGCAGGTGTGTTCGGTATACAAAATCATCAAACGGAAATGAAACTTCTTCATTTGCTCGTTCGTACTATCCTCTGAGAAAGGGAGAATGGAAGTACAGCTGGTTAACATTAAAGAGTGACGTTAACCTATTCTGATAATTAGTACATAATACAGTCACTGTGTATAATGCATAAAGATTATACTATGTGGACTATATCTCCTCAGAAAATATAATTAACAGTTTCAGTATGTGTGTGTGTGCATGTGCGTGTGTGCGCATGTGTGTGTGTATGTGTGTGTGTGTGTGTCAACTGTACACGCCCTAAAACATTACAAAAAATTGTGGTTGGGAAATAATTTCCAATGTTCCAAGAATGGTCGCTCAATACAGGTAATTTTGTGTTATTTTCAACCAATTGCTCTGGTCATGGTCGCGTTTTACAGGTGGCGCATGTGGGACATGTCCAGATTTGTTATGATAACGCTCCTGAGTTTGCATAGTGATAAAACATTATTTTTCGGCGCCTACAAGTTATTAGTCACGCATTTATCTCGTGATTTAGACTGATATTCGGGCGTATACGAATACCAAATCCGCGTTTAGTGACGTTTTGTGTCGTCACGGTTGCTCTGTCACATGCTCGCTTGTGACTAAACTGAATGTTCTTCGGAATTTTAGTTTTTGGCTGGGTGATGCACGAGGGAACAAGCTAGAGGCAGTTTCTTGGTGCCAACTTTGAGCCATCTGGAGTATACAACTTTTCCATGTGGCAGCAAGAGAGCTTTTGTTCCTGTCCTAAGTTATAGGCGCTTGAAGTTTGTCTTTTGAGGGCCAATATAACAGATGTCGGCTTTGGAGAGGAATTGTCTTTACTGCCGCATGGAAAAGTTAGTAAATGTTTTGCTATAGCGATTTATGTGCAAAAGTAGTCTTGAAAGCGTTCCTCCATCTATCACCCGAAGCGTTTCGCTTTGTAGTAGGGGTTAGTAAAACTTTAGTAGCTTCTGCGCGCTTGAAGCAGGTCTTTCAAAAGGGTAATCGTCGAAACGCTTATGTGTCTGCCTACATGTTAAGCCTACGTTTGACGCTCTGAAGCTTCTGCAAGTTGAGAACAGAAGCTGTAAAAAAGACCGAAATTTTCACACCTTCGAATTAGCGCGGACATGTCCCACATGCGGGTTGTTCTTCAAAGGTAAAAATGTATTACTGAACGTCGGTGCCTAAAAATGTGGCCTTTGAAAAGAGGTGGTAGCTAGCTCATGGCAGTGGTCTCTCAAAACAGGTACCACTATATTATATATATATATATATATATATATATATATATATATATATATATATAGTATATAAAATATATTATATATATTTATATGTATATACTATATCCCTAATGCCCATGTTCTATGGAAAGGAGGCATGGGTTGTGTTTAAGTTGTGTTTCCGATTCACCCAACATAACATATTATACACACAATAAATATAACACACCTTCGTCTCTGGTCTTTAGCTGGCATAGATACCCCCTCTCAAGCAATGTCTGGCGACTTCTACTGATGGGAACTCCAGTACAAAGGAATGTTTAACTGCAGAAAGGGAAATTCTCCTGTTTTACTAGAAATGGAGCTAAGTCTAAATTCAAATGAAATATTGAGTATTTCTGTAACTATAATTTATGTCATCAGTGACCCACTCACTTCACACTAAACAGCAGCCATTTTCGTTCCTCTCTCGCTCTCTGAACTAATAACTTCAACATTTCCACTTAATTCACTGAGGTAACTGCTTGCAGAGCGAGAATTGCCTTGGCTGACACAGGCCCAGACATCACAGCTCCTCTAAACAAGCGGACAGACAGCATTTTCACATAGCGGAATGAAACAGCACGTACACCGTCAACACACAAGTCACTTTAAAAGTTGAAAAAATTCAGTGTATCAAAGGGCAACACAACATTGATCATTCATTTACCTTTCAAACAATGTCAGCCAGCTTTAGAGGTTTGGTTCATCCAACAACACACAGTGAAACGAGATTGCAGTATTGTTAAAATGTTCTTGTTCCTACAAATGTTGAAAAGACCTTCATTTAAACATCTTCACGTCCCGAGAAGTACAAGTCCAACTCACCCATCAGTTGCTAGAACCTGCCGTGTCCAGGCACCAGACTTCTTCTCTTGGTCTTTGTGTTCAATGTCCAACTGAACTGGTCAAAGATCGGAGAAGGTAAACATTGTACAACAAAGCACACAACTCACAACATCTTTAGCACTTCTTCTTCAACACAGATAGGAATTGGTACATCATCATCTGTCGTCATCGCGGACCAGTAAAAGCACCATCTGGTCATCATCTGTCATCATCTCGGACCAGTAAAAAGCACCATCTGGTTATCATCTGTCGCCATCTCGGACCAGTAAAAAGCACCATCTGGTCATCATCTGTTGTCATTTCCGACCAGTAAAAAGTACCATCTGGTCATCATCTATTGTCATCTCGGACCAGTAAAAAGCACTATCTCGCCATCATCTGTCGTCATCTCAGACCAGTAAAAAGAACCATCTAGACATCATCTGTCGTCATCCTGGACCAGTGAAAAAATGAACCATCTGGCCATCATCTGTCGTCATCTCCGACCAGTAAAAAGCACCATATGGCCATCATCTGTTGTCATCTCGCACCAGTGAAAAGCACCATTTGGTCATCATCTGTCATCATTTCGGACCAGTAAAAAGCACCATCTGGCAATCACCTGTTGCCATCTTGGACCAGTAAAAAGCACCATCTGGTTATCATCTGTTGTCATTTCTGACCAGTAAAAAGTACCATCTGGTCATCATCTGTCGTCATCTTGGACCAGTGAAAAAAAAAGAACCATATAGTCATCATCTGTTGTCATCTCCGACCGGGAAAAAGCACCATGTGGCCATCATCCGTTGTAATCTTGGACGAATAAAAAAAATATCATGTGGCCATCTTCGCACACAGAATTTTAGCTGAAATTTGTCAGCAGACCAGTAAAAATTGTAATCTGGCCATCATCTAGCATCATCTCAGATCGGTATAATAAGTACCACCTAATTATCGTCTACCATCATCTAAGACTGGATTTTAGATTAAAGTTATCCGGATATCATCTCGGACAGGACTTTTGATGACAGTTGGCATAGTTGTCAGCATCATGCAGTAAAAGTATCATTTCACCATCAACATTAGATCTTCATGAGTTATAAGCAGACCAACCGGTACCAGTTGGAGGCTGCAATAGTGCCATCAATATATAGACACATTGCCTTCTACAGGAATGAGACAAATAACAGAAGGCAACATAACATACACACACTGCTACGGGTGTGTGCGTGTGTGAACACACAACCAACACAGCACTTGCATGGACGACTGTACGAATCAAATTGGAACTACAAACAAAATTCTGAGCAGTCTGTTTGCAAATGTGTCAATTATATATATGCATGGCATGGCAGCATCCCTTTGAAATGCACACCGTATACATCATGGGAGCAGAGGAATTCAAGGTTTATGTGCAAGTGGTTGTACCACCGTACATTGTGCAATATAAATAGGACGATACAACCTGCTATATTGCAGAGTGATACACACACACACACACACACGCACGCACGCACGCACGCACGCATGCACACACACACACACACACACACACACACACACACACACACACACACATACACATATGCACGCACACACACACGCACGCACAAACACACACACACGCACATGCACACGCACACAGCTTACAGAATTCGCTTGAAAATAAGTGGCGCTTCCTCTCCAATATAAAAAGATTCCTGAAGTCCCAAATGAATCCCCTACAAGCATAACAAAACTATAATCAATAGTGATACAAAGAAATAATTATTCATAGCCTATTACATATGGGACAAGGACAAAATGGTTGCATTGCATCGCTTGAGAGGTGCATGTGCACTGATCCAGTGTTGCCATGGAATTCCAGCGGAGAGGCAGTGTATCACTACAGCTCTTAGTATACTTCATACTATATATTCTGTATAATATATATATCTCTGTTGTATCTTTAGATTGTATTGTCAGTCTTTATGCACAGTGGAGTCCCCCCCCCATTCCAGACACTTGGGACCAGAAGGAACTTCCTGATTGCACCGGTTGTCCTCATTTCAGGGGTCGAAGATGTACTATGAAGCATAGTGAATCATTCCAGTGCCATGTGTCCTTATTTAGAGGTGTGGGCGATTCGTGGGTGCTGATCAGAGGGGAGCTCCTCTGTGGATCGATTCAGCTCTACAGGAAACACTGCTGTCCTATAAATGCTAGCAATGAACTGAATCTTGCAAAATGGGCCTTTTGTGGATTTCGCGGATTGGAAACCATGCTCAAAAATTATTAAGCCTGCGAAAGTTCCGGCCAGGCTCTCATACAATGTGAAAACTTTGGCCAATCTCTTGTGTAATGATCAAAATGGCCGTCAAAAGAACAAGGGTCATTGAGAAGCGCCGTGGCAACTTAAGCTTACAGATCTTTTTTCTCTAATGGCTTTCACCTGTAAACAGATTAAGTTTATATCAAAATTAAAGGCTGAACAAAGGTAGGATCAAATATGGATCCATGAGAAATAGAAACCCTAAAAATCATGAAAATTGGCATTATTGCCCGTCTGCAATTTCCATTGAGCAAAAGTTTAAGCATATATGTTATATATACATAAGACACCTTCGTGTCTGGTCTTTAGCGCGCCATGCTTTCTTTTGATCTTACTCTGGTGACTTCTACACTGATGGGAACTGTTGCTGGAGACTTATCTATATACAGAAAGAAAGTGGCAAATCTCTATCACACAAGAAACATACAAACTTCTCTATTTTGCAAGTAACGTGTGGTCCACTTAAACAACTACTGTTTTAGTGTCATTGCAAAGTACTCACTTCACACTGAACAGCAGCCATTTTCCTCACTCTCTCGCTCTCTGAACTCAAAACCTTGAAAATTCACATTCACTCTGTTCTTTTAGAGCAAGAATTGCCTTGGCTGACGCAAGACACGAAACAACATTTCCTCTGAACAAATGGATCAACAGCATTTTATAATTATAAGCAGGATGACAACACTTAATTCAGCAGGACAAATTCGCATCACAAATTAGAAAATTTATTCTGTAATCCGTCAGTTTGTACAATACAAGTGATCATTTACCTGAGAATCGGTGTCAGCCATCTTTAGAGGGTTGGTTCATCTCACCAACAACATGGGGCGATATCGGATGGGTGTATGAACCCGACTCTAACATATTCCTGTTCCTATGGACACAAACGTGGTAAGCAGTGCTTAGTTTCAACATTTTTCTGTCTCAAGGAGTACAAGTCCAACTCACCCATCAGTTGCTGGAACCTGCCGTGTCCAGGCACCAGACTTCTTCTCTTGGTCTTTGTGTTCAACGTCCAACTGGACTGGTCAAAGAGGAGAAGGTTAACATTGTACAGTGCAGTGCATCACTCACAGCATCTTTAGCACTTCTTCTTCAACACAGGAAAACAAGTTCAGGAAATTCCCTGGAAAGCGTATAATGCTTAAAAATTGCACAAACAGCAAATGTGGATACTATTAAATCAGTAAAACACACCTCATCAGTGCTGATAACAAAATTAATGGAGAACTCCCAGCTCATCTCATGCACTGGGGAACAGACAGAAACAGCATAAAGACGAGCCTAATTGAAATTATGAATAACCCAAGCCAACCCAGCCAGGTGGTCTTGTGAGATCAGGGGGGCCTGTGTACCCCGTTGGAAAATCAAGGGCCCTGTGTACCCCGTTGGAAAATCAGGGAGCCCTGTATACCCTGTTGGAAAATCAGGGAGCCTTGTGTACCCCGTTGGAAAATTAGGGGGCCCTGTCCCATTGGAAAATTAGGGGGCCCTGTGTACCCCGTTGGAAAATCAGGGGGCCCTGTGTACCCCGTTGGAAGATCAGGGGGCCCTGTGTACCCCGTTGGAAAATCAGGGGGCCCTGTGTACCCCGTTGGAAGATCAGGGGGCCCTGTGGGCCCTGTGTACCCCCGTTGGAAAATCACGGGGCCCTGTGTACCCCATTGGAAAATCAGGGGGCCCTGTGTACCCCATTGGAAAATCAGGGGGCCCTGTATACCCCGTTGGAAAATCAGGGGGCCCTGTGTACCCCCGTTGGAAAATCAGGGGGCCCTGTGTACCCCATTGGAAAATCAGGGGGCCCTGTGTACCCCGTTGGAAAATCAGGGGGCCCTGTGTACCCCATTGGAAAATCAGGGGGCCCTGTGTGTCCCGTTGGAAAATCAGGGGGTCCTGTGTACCCCAATGGAAAACCAGGTGACGGTATGTTGCCCCCCACACACTTGAGGCTACATAAGGTTGCATCAGAACAATGAACCCAAATCCGACCCTTTTGAGGGTGGCAGCAAAAAGTGACATCTCCCCCTCCCCACCCCCCTTCAAACAATGAAACAACTTGTCTACCTGGGAGTGCAATATATTAGTCAATATCTTTTATTATAGCATATTATAGTACCTCATGTCATTTAGCCATTTATATTATTTTATATATCAAACATGCATATAGCATTCATGTTTAACACACATATTAGAGGCTAGTGGATATGCATTTTTTTACAGGAGGTTATGCATTGGAAGGTGAAGATGAAATTCAAATTTGAACTGCAGAACATTGAGGGAGGTCTGAAGAGACTAACTTTGCCCAGTAGTTGCTTATCTTAAATCAAATTCAAACATTATATATCTAGATGGCAGCCTGGAAAAGATGTCCGCCTGAATGCCACACAAGTTGGAATTTAAATACTCTGATGTCAAGACCATAATACTGTTGGTGCTCCTCCACCCTTAATCCACCAAAGGACATTCGAGTGCTGTTCCATGCAGTGCAGTTAAGTTGCCGATGCCATTTTAACGTATCGAATACACTAGGGAAATGATTTTTTTATGCTAAGTACAATCGATGTTTATTGGGTACCACTTTCGACGGCAAAATGTTTCATCGCTGGTTGGGTAGTACTAAGCCCAACCCGTCGGCACACACTCCACACACACAACAACAGAACTCGAATGTCACGGGTGGAATACGAGTGGAGGAGACAGGAAAACTTAAATTGCACATTATTCTTTACGTGATAGGAATCCCTATTTCCTATCCTCAAGAACCAGATCCACAATTGTGTAAGCCTATGGCGGACATCTTCTCCAACTATTCCAGTTGAAACTGGTCATCTTGGGGGCAGCTTCCAAAGTTTACTTTACACATATCAGATTTACCATAATTAAACCCAAAATTCCAAGCAGTTCAAAAGTGAATTTCTTCTTCTAACCTTCAAAACTATCATTGCATGAATTGGGAAAGGTACAAGACACTATACTAGGTGTATGCAGCAAGCACAAGCCAAGATCTTCACATCTACAGGGAAACGTCTTCAATTTGACCATCTCTGAACAAGGAAAAGTTGGCCAGATGAGAAAGATGGCCACAATAGACAGATCCATTCCAAGATGTGGTGGTAACTGGACAGAATGTCCAGATGGGCATTGTTGACAATGACTTATAGAGGCTTGAATTAGAGACGTTTCTCTGTTCTGGGATGGGTATCACTAGCTGAGACAAAGGAGAACTCGGGGAACTAATACCCCTATCCAAACATAATCAGGAAGGCTATCACAGGAATATTCTTACACAAGGGGCGAGGGCCACCATATTGAGCAGGCAGGTACTTAGTGTACAGTAAAACCTCCACAATGCAGCACACCGTAGGGAGTAAATTTGTCACAAAACTACAGACTCTATAAGCTTCTTATTTGTTGCTGACTAGGAGTGTGGCTCTCAATACAATCTGACACGGTGATTGTCCCAGAAAAAGGTGACAATCTTAGAATAAATGTTGGAATATCACAGTATCAGATCACAAAGGTTCTACTGTACAGCTAAAATCACACATGATAGTTCAAAACTTCCGGTCACACAGTTGTAACAAAGAGAACTGTGTACACACTCTTTACATAGAGTGGCAACTGCAGATAGGTCCCCCAGGTTGGGGCAACACCTTACACAGCAACGCTCTAACGCAGTGGAACCTCCAACAGTGGACTCTTGAAAACAAGGACAGTAAGTGAACATCCCGTAGAATGAACGGGGCTTTTGGTACTCAAATATTCCCTTCCTTACGGTAAATACTCAATCAAATTCTGCCTGTCCTCCAAAACGAGGGCAAAATCCTCCAAAAAGAGGGCAAATCCTCAACAAAATCAATGACACACCAACTGAATCAACCTTGTTTAGAATGTCCTCAAAATTGTCCTTTATTCTGAGGTTCAACTGCATTAGCATCACTCGCGTTCACACATTGACAATACACCTTAGCCAGTGAGTGAAATAACTGCATATTCTTTGTGGGTAATTTTTCAGCAGAACTAACATCATTTCAGACAACTATAACGGTTTTTTACAAACATTACAACTCTGGTACACTTATACATGTCCATTTGTCTACCATGAATAGAATATATGGCAGGATTTTCTCACTAATTTCTCACCAAATTTAGGTAAAGATGCTTGAATAAACATTTGAAAAAAAAGGATTGTGATTAACAAGTGAAACTCTTTCTGCAAATGTCCCCAACATGTAGAAAGCGCAAGTAATTTCTCTCACTGGCTTTGAAAGTGGAACACACAAATGTTGCACAGTTGTCACTTAGCTTCGGTCCACAGGTCTTGAGGCATTCCATTCACAGTGGGCATCTCTATTCACTCATGCAAGCAGGTGTGTTCGGTATACAAAATCATCAAACGGAAATGAAACTTCTTCATTTGCTCGTTCGTACTATCCTCTGAGAAAGGGAGAATGGAAGTACGGCTGGTTAACATTAAAGAGTGACGTTAACCTATTCTGATAATTAGTACATAATACAGTCACTGTGTATAATGCATAAAGATTATACTATGTGGACTATATCTCCTCAGAAAATATAATTAACAGTTTCAGTATGTGCGTGTGTGCATGTGCGTGTGTGCGCATGTGTGTGTGTATGTGTGTGTGTGTGTGTGTGTGTGTGTCAACTGTACACGCCCTAAAACATTACAAAAAATTGTGGTTGGGAAATAATTTCCAATGTTCCAAGAATGGTCGCTCAATACAGGTAATTTTGTGTTATTTTCAACCAATTGCTCTGGTCATGGTCGCGTTTTACAGGTGGCGCATGTGGGACATGTCCAGATTTGTTATGATAACGCTCCTGAGTTTGCATAGTGATAAAACATTATTTTTCGGCGCCTACAAGTTATTAGTCACACATTTATCTCGTGATTTAGACTGATATTCGGGCGTATACGAATACCAAATCCGCGTTTAGTGACGTTTTGTGTCGTCACGGTTGCTCTGTCACATGCTCGCTTGTGACTAAACTGAATGTTCTTCGGAATTTTAGTTTTTGGCTGGGTGATGCACGAGGGAACAAGCTAGAGGCAGTTTCTTGGTGCCAACTTTGAGCCATCTGGAGTATACAACTTTTCCATGTGGCAGCAAGAGAGCTTTTGTTCCTGTCCTAAGTTATAGGCGCTTGAAGTTTATCTTTTGAGGGCCAATATAACAGATGTCGGCTTTGGAGAGGAATTGTCTTTACTGCCGCATGGAAAAGTTAGTAAATGTTTTGCTATAGCGATTTATGTGCAAAAGTAGTCTTGAAAGCGTTCCTCCATCTATCACCCGAAGCGTTTCGCTTTGTAGTAGGGGTTAGTAAAACTTTAGTAGCTTCTGCGCGCTTGAAGCAGGTCTTTCAAAAGGGTAATCGTCGAAACGCTTATGTGTCTGCCTACATGTTAAGCCTACGTTTGACGCTCTGAAGCTTCTGCAAGTTGAGAACAGAAGCTGTAAAAAAGACCGAAATTTTCACACCTTCGAATTAGCGCGGACATGTCCCACATGCGGGTTGTTCTTCAAAGGTAAAAATGTATTACTGAACGTCGGTGCCTAAAAATGTGGCCTTTGAAAAGAGGTGGTAGCTAGCTCATGGCAGTGGTCTCTCAAAACAGGTACCACTATATTATATATATATATATATATATATATATATATATATATAGTATATAAAATATATTATATATATTTATATGTATATACTATATCCCTAATGCCCATGTTCTATGGAAAGGAGGCATTGGTTGTGTTTAAGTTGTGTTTCCGATTCACCCAACATAACATATTATACACACAATAAATATAACACACCTTCGTCTCTGGTCTTTAGCTGGCATAGATACCCCCTCTCAAGCAATGTCTGGCGACTTCTACTGATGGGAACTCCAGTACAAAGGAATGTTTAACTGCAGAAAGGGAAATTCTCCTGTTTTACTAGAAATGGAGCTAAGTCTAAATTCAAATGAAATATTGAGTATTTCTGTAACTATAATTTATGTCATCAGTGACCCACTCACTTCACACTAAACAGCAGCCATTTTCGTTCCTCTCTCGCTCTCTGAACTAATAACTTCAACATTTCCACTTAATTCACTGAGGTAACTGCTTGCAGAGCGAGAATTGCCTTGGCTGACACAGGCCCAGACATCACAGCTCCTCTAAACAAGCGGACAGACAGCATTTTCACATAGCGGAATGAAACAGCACGTACACCGTCAACACACAAGTCACTATAAAAGTTGAAAAAATTCAGTGTATCAAAGGGCAACACAACATTGATCATTCATTTACCTTTCAAACAATGTCAGCCAGCTTTAGAGGTTTGGTTCATCCAACAACACACAGTGAAACGAGATTGCAGTATTGTTAAAATGTTCTTGTTCCTACAAATGTTGAAAAGACCTTCATTTAAACATCTTCACGTCCCGAGAAGTACAAGTCCAACTCACCCATCAGTTGCTAGAACCTGCCGTGTCCAGGCACCAGACTTCTTCTCTTGGTCTTTGTGTTCAATGTCCAACTGAACTGGTCAAAGATCGGAGAAGGTAAACATTGTACAACAAAGCACACAACTCACAACATCTTTAGCACTTCTTCTTCAACACAGATAGGAATTGGTACATCATCATCTGTCGTCATCGCGGACCAGTAAAAGCACCATCTGGTCATCATCTGTCATCATCTCGGACCAGTAAAAAGCACCATCTGGTTATCATCTGTCGCCATCTCGGACCAGTAAAAAGCACCATCTGGTCATCATCTGTTGTCATTTCCGACCAGTAAAAAGTACCATCTGGTCATCATCTATTGTCATCTCGGACCAGTAAAAAGCACTATCTCGCCATCATCTGTCGTCATCTCAGACCAGTAAAAAGAACCATCTAGACATCATCTGTCGTCATCTTGGACCAGTGAAAAAATGAACCATCTGGCCATCATCTGTCGTCATCTCCGACCAGTAAAAAGCACCATATGGCCATCATCTGTTGTCATCTCGCACCAGTGAAAAGCACCATTTGGTCATCATCTGTCATCATTTTGGACCAGTAAAAAGCACCATCTGGCAATCACCTGTCGCCATCTCGGACCAGTAAAAAGCACCATCTGGTCATCATCTGTTGTCATTTCCGACCAGTAAAAAGTACCATCTGGTCATCATCTCGGACCAGTAAAAAGTACCATCTGGTCATCATCTGTTGTCATCTCGGACCAGTAAAAAGCACTATCTCGCCATCATCTGTCGTCATCTCAGACCAGTAAAAAGAACAATCTAGACATCATCTGTCGTCATCTTGGACCAGTGAAAAAATGAACCATTTGGTCATCATCTGTCGTCATCTCCGACCAGTGAAAAGCACCATCTGGTCATCATCTGTCATCATTTCGGACCAGTAAAAAGCACCATCTGGCAATCACCTGTTGCCATCTTGGACCAGTAAAAAGCACCATCTGGTTATCATCTGTTGTCATTTCTGACCAGTAAAAAGTACCATCTGGTCATCATCTGTCGTCATCTTGGACCAGTGAAAAAAAAAGAACCATATAGTCATCATCTGTTGTCATCTCCGACCGGGAAAAAGCACCATGTGGCCATCATCCGTTGTAATCTTGGACGAATAAAAAAAATATCATGTGGCCATCTTCGCACACAGAATTTTAGCTGAAATTTGTCAGCAGACCAGTAAAAATTGTAATCTGGCCATCATCTAGCATCATCTCAGATCGGTATAATAAGTACCACCTAATTATCGTCTACCATCATCTAAGACTGGATTTTAGATTAAAGTTATCCGGATATCATCTCGGACAGGACTTTTGATGACAGTTGGCATAGTTGTCAGCATCATGCAGTAAAAGTATCATTTCACCATCAACATTAGATCTTCATGAGTTATAAGCAGACCAACCGGTACCAGTCGGAGGCTGCAATGGTGCCATCAATACATAGACACATTGCCTTCTACAGGAATGAGACAAATAACAGAAGGCAACATAACATACACACACTGCTACCGGTGTGTGCGCGTGTGAACACACAACCAACACAGCACTTGCATGGACGACTGTACGAATCAAGTTGGAACTACAAACAAAATTCTGAGCAGTCTGTTTGCAAATGTGTCAATTATATATGCATGGCATGGCAGCATCTCTTTGAAATGCACACCGTATACATCATGGGAGCAGAGGAATTCAAGGTTTATGTGCAAGTGGTTGTACCACCGTACATTGTGCAATATAAATAGGACGATACAACCTGCTATATCGCAGAGTGATACACACACACACACACACACGCACGCACGCATGCACGCACGCATGCACGCGCACACACACACACACACACACACACACACACACACACACACATATGCACGCACACACACACGCACGCACATGCACACACACACGCACATGCACACGCACACAGCTTACAGAATTCGCTTGAAAATAAGTGGCGCTTCCTCTCCAATATAAAAAGATTCCTGAAGTCCCAAATGAATCCCCTACAAGCATAACAAAACTATAATCAATAGTGATACAAAGAAATAATTATTCATAGCCTATTACATATGGGACAAGGACAAAATGGTTGCATTGCATCGCTTGAGAGGTGCATGTGCACTGATCCAGTGATGCCATGGAATTCCAGCGGAGAGGCAGTGTATCACTACAGCTCTTAGTATACTTCATACTATATATTCTGTATAATATATATATCTCTGTTGTATCTTTAGATTGTATTGTCAGTCTTTATGCACAGTGGAGTCCCCCCCCCCCCATTCCGGACACTTGGGACCAGAAGGAACTTCCTGATTGCACCGGTTGTCCTCATTTCAGGGGTCGAAGATGTACTATGAAGCATAGTGAATCATTCCAGTGCCATGTGTCCTTATTTAGAGGTGTGGGCGATTCGTGGGTGCTGATCAGAGGGGAGCTCCTCTGTGGATCGATTCAGCTCTACAGGAAACACTGCTGTCCTATAAATGCTAGCAATGAACTGAATCTTGCAAAATGGGCCTTTTGTGGATTTCGCGGATTGGAAACCATGCTCAAAAATTATTAAGCCTGCGAAAGTTCCGGCCAGGCTCTCATACAATGTGAAAACTTTGGCCAATCTCTTGTGTAATGATCAAAATGGCCGTCAAAAGAACAAGGGTCATTGAGAAGCGCCGTGGCAACTTAAGCTTACAGATCTTTTTTCTCTAATGGCTTTCACCTGTAAACAGATTAAGTTTATATCAAAATTAAAGGCTGAACAAAGGTAGGATCAAATATGGATCCATGAGAAATAGAAACCCTAAAAATCATGAAAATTGGCATTATTGCCCGTCTGCAATTTCCATTGAGCAAAAGTTTAAGCATATATGTTATATATACATAAGACACCTTCGTGTCTGGTCTTTAGCGCGCCATGCTTTCTTTTGATCTTACTCTGGTGACTTCTACACTGATGGGAACTGTTGCTGGAGACTTATCTATATACAGAAAGAAAGTGGCAAATCTCTATCACACAAGAAACATACAAACTTCTCTATTTTGCAAGTAACGTGTGGTCCACTTAAACAACTACTGTTTTAGTGTCATTGCAAAGTACTCACTTCACACTGAACAGCAGCCATTTTCCTCACTCTCTCGCTCTCTGAACTCAAAACCTTGAAAATTCACATTCACTCTGTTCTTTTAGAGCAAGAATTGCCTTGGCTGACGCAAGACACGAAACAACATTTCCTCTGAACAAATGGATCAACAGCATTTTATAATTATAAGCAGGATGACAACACTTAATTCAGCAGGACAAATTCGCATCACAAATTAGAAAATTTATTCTGTAATCCGTCAGTTTGTACAATACAAGTGATCATTTACCTGAGAATCGGTGTCAGCCATCTTTAGAGGGTTGGTTCATCTCACCAACAACATGGGGCGATATCGGATGGGTGTATGAACCCGACTCTAACATATTCCTGTTCCTATGGACACAAACGTGGTAAGCAGTGCTTAGTTTCAACATTTTTCTGTCTCAAGGAGTACAAGTCCAACTCACCCATCAGTTGCTGGAACCTGCCGTGTCCAGGCACCAGACTTCTTCTCTTGGTCTTTGTGTTCAACGTCCAACTGGACTGGTCAAAGAGGAGAAGGTTAACATTGTACAGTGCAGTGCATCACTCACAGCATCTTTAGCACTTCTTCTTCAACACAGGAAAACAAGTTCAGGAAATTCCCTGGAAAGCGTATAATGCTTAAAAATTGCACAAACGGCAAATGTGGATACTATTAAATCAGTAAAATACACCTCATCAGTGCTGATAACAAAATTAATGGAGAACTCCCAGCTCATCTCATGCACTGGGGAACAGACAGAAACAGCATAAAGACGAGCCAAATTGAAATTATGAATAACCCAAGCCAACCCAGCCAGGTGGTCTTGTGAGATCAGGGGGGCCTGTGTACCCCGTTGGAAAATCAAGGGCCCTGTGTACCCCGTTGGAAAATCAGGGAGCCCTGTATACCCTGTTGGAAAATCAGGGAGCCTTGTGTACCCCGTTGGAAAATTAGGGGGCCCTGTCCCATTGGAAAATTAGGGGGCCCTGTGTACCCCGTTGGAAAATCAGGGGGCCCTGTGTACCCCGTTGGAAGATCAGGGGGCCCTGTGTACCCCGTTGGAAAATCAGGGGGCCCTGTGTACCCCGTTGGAAGATCAGGGGGCCCTGTGGGCCCTGTGTACCCCCGTTGGAAAATCACGGGGCCCTGTGTACCCCATTGGAAAATCAGGGGGCCCTGTGTACCCCATTGGAAAATCAGGGGGCCCTGTATACCCCGTTGGAAAATCAGGGGGCCCTGTGTACCCCCGTTGGAAAATCAGGGGGCCCTGTGTACCCCATTGGAAAATCAGGGGGCCCTGTGTACCCCGTTGGAAAATCAGGGGGCCCTGTGTACCCCATTGGAAAATCAGGGGGCCCTGTGTGTCCCGTTGGAAAATCAGGGGGTCCTGTGTACCCCAATGGAAAACCAGGTGACGGTATGTTGCCCCCCACACACTTGAGGCTACATAAGGTTGCATCAGAACAATGAACCCAAATCCGACCCTTTTGAGGGTGGCAGCAAAAAGTGACATCTCCCCCTCCCCACCCCCCTTCAAACAATGAAACAACTTGTCTACCTGGGAGTGCAATATATTAGTCAATATCTTTTATTATAGCATATTATAGTACCTCATGTCATTTAGCCATTTATATTATTTTATATATCAAACATGCATATAGCATTCATGTTTAACACACATATTAGAGGCTAGTGGATATGCATTTTTTTACAGGAGGTTATGCATTGGAAGGTGAAGATGAAATTCAAATTTGAACTGCAGAACATTGAGGGAGGTCTGAAGAGACTAACTTTGCCCAGTAGTTGCTTATCTTAAATCAAATTCAAACATTATATATCTAGATGGCAGCCTGGAAAAGATGTCCGCCTGAATGCCACACAAGTTGGAATTTAAATACTCTGATGTCAAGACCATAATACTGTTGGTGCTCCTCCACCCTTAATCCACCAAAGGACATTCGAGTGCTGTTCCATGCAGTGCAGTTAAGTTGCCGATGCCATTTTAACGTATCGAATACACTAGGGAAATGATTTTTTTATGCTAAGTACAATCGATGTTTATTGGGTACCACTTTCGACGGCAAAATGTTTCATCGCTGGTTGGGTAGTACTAAGCCCAACCCGTCGGCACACACTCCACACACACAACAACAGAACTCGAATGTCACGGGTGGAAGATGAGTGGAGGAGACAGGAAAATTTTAAATTGCACATTTTTCTTCAGGTGACAGGAATCCCTATTTCCTATCCTCAAGAACCAGATCCATAATTGTGTAAGCCTATGGCGGACATCTTCTCCAACTATTCCAGTTGAAACTGGTCATCTTGGGGGCAGCTTCCAAAGCTTACTTTACACATATCAGATTTACCATAATTAAACTCAAAATTCCAAGCAGTTCAAAAGTGAATTTCTTCTTCTAACCTTCAAAACTATCTGTGCATGAATTGGGAAAGGTACAAGACACTATACTAGGTGTATGCAGCAAGCACAAGCCAAGATCTTCACATCTGCAGGGAAACGTCTTTAATTTGACCATCTAGGAACAAGGAAAAGTTGGCCAGATGAGAAAGATGGCCACAATAGACAGGTCCATTCCAAGATGTGGTGGTAACTGGACAGAATGGCCGATGAACATTGTTGACAATGACTTATAGAGGCTTGAATTAGAGACGTTTCTCTGTTCTGGGATGGGTGGCACTAGCTGAGACAAAGGAGAACTCGGGGAACTAATACAACCCATTCAAACATAATTAGGAAGAATATCACAGGAATATTTTTGCACAAAAGGCGAGGGCCACTACAGTGAGCAGGCAGGTATTTACTGTACAGCAGAACCTCCACAATGCAGCACACTGTAGGGAGTAAATTTGTCACAAAACTACAAACTCTAAGCTTCTTAATTGTTGACTTGGAGTGTGGCTCTCAATACAATTCAACACAGTGATCGTCCCAGAAAAAGGTGACAATCTTAGAATAAATGTTGGATTATCACAGTATCAGATCACAAAGGTTCTACTGTACAGCTAAAATCACACCTGATAGCTCAAAACTTCTGGTCACACAGTTGTAACAAAGGAGAACTGTGTACACACTCTTTACTTAGAGTGGCAACTGCAGATAGGTCCCCCAGGTGGTGGCAACACTCTACACAGCAACGCACTAGCACACTTGAACCTCCAACAGTGGACTCTTGAAAACGAGGACAATAAGCGAACAACATCCCATAGGATATGAAAAAGGCTTTTAGTACTCAAATATTTCCTTATGGTAACTGTGGATAATCAAATTCTGTTGGTGTCTTCAAAATAGAGGGCAAAAGCCTCAAAAAATGACAACAACTGCATCAATCTTGTTTGGAATATCCTCAAAGATGTCTTTCATTATGAGGTTCAACTGCATTGGCATCACTCACGTCCACACATTGACAATACACCTTTGTACATGTGCACACGCATATACAAACACACTGAATGCACAATACACTTTAGCCATCAAGTGAAATAACCGCATATTCTTTGTGGGTAGTTTTTCAGCAGAACTGACATCTCAGACAACTATAATGGTTGACTGATATTATTATTCTTACAAACATTACAACTTGGGTACACTTATGTGTCCATTTTTCTACCATGAATAAAAAATGGCAGCATTTTCTCATTGATTTCTCACCAAATTCAGGTAAATGATGTTTCAAGACAAATTTGAAAAAAATGGATATTGCAAATGTCCCCAACATGTAGAAAGCACAAGTAATTTCTCTCAATGGCTTTGAAAGTTGAACACTCAAATGTTGCACAGTTATCACTTAGCTTCGGTCCACAGGTCTTGAGGCATTCCATTCACAGTGGGCATCTCTCAAGCATGCAAGCAGGCGTGTTCGATATACAAAATCATCAAATGTACATGAAACTTCTTTGTTCGTTCGTTCGTACTATCTTCTGAGAAAGGGAAAATGGAAGTACGGTTGGTTAACATCAAAGAGTGACGTTAACCTATTCTGATAATTAGTACATAATACAGTCACTGTATAATGCATTAAGATTATACTGTGTGGATTATATCTCCTCAGAAAATAAATTAACAGTTTCAGCTGCTAGGTTTGTCAGGCATGTGCAGTGCAGATTATAACCTCAGAAGGTAATCCTGACAATATGTCAGACAGGTGTAGTTTTCACCTGTCATAGCCGGACAATTCATTTAAACATGTAGATGTAGTATTACTGTAACTTATTTGCTACTCATAGTTTATATTAAGTGGTAAGGCCATTCCTATAAGCAATATTAATTAGTATTTGTACAGGTACAGATAAAGTTAGTTTATGATTCTAATCAACAATTATTGCCATTTGCCCTGGAAAGGGGGAAAAAGATGCTATATCCCATAGACAACTGCTTTTTACAGCTAAATATAGTGGTATTATCTGGAGTATCTCACTAGACAATGGACTTATGTAGTTGCAATATGATGCTCATTGACGTCACAACAAAATGGCGGAAAACAGCATGGCGATTGTTTGACAGTTTCAGAGGTTAGAAGCTGGATTTTAGAAAATCGAACGAGGTATTTTCTTCATGAATATAGTTTAGCTAGCAAATTAACTTAGTTTTGACCAAAAATTGGTATGGATATGGGCGTACCAGTCGCACCGGCTCCAACAAAACTTGCGACGTATCATTTTTCCCTCGCGAATCACAACCACGCCAGCGTTTGTTGGTCTTTGCCAAAATAAATTTACCACTTCTGAACAGTGGCTGCTGAAAGTTGCCCCTTAGTCTTCTTTTAGCTAGGTTCACTTGTGGACTAGTAGCTCTCATGCGCTGGACCTTTTTGTCCGTTAGACAGGTTCACAACCCGTCGTGACCAAGACTGCCAGTAAATGTCCGGTGACCGACTGCTATATTCTACACTGCATGTGTGTGCGTGTGTGCATGTGCGTGTGTGCGCATGTGTGTGTGTGTGTGTGCGCGCGCGCGCGCTCGCGTGTGTGTGTGCGCGTGTGTGCGTGTGTGTGTGTGTCAACTGTACACACCCTAAAACAATACAAAAAATTGAGGTTGGGAAATAATTTCCAATGTACACATATGCATATATATATATATAATATATATATATATATATTATACAATATAATACATAAAATATACATAATATATATAATATATATAATAAATATAATGTACATATATATACAGTGGTACCTGTTTTGAAAGTGGTCTCTCATTAGAGGTTCGCCCAAATTAGGCAGTATATTGATACTAAGTGTACTCAAGTCTTTAATATAAGTGGGGACATGCTTTCAACCCTTTCATACCTTCTTTTCTGCTCTCTATTATAGACAATTTTAGCCTATTCTTTTATAAAGATTGTACGCTTCCCTATTAATTTCCCTCAATACTCCAGCTCTAACTGACCATCATCTATTACAAGATGGGAATAAAATGGCCGCCCGTCGATATCCACTCTTTCGGTTCAACTATTCTTGTAACCTATTGCAGGCAAAAACAATTGCATTTGTCGAAAGAAGGATTATACCTATATTCTAGAAGTTCTCCAAGAATCGTCGCTCAATACAGGTAATTTTGTGTTATTTTCAACCAATTGCTCTGGTCATGGTCACCTTTTACAGGTGGTCGTTCTTTGAAGGTAAAAATGCATTACTGAATGTCAGTGCCTGAAAATGTGGTCTTGAAAAGAGGTGGTAGCTAGCTCATGGCAGTGGTCTCTCAAAACAGGTACCACTATATGTATATGTATATATATATGGATATATATATATATATATATATATATATATATATATATATATATATATATATATATATGTAACATTGGTTGTGTATAAGTTGTGTTTCCGATTCACCTAACATAACATATACACACAATAAATATAACACACCTTCGTCTCTGGTCTTTAGCTGGCAACGATACCCCTTCTCAAGCAACATCTGGCGACTTCTACTGATGGGAACTCCAGTACAAAGGAATGTTTAACTGCAGAAAGGGAAATTCTCTTGTTTTACTAGAAATAGAGGTAAATCTAATTTCAAATGAAATATTGAGTATTTCCGCAACTATAATTTATGTCATCATTGACCCACTCACTTCACACTAAACAGCAGCCATTTTCTTTCCTCTCTCGCTCTCTGAACTAAAAACATCAAGATTTCAACTCCACTAAGGTAACTGCTTGCGGAGCGAGAATTGCCTGGGCTGACACAGGCACAGACATCACAGCTCCTCTGAAACAAGTGGGATGGACAGCATTGACTAATAGGGGAATTATATATATATACCATACATAATTTTCTAGCTAAACACTACAAAAATCCACTTGCAATTGTCAGCTTGAAAGATGAGAATCATTACCTTTTGAAAAATGTCAGCCAGTTTTAGAGGTTTCTTCGTCCATACACGTAGGGCACAATAAGAAGAAGTCCACAATGAAAAAAATCATCCTGTTCCTACAAATGTGTTGGAAAGAGTTTCAACACTGTAACTTTCTGTCCCGAAGATTACAAGTTCAACTAACCCATCAGTTGCTTCAACCTGCCGTGTCCAGGCACCAGACTTCTTCTCTTGGTCTTGTGTTCAACGTCCAACTGGACTGGTCGAAGATCAGAGGATGTAAAATTTGCACCAAACAGAACACAACTCACAAAATCTTGAGCACTTCTTCTTCAACACAGGAAAGGAGCTTAGAAAGGTTCTGTGTGGAATAGGTAAGCCTCAATAGCACTGGTAAGAAATACCGACATCTCAGATAATCACAAAACACACCTTTTTCCTCGGTCTTCTTCAAGCTACACCTCTTTTCAAAATGTCTGGGTATCTTCACTGATGGGAACGAAAGAGTTACTATATTTCTTCAATTGAGTAAGTTATGGGAAGAAGCAGAAAGATGTGATGAAACACAACAACATTCACTCGATAACATTTCATAGCTGTCTTACTTCACGGTTGAACAGCACTTTTCCCTCCAATCTCGCTCCTTCTCTCACTACCTTGTTTTAGAGATTTACAACTTCAGTGTCACTTGTGGAGCAAAAATTGCCTTGGCTGACAAAAGGCATGTGTGCACATCACCAGCTCCTCTAAAAAGACAGGCAACATTTGTAAAGTAGGGAAATGCTGCAATTAGATCGTCGGGCTCAGAATTGAGTAGACAAATTAAAATATTTAAAAACACTAATAATAACACTAATATCAATATTATTACCATTCAAACAATGTCAGCCAGTTTTAGAGGATTTCTTCATCCAGCAATAGACGTCAGTCACAATCACATTGCAGTACTGCTCAAAACACTCCTGTTCCTACAAATGCACATGGATTGAAAGGAGCTTAGTTTCAACATTTTTCATTCCTTTCAACATTTTTCATTCCTTTCAACATTTTTCATTCCTGACGAGTACAAGTCCAACTCACCCATCAGTTTGCTTCAACCTGCCGTGTCCAGGCACCAGACTTCTTCTCTTGGTCTTTGTGTTCAACGTCCAACTGGACTGGTCAAAGATCAGAGGATGTAAAACTTGCACAAAATAGAACACAACTCACAAAATCTTGAGCACTTCTTCTTCAATACAGGAAAGGAGTTTAGAAAGGTTCTGTGTGCAATAGTTAAGCCTCAATAGCACTGCTAAGAAATACTGACATATCAAATAATCACAAAACACCTTTTTCCTCGGTCTTCTTCAAGCTACGTCTCTTCTCAAAATGTCTGGCTATTTTCACTGATGGGAACGAACCAGTTATTATGTCTTCAATTGAGTGAGCTTTGGGAAGAAGCAGAAAGATGTGTTGAAACACAAGAGCATTCTCTCAATATAACATTTCATAGCTGTCTTACTTCACGGTTGAACAGCACTTTTCCTTCCAATCTTGCTCCTTCTCTCACTACCTCGTTTTAGAGATTTACAACTTCAGTGTCACTTGTGGAGCAAGAATTGCCTTGGCTGACAAAAGGCATGCATACACATCACCAGCTCCTCTAAAAAGACAGGCAAAATTCATAAAATACGGAAACAATGTACTAGTAATTTGATCATTACAATCAGAATAGATTAAGCAAATTAAAATATTTAAAATGTAATCAGACAGTACTGAAAATATCGATATCATTACCATTCATAAAATGTCAGCCAGTTTTAAGAGGATTTCTTCATCCAGCAATAGACGTAGGTTACAATCACAATGCAGTACTGCTCAAAACACTCCTGTTCCTACAAATGCACATTGATTGAAAGAGCTTTGTTACAACATTTTTCACTCCTGAGGAGTACAAGTCCAACTCACCCATCAGTTGCTTCAACCTGCCATGTCCAGGCACCAGACTTCTTCTCTTGGTCTTTGTGTTCAACGTCCAACTGGACTGGTCAAAGATCGGAGGATGTAAAACTTGCACAAAATAAAACACAACTCACAAAATCTCGAGCACTTCTTCTTCAACACAGGAAAGGAGCTTAGAAAGGTTCTGTGTGCAATAGGTAAGCCTCAATAGCACTGGTAAGAAATACTGACATCTCAAATAATCACAAAACACACCTTTTTCTCGGTCTTCTTCAAGCTACGCCTCTTCTCAAAATGTCTGGCTATCTTCACTAATGGGAACGAACCAGTTACTATGTCTTCAATTCAGTAAGCTTTGGGAAGATGCAGAATGATGTGATGAAACGCAAGAACATTCTCTCAATGTAACATTTCATAGCTGTCTTACTTCACAGTTGAAAAGAACTTTTCCTTCCAATCTTGCTCCTTCTCTCACTACCTCGTTTTAGTGACTTACTACTTCAGTGTCACTTGTGGAGCAAGAATTGCCTTGGCTGACGAAAGGCATGTGTGCACATCACCAGCTCCTCTAAAAAGACAGGCAACATTTGTAAAATACGGAAACAATGTACAAGTAATTAGATCGTCCAAATCAGAATTGATTAGGCAAAGTAAAATATTTAAACTGTAATCAGACAGTACTGAAAATATCAATATTATTACCATTCAAACAATGTCAGCCAGTTTAAGAGGATTTCTTCATCCAGCAATAGACGTCGGTCACAATCACAATGCAGTACTGCTCAAAACACTCCTGTTCCTACAAATGCACATGGATTGAAAAGAGGTTGGTTTCAACATCTTTCTGTCTCAAGGAGTACACGTCCAACTCACCCATCAGTCGCTAGAACCTGCCGTGTCCAGGCACCAGACTTCTTCTCTTGGTCTTTGTGTTCAACGTCCAACTGGACTGGTCAAAGATCGGAGGATGTAAAATTTGCACTAAACAGAACACAACTCACAAAATCTTGAGCACTTCTTCTTCAACACAGGAAAGGAGCTTAGAAAGGTTCTGTGTGCAATAGGTATGCCTCAATAGCACTGGTAAGAAATACTGACATCTCAAAACAATACTAAAAACACCTTTTTACTTGGTCTTCTTCAATCTGCGTCTCTTCTCAAAATGTCTGGCTATCTTCACTGATGGGAACGAACCATTTACTATGTCTTCAATTGAGTGAGCTTGGGGATGAAGCAGAAAGATGTGATGAAACACAAGAACATTCTCTCAATATAACATTTCATAGCTGTATTACTTCACGGTTGAAAAGAACTTTTCCTTCCAATCTCGCTCCTTCTCTCACTACCTCGTTTCAGAGATTTACTACTTCAGTGTCACTTGTGGAGCAAAAATTGCCTTGGCTGACAAAAGGCATGCGTGCACATCACCAGCTCCTCTTAAAAAGACAGGCAATATTTGTAAAATACGGAAACAATGTACTAGTAATTTGATTGTCCTAATCAGAATTGATTAGGCAAATAAAATATTTAAACTGTAATCAGACAGTACTGAAAATATCAATATCATTACCATTCATAAAATGTCAGCCAGTTTTAGGAGGATTTGATTTCTTCATACAACTATGAAGGTCGGTCATAATCACAATGCAGTACTGCTTAAAACACTCCTGTTCCTACAAATGAGCACATGGAATAATATAAAGATGTTAGTTCAACATCTTTCTGTCTCAAGGAGTACAAGTTCAACTCACCCATCAGTTGCTTCAACCTGCCGTGTCCAGGCACCAGACTTCTTCTCTTGGTCTTTGTGTTCAACGTCCAACTGGACTGGTCAAAGATCGGAGGATGTAAAACTTGCACAAAATAGAACACAACTCACAACATCTTTAGCACTTCTTCTTCAACACAGATAAGAATTGGTGCATTGAACACTTGGAAACAGTATTTATCATCCAACAGCTTTGAAAATGACTTCAAATACTATTATAGTAGAAGAGCTCCAATAAAACAATACACAAAATACTGGTATCTTAATATGCGTACAGTGGCGCTCAAAAGAAAGTTGTCACAGGGACTAAATGGCGGCCGCGCGATATACTACAGATCGAAATAGCTAGAAACAACTGAGAAACGGGCTGATGCAGAACACTTTTGAGTAGCTAAGCCAAGGAACCCCATAGTGACCAAATGTTGAGTTAGTATTGCGTATGTGTGCCTTTTCTGAGGATCACAGCTTTGATTCTGGACAGCGACGTGCTTTCAAGCCTAAGTACTGCAGCCCTTTCTTTTCAAGAATAAAATTCATGCTAATCATTGGTGAAGGTACTCCATATTTGTCCCAGAGTTGGTTTGTACCGTCTGCAATATCAAAATTTGGTCTATTGCATCTTACAACCTTTTAGTGGGTTATTATTGTACATTCTTTAAGCATCAAAACCTATTGCTAAATGACGAATGCAATTGCCGTCTTTCGTTTGCTCTACTGAGGAAAGGCAGTGTTTCCAGAACAATAATCTATATATTCCAACATAGCACAAAGATAAGTAACTGTTGAAGCTGAAACTGGAGTCCTGCAACTGGTTCTAAGGACACTCTGACCTCCAACAGGAAAGACAAAAAGGTTCTCCATCCACCGATATCTGCAAAGTGTCTTTGTTTGCCTGTAAGGTTGCGAGGACACTAATTTCAGATGGTCTAGAACTATCCTAGTAGTCTGAGACATCGGCATGATTTTCGGTACAGATGAACTGCTGCCATAAAGTTAAACAGCAATCTGTACAAATATCGTATGCAACCCATCTTCAAGATTAAGCTTCGCCAATATTTCAGTATTAGTCTTTCTTTGTAAATACTTCGATCTTCTAAATAGTACTACTGTGACTTGATTCATTTCCAAGAGTATTCATAGCTGTTTAGCAATTTGTCTATCGTGCCAACAAAACTAGACTCGCGACGCCATTTTATAACATTACGCAAGCGGCAACTTTCTTTTGAGTGCCACTGTAGATTATAACGAATTCGAAGTGCACCTTTCTCTTTGGTCGTCTACAGAATCCTCCTTTCTGATGCACATTGAGGGGAACCAGTCATGTCTTGAAAGCAGTCAGTTCTCTGGGGAAATGGAAGAGATGATTTATATAGATTTATACACGTGTCACTGAACATTTTCACATAGTGTAAGTTTGCATGTAGCCAATAGTGTAGGTTTGCATGTAGCCAATAGTGTAAGTTTGCATGTAGCCAATAGTGTAAGTTTGCATGTAGCCAATAGTGTAAGTTTGCATGTAGCCAATAGTGTAAGTTTGCATGTAGCCAATAGTGTAAGTTTGCATGTAGCCAATAGTGCAAGTTTGCATGTAGCCAATAGTGCAAGTTTGCATGTAGCCAATAGTGTAAGTTTGCATGTAGCCAATAGTGCAAGTTTGCATGTAGCCAATAGTGTAAGTTTGCATGTAGCCAATAGTGTAAGTTTGCATGTAGCCAATAGTGCAAGTTTGCATGTAGCCAATAGTGCAAGTTTGCATGTAGCCAATAGTGTAAGTTTGCATGTAGCCAATAGTGCAAGTTTGCATGTAGCCAACATGAAAGAAAGGTGAAGGTCCTCCAGAAAAGGTTTACTTCGTGCAAGGGGTACGTTTGTTGGCTAATTTGGAAAATGGCCACTACAAAATGCGCAGACAAGAGCTGGTTATGCATACATGTGGACTGCTTTCTGTCCAACAACACTAACACAGTAGAACCTCCAACAGTGGACTCTTCAAAAACAAGGACCACAGTAAAATAATATCGTGAACGTCCTTCAAAGGAACTTGAAGTTTGGTTAATTTTTTCCTCTTCATGCAGTCTTTCTGAGATAAAATTCCATTTGAATTTCAAAATAGTCAAAGGACACACGTGACAAAAGTAGGTAAGTAAACTTATATAATGTCCCCACAAAGTGTCCTTTATACGGAGGTTCAACTGCATCAAATATGTAATGTCCCCACAAAGTGTCCTTTGTACGGAGGTTCAACTGCATCAAATATGTTGTCCCCACAAAGTGTCCTTTGTACGGAGGTTCAACTGCATCAAATCTGTAATGTCCCCACAAAGTGTCCTTTGTACAGAGGTTCAACTGCGTCAAATCTGTAATGTCCCCACAAAGTGTCCTTTGTACGGAGGTTTAACTGCATCAAATTAATCTGTAATGTCCCCACAAAGTGTCCTTTATACGGAGGTTCAACTGCATCAATCTTGTTCCCTTGTATATATATACATACACAGTGACAGATTCCCCTTACAGAGTATGTAAGTACATACACATCGAATGTACAAAATGACAAGCCATCGAGTGAAATAACATTTCCATATGTGGGAAATTTTATTGCGAAATAGCACCATCTCTCAGGAGGAATGGTTAAGTTTTTGTTGGAAAAAAAAAATAACTCTGCCACATATACATACCGGCCAGGTAGAGAAAATATTACAGAAATTTATCATTACTCTCTAAACAAATCATTTCAGAGTAGAGACATTTTCAGTATTCTTCAGAAAAAAACATTGCAAACTTAATGTGTAGTTAACAACACAAGTAGTCTTCCACATTGAAGGAAATACTAGTTATTTCTGTCAATGGCTGAAATTGAGACACAAATGCCACATAAACGCTGGACAGTGGTACGATCACTTAGCTTCGGTCCATGGTCTTGAGCAAATCCATTCGAGATGTAGCCTCTGTTCACTTGGAAAATGTAAGAACGCATGTTCGGTAAGAATCAGAGGAGGAAGCTTCTTCTTCATCCATACCATCCTGCAAGAGTAAAATGGACTGTGAGTTTTTCCTGCCTAAAGGAACAAGTCCTGACAACTAGGATGAATACTGAGCTCGTAATGAAGGTTGAGTGCATGAAATACCATATAACGCTGAACTTTTGAGGAGCTCAAATTAACACATTTCAAGTATGAGCCCTGCATGAAATTTGCACACTACAAATGAAAATGTTGCACTTTTTGACAGGTAGCAGCTGAACAACAGACTTGTAAATTTTGCAAAAGAGGCCAACCACGAAAATTTAACTTGTGTATATAATAATTTTAGCACTATACTGTGTATGATATACGGAATTGCTAAACTGAAAGTGATTCATTTCACTACCGCAGAGCAGGAAATTTTCACTGAATACACATGTGTTTATATCTTCCCGCAGCCATTCCGGAATTGGTGTATGCACATCCCAGAATTAGTAAACTGCGTGCAAGTCACGGGTGTGGCGTATTTTTGCATGTATGTATGAAATTAACCCAAAAAATACCTATTTAGAACAACTGAAACAACTAGGAAAGAACAATTTACACCGAAATCGATTATTTGTCGACGTAAACTGACAGTTGGCTCAAGGAAACAGAAGTTCAATCAATATTCTCCTCGTACAGGTGGGAAACTAATGCATATCATCAATGGAAATCATCATATTACATCACGATAAATGGTTGTTTTTCGACAGGTGGATGGAAAATCACTTTTGCGGAATTGAAAATTAATCATCGTCTTAGAACCTTCCTTTCTGTTTGAAGTTTGGACTTTGGATACTTGTAACTATTGAATTTCTGTTAGTTTGAAGTGATATAATCAGGTGAGCAAAAGTAACAAGCAGATTTGTTCCATGTCTGCCCATTTAGCCCTGTGAAAGTGATGCACATATTTCATCATAAAACTGCTCAGCCTGGTTGTCTTGCTTATAGCCAACAAATTTCGGAAATATCATAAGATTTGCCAAGTATTGATGTAAGTTTTAAAACTATTCAATGTCATTTTCAATTCCTGAAAAGGCGCTTTGTCTCATTTGCCGAAGGTTTTCAAACCATCGCTGTTTGCTTAACCCTTTATCATGGAACATAAGTGTCCGTTAAATATGCTTTATCGTGGAAAAGCCATTATAGCGGCTCAACTAGTAGCTGTGAGAGATCAGCGTATCTTAGCAAAATTTGTTCAAATATTATATACAGAATACGTGTGATGAGAAGGGCACATGCCAGCAATTTAAGAGCTGTGGTACGCATTACAACGAAGTTATAACTAATAGAAAATAGTACAAAAAAAGAACTAATAGACTCTGTTATGTGGCGATTATACGATGATATGCGAAATTATGCAATGTTTTACGAGGAATTATTTTCCTCAAAATGAGGTTCTTGGCGAAAATGAAGAGCTACAAGCTCCTGCACCTTGTTACTGCTTGCAACTGTACCTTTTTCGTATCCTCTGAAGAGTAATCCTTTGAAATGAGACCAATAATCAGGAAGAAATTTTATCATTCGACGGAACTCACACCGAAGTTTCTTTACTTGCTTCGGTAAGTGCCAGGGCTTCACCTTCAGCTGCTATTGGACGAACTACTCATTTAGGGCCTGTTTGGTACCCCAAAGTGGATTTGTGCTACTTCTGGAAAGTTTCTGTGGTGAAAGTAAGCTGTTTGAACAGCGAGTATTTTCACCCATCGCAGGTAAGTTATGTCCAATTTTGCCATAAAACAAAATGGCGGCCGATTCCGAACGTCTCGAATTCAAGGCCTTGTTTTAACTTTTTGTATATGCCAAGCCTCAAAACCCAGCATAAACAGAGAGTATAACCTTTATATGTTATGCATATGTACATAAAGCAATCAATAATTTTTTGAAATTTCTGTTTGACCGATTTTCCGTCACCATATGAAAATAGTAAAGATTCAAAAACGCGGTCGAGAAAATCTCCGAGTTTGAGCACACAAGTCAATTCACAAGACACAACATGTCCTTATCTTACTTTCCTGGTTATGGGAGAGCAATAGTCCATTCCTCCGCTGTTATGTCCAAGGATTTCTGCTTTAAAAGTACGGTAGTAACAGCAAACGGCTTGACATAAACTGAACGGAACGCAGGTATGTTATGGCACTTTTCGCCAAAAAACAAAATGGCTGCCTCTTACGAATGCCTCTAATAAAACGCTTTGTTTTCTCTTCCTACAGTCGCAAAGACTCAAGAAACCATCTAGATAGTATTATGAACATTTGCATTTTGTGCATTGGCAATTTAAAGAGCCAAAACCTGTTGTACGTGTTGTATATGGTCGATTTTTAAACTATACCAAAATAAGCAAAAATCGCAAAAGGCGCGGTTGAAGAAATCTGAATTTAAACACCCAAGTGTATTCAGAAGACAGAACATGTCCTAATCTTACTTTTCGCCCATGGGGAAAACGCTGCTCCATTCCACGGCTGTTATGTATAAGGATTTCTGCTCAAAAAGACACAAAAAGATCGGCTACAGCAACAAATGGCTGCGCATAAGCTGAACGGAAGGGCCGACCATCTTCCCCATGGCGGAATTTGAAGTTCAGTCCTTTAGAGATAATCTGACAAAGTTTTAAGGATCTAGGTAGAGATCTAGACCCGCGCCTTTTTCGCCATAAAATCCTTGTGGACTGGAGTGCTTCTTTAGGCATTTGTCACATGATATCACATGTCCACGAAGGCAAACTCTTCAAATACTCGCGCGTATTAGCCTATGATGACGTATAATTGTCGTGTTTAAGCTGTGGTCACATGGCCTGACCGTGATAAACTGTGTGAGGCGTAATAATCTAATCGCATAGCTTGTTAAACCACAAAACGCCCCCTTTAGCCTCAATTCTGCCATAACATACCTGCGAAAGATGTACAGTCTTCCCATAACCAGCATTTGAAGTTCGGTCTTTAAGGGATAATCTGACGTAGTTTCAAACATACAGACCAAAGTTTGCTCGACCGCGTTTTTGGACATAACTTTCTTATGGACAAGAGTTCTTCTCTAGCCTTGGTCACGTGTTCATCACGTGTTCTCGAGTGTAGAGAGGCTAATTTATACGCAGTACATACGGTCAAAACTTCGAAGGCGAGTCAGAACTTTCGAAGCTCGATCGCTCGCAAATTTGCAAGTTTGGAGTTTACTACCATCCATTTGCTAACTTGGTCGGCCAGAATCCCTTCTATTGATGGTGCAACCATTCAAATCTTGAATATTAGCGAGATGGTCACACGGTAAGAACGTGATAATTTGTATTAGGCGTGACGATTTAATCGCATACCTGTCAAAACCACAAGATACCCTTTGCAACCACGAATCTGCCATAACCTACCTGCGATCGTCGGAACTTTTATACCATTAGATTTCAATCTATTCCAAGTTAATGTGTGGAAGTTTCTTTTAGTTAAGTATTCATTTGTGTTTCTTGTAAGCTTGGCTAGCTTCAAAAAGTGCTAGTTGTGCCGAAAGCTATCGAATTCGCTTTGAAAATATTGAAAAAGAAAGAGCCACTTTAGTGACTTTTCCGCGACTACGGTTTCGTAACTTCACCACTTAGCCCACAACAGGGATTGGTCACGTGCGAGTCACTATAGTGGCCCGTCCACAATAAAGAGTTAATTTCTCTTTTTTATTAGTCTTGCGCTCTAATATTTATCACATATACATACAATTTTATCTTTATGAAGGATAACAAGTTATATATGGCAGAATGGATGAATATAACGTTGAAAAAGTTGTGGCATTTTCATAATGGCCATTTTCCCTTTTATAGTGAAGGCGGATTTTAACACCCTGTGCACTTCTTCCATGCATGTTTGGATTGTGCGTTCTCTGAGCTAAATTTCTTGGTAAGTATTGTTATAGCGAGCTGGCTTTCTGGCTCTAGTGTGCATCTGATGACTCGAGCTTTCTGTTCAGGAATGAACTTCTTGTAACTCCCACACTTTCTTTTAGTTTGTGACTCAGAGGTTGACGTGATGGCAGCTACTTATATTGTTTGCCGGGGAATTCGTTCACAGCGTCTTTGATTAGAAAACAAAGCACAAACCTAAGTCTTTAATGTCGCCATTGTTGTTGTCAGCATACGCCCTTTGCGAAAAGTTCGCGGCAAATCCATACAATTTCAGAACATAACAAAAATATTACCCCACAAAAGTTTCTTGCTCTACAGTATGACCTACAGGACATGCTCCACATGCAGCAATGTACACACCTAACTCATTGCATGGGAGGTTATATGTATGTACGTACACACACACACACACACACACACACACACACACACACACACACACACATATACACACACACACACACACATACACACGCATATGTACACACACAGACACACACACAGACACAGGCCTCGTTTACACAAATCAAGATTCAGTGGTAAACGTATCAAAATCTATTCGTTTTGGGCTTCCTTTTACACAAATTTAACATAAATGAATACTGGATCCGTATCGATTTGAAACACACACCAAAGTGGAGTTCGGATCTCCCGTTTAAATTCTGTCGTGTAAAAGGCAAATCCGCATACATTTTAATCCAGTCACGTGACAAAAAAGTTGCGCAAATTGTCTTGGGAGCACGAAATGATCTGCAAGTGAGTGAAAACAGCTTCGTAGTATCGAGTATGTTCTTTGGTTCAACTTGTATTAGGTCTATTGCCTTTGATAGCACTTTCAATGATTTTTTCCCCTACGAAAAAGGAGTTCTATAGTTGGATGTGATGCTATCTTCGTCCTATTGGGCTATTCGTCCTCACGAAATCGCCGAGCAGGACAACCATGAAAGCGTCGAATCTTCGTTGGTTGTGGATACACCCTAGATGAAAGTGAAAACTGAAAGTGGGGGAAAATCTGTACTAACACTTCCTTGTGGAACTCTTGAGCACATGCCAGTCACGTGGTTGCTTTCGATGGCTCATCCGGATCAGGTTGAAGTCCGGATTCGCGTAAACACTTATGTAAACGGTCGCGCATTTATCCGTTTCAGGTTGGATTGGATTCGTGTAAACGTGGCCACAGACAGACACACAGACACACACACACACACACACACACACACAACAGACTAGGGATATGTTTGTTTGTTGCTATTACATCGGAATTATCGCACAAGAGTCTGACATGCAGAGAAATCTCTAGTCGGGAGAGCCCTTGGGAGTTGGACGTCGTAAATATCTGGTGATACAGGACTCCAACATTGAAAAATCACATACTACGTTCCAAATTGCAGATAATCAGTATAATGTCCTAGTACACGTGGGCTAATGGTAAGAAATGTGAATTCATGCTGTCCAAGGAATATTTCAATGCAATGCATGCAGACGATCAAACACACCTTCGTCTCTGGTCTTCAGCAGCCATGCTTCCCCTCAACCAATGTCTGGTGGCTTTTACTGATGGGAATATGAATAATTACCTGTGATAGAAAAAAATGATTTTCATTATTAAGGAACCATTCAATTTTATTATATCAAATTAAAATAAAAGTATATCAGAATTGTTACGTTTTTGGCCAACCTAGTACTTACTTCATTCCATATCACAGGTTGCTTTTGGCTCTCGCTCTCTGAACTCAGAACATTGAAACTTCAACTTCACTAAGGTAACTGCTTGTAGAACGAGAATTGCCTTGGCTGACACAGGCACAGACATCACAGCTCCTCTAAAACAGGTGGAGAACAACATTTTGACATGATAATTGAATTAAACAAACACGTACGTGTACCATCAAAATTCACTAAACAAGTTAAAAATTGAACTTATTGGACAGCATGACACTGAGCCTTCATTTACCTTCTAAACACTGTCAGCCATCTTTAGAGGTGTGATTCATTCAACAAAATTTAGAGAAATGGCATTATTACTGAGAACGCTCCCTACAAAGTTAGGAAGAGAATCAACACAACTTTTCATCATGAGGAGCACAAGTCTAACTCACCCATCAGTTGCTTGAACCAGCCATGTCCAGGCACCAGACTTCTTCTCTTGGTCTTTGTGTTCAACGTCCAACTGGACTGGTCAAAGATTGGAAAGGTAAAACTTGTACCATGAAGAACACAACTCACAGCATCTTTAGCACTTCTTCTTCAACACGGTTCCAGCTGTAACATCTACTGTAACAATAATCCAAATGTTATGTGCATTAGATATGACAATGATTCAAGCTTGATAACTGTGTTTATATGCATTGCAGCAAAATGTCCGTACCTTTTGTCCAATGTGCTTTGAAGACATCTACTTAGAATACATCAAAGTGCATGTGGTGCTTCTGCAGCTGAAAGACTGGAAAAATTGCCAATGGTAAATTTTAATTCTATTAGAGTTTATTTAGTAAGATAGTCACAGCATACACGTGGTCCTTGTGGTGCTTGACATTTAAAAAAATATAAATATTTCTAAGAAATGCAGAATGTCACAGTATGTCCATTCAAACTCAGAAATCCATTACTAGTCGGGTGGACAAACAAATGTCTGGAAAAAATCAGCAGACTGAGTTTTAAAAATTGGGATAAGCTCCTCCGCCCTTAATCCACGACTGGTCCGATGTCCGTTGCGTGTATTGCGGAGCGGGAGTGCCGACGCAAATTTAGCGCTCGAAGGACAAAGGGAACGATGTTTCACGTAACGCGCGCGAATTTTATTGGGTACCACTTTCGAAGTAAAAGCATTTCAGCGCTGGTTGGGTAGTACTACGCCCAACCCGTCGGCACTCACTCCACACACACACACACAACAGAAGTTGAACGTCACATGTGGAAGACGAGCTAAGGAGGCGGGGAAGAACTAAAATAAATTTCAACATGATTGGGCCCTGCAACCACTAAAATCTTTCAAAAAGATGTGCTTAGTCTAGAGGAAAAGGAAAAAAAATAAAAAGTGCACTTATCTTATGTAGCGAACTCCACTTCGTCGCTGTCATGTGCCGTCACGTACACTGCCGCACAAGTCTATTACATCCAGCAACCCTAAAAGGAACGGATGGAGAACAGAACAGTGACGAACACTGCGTAATATACAGTATGACATTGAGTTTGTGCATTTTCATCCGTTCGTTCCGTGTCTACTGCGGTACTGTGTTGTCTAGCGTTAGACTCACTTTCAACAAAACGCATCGGTGTTCTCAATAAAGTTTCATAGAGTTCATCCTGCAAAAACAATGAACACAGCAGTTGTTTTACGCATAAACGGTATACAGCAAAAGACTTAGTGATCAAAAATATTACATAGTCGCAAACAAGCGAGTGAACTGGCCAAGACAAAAATATCGTAGGATCTAACATCCACAACACAGTGAAGGCTAACATCGACTTGAAAATTTTAGAATAACTGACGGATCAAAAGTAGAAAAGAGACTTGAGAACAAATTTCTTACCTTCATCGCTTCAAGGCAGCTATTTGGCGCTGTGTTGGCGTCCAGCGTCCAGTCGTGCACATGTCTGGGGGCGGAGACTAGGAAATCCACCAATGAAATTCCTCTAAAACAAATGCTCACGTGATCAAAAAACCGCAAGCCGTAGAGGCACTGTAGTGTTATAGCCTATGCGCACAATCTCACGTGCATAGTATGATGCTTGAATATAAATCCACGTGTGTACGTGGCTGCTTAGATGTCCTTGACATGCCTTTTCTGACACTGGCAATATTGGTGGGCTGACTGGCCATGGCTGGCTGTATGCAGACCTAGCTATACTCCACTCCAACATGGACACTGTACATTACTCTTACAATACTGAGATCAGAACGAATGAATGCATGTACGTCGTGAGTCCCAGAGTTCAGCAGACCCTCAAGTTGGACATTATAATTTATTATTACTTTACTATCTTGTTTCAAATTGCGTAACTTCTACAATAAACTAGTATATATTATTACAGTACCTTTAAGCTGCTCAATGTTCAATTACGTATATATAATTTATATCTGAACGTTACATTTTTCCACAAGAAACAAACTCAAATTAGGTAGGTGCACGTTTTGTGCTTAAGCAACACAAGTTATATTAATATCAGTATAAATCATTCACATGATCTTTTGGGCGAAGCTGGCAGCATAAAACAAGCTATATTTCCAAGATACATATTATATGAAAAATATTAATACGACATGGCATCAATAGGTTGCCTATGTTTTATACTACATACTGTGTCCAAATTTCAATTAACAATGAATTTTAACTGTTACACAGCATACAATTGAAAATAATGAAGTAAATCACTGTAAAAATACATGTGGTTACAGTAAAGTGTAGAAAATACATAAATTAACAGATGAGCACTCTGATAAATAACTGACATGAATTGAAAATTCTGTGAGGTTGAAATAATGAGTATTACCATAGTCTGCGGTAATGTACACCCCCCTACAAGCATAACACACACACACACACACACACACACACACACACACACACACACACACACACACACACGGTTGCCCAATGACACACAATGGCATAAAAGGTTTGTAGTTGTTGGATGAGAAGGGTTTAAATGGCATCGTTTTAACTCAGGACTGATGAAACAATGCCATACCATAGGTGGTTCGTCAGGTGTAGGACGAATGGGACACAATAGTGCATACAATAAATTGGTTGGACAACTGGCATATACACAAGCATAGATACCCAGTTCACAGATGGTTGGCTGGATGGTGTGAAATGACCAAGATATGAAGCATATGTATACTAATGTACATACATTCATATTGTACACACATACGTAGATAACTGATGGTTGGCCACATGTCATACAATGTGTGGATCCAGTACTCGTTGCCTGACGGAGGATATCATGCCAATGTGGGTGACAAGACTGGGCTCCAACAACCAGATGCGTTTGGAGTGGTGCAATGCATAGTTGTATAGGATGAAATCCAGAGGTTTCACACTTGCCTCTTCCACCTGTAGAGAACTAATGGCTGCTGATAAACTGTTCCGCGTGAAAACCATAGCAGGGGTGCAGCATCCTGGAGCTGGGGCTACAGAATACAGTTGCCAATGAAGTCTCCTCAATTCCAGAAGATATACTCTTCCAAATAATTCGACCGACAACATGGCAAGTGCTCCAGTCAATACAAACACAGTTAGTAACATACACACAGACATACGGCGTTCGATACACCTCCGATATAGGAGAGTGGTAAAGAAACCAAACATGATACCCATGGCAAACCACTCCACAAACTGATAGAGTTCGGGATTTCGAATGTAACTTGCCAGCTTGTCGGGATGGTAGAGTTTCATGTAGAAAAAATCTTCATGACTGGACGCATCATCAAAATTCTCGTGTACAAGTCTGTGAAATACATAGAACATTTCGTCACGTGGTAAAGCATCGTCTTCCAAAACAAAGTAGTAATTCGAATCAACAGAGGACTTTAGATACTGTAAACAAGATCTGTAATCTGCTGTTTCTTGCCGAATAGTCCATGAAAATCGTTCTGCGTTTAATTCATGAACGGTCACAAAGGCTTTTAAGAGGTCCACTTCCTCGTTACGGTCACTGTTGGCGTTACAGATTATGACCGATGAGCTGCAGAAAGAAAATTCGTTTTCCAATCTTGTAGACGCGTAATCCGCAGCACGAAATACCGTATTGATAACGCGAGTGAGGTATCGCGCAGTTCTGATTTTCCCGTCTAATAAAGCGGATCGTTTCTTGGTGATAATGGCCACAACTATATCAGTCCTATTGTTTCCCGTACATTTTGAGCCAAGGAAGGATTTCGTAGAATTCCTTCTTCGCCAAAGACTTTGAAGGTCCTCTTCCGCCAGGTTGTCGTCTTTGTTTGATTGGCTTAACTGCCGCTGCAAAACATCCTGAGTCGACACAAAATACTTGGAATGCTTGAGTTTAAAAGATGTCAAGGGGAGCAAAACAAGTAGTACAAAACCGTATAACAAGGTACAATGCCTACAGAGCCGCCACACAGACAGCCATTTTGTTCTTTCAACTTTCATTATTTCCGGTCACGCTCTCCATAAAGGTACAATTATGAGCAAGATGGCGGACAAGGGTATTTTGTGTACTTCCCTGAGCTTCTATAACGAGCCCACGAGCAGGTGAATTCCCATTACAGTTGCTTGCTACCCAGTAAAGTGATTGTAATTCCGGTTTGATTAGTTACCGTCAGTCTCAAACGTGCCGCGAATGTATTCAAAACTTCCCCTTTCGTCTCTCCTAGGTTCTGAATGGACGGTATGGATGTTCACAAAAGTTCAAAACTCAAACCCAAAGTTCCTGCAGTTGTCTCTAGTCTCCGTTTTGATAGGTCCATTTGACCTTCACGCGCTCATACTGAATATTTTTGGTCTTTGGCCGAGAGAGGGGTATATTCACACTAACACGTGTTTTTCATGGCGGAACGCCAGGATTTGCGCGATGAGGACATCTCACTCCCGCCTCAACTCCTCGGACAGGTTGGTTTGCTAGAGTGAGTGGATTTTGTGCGCGTTTGCCTTTCTGTACAGTAAACTATTTCATTCTAGTGCGCGTTTAAAGATTTTTTCAATCTTTGATGTCATAATGATATTTTAGTCAATTCAGCCTGACAATATGTGTTATGTGTGTGTTTAGGTATGTATTGCAGGATTAAATGGCCGTGTATGGCCTTCAAAGATGTCTCCTTGCCATAAATTCATTTTCAATTTGATTTGCTTTTCATGCGACTAGCCGTGCTGTGTTGTTGCTGTGTGTGCATGTGTCTGTTTTGATGTCTTTACTTGTGTGAAGTTGATTATGTTACAGAATGAGTGGTCTCATTTTCACTGTGGTATTCGCGGTGTGTACAGTCAACATGTACATGGTTCGATGATCCGCATTACAGCAAATCCTCTCTAATCCGATGCTCGGTGTGGTGTTCGAAAAAAACTCAGGTTGCATCAGGTGTCAGTTCACGGAGTGACTCTTAGTACCATACTTTAGTATGGTGACTGTACCTCATAAGATGGTCGGATTGTAGACAACGTCGGATTAGAGAGGTTAAATTGTACGTACCTGTAACACGGTAGCAGTGTAGTTGGAGTATTTACTTTACTATACATGTGTAATGCATACGTATGTACGTATGTACAAGATATGTTGTATGTACTGTGTGCACTGCTTATGTACGTACGTACGGTAGAACTTGGATAGTACCAGTAAGTACCCTCAAGGGAAGGAAAACAGGTTCTCACTATAGGAGGTACGTACTTACTATCCAAGGTGTTTTCAATGGTATTGCACTAGGTAGGGACAGAGCAGAGAGTACTTACTATCCAGGAGTTTTTACTAACCAGGAGTACTTACTATCCAGGAGTTTTTACTATCCAGGAGTACTTACTATCCAGGAGTTTTTACTATCCAGGAGTACTTACTATCCAGGAGTTTTTACTATCCAGGAGTACTTACTATCCAGGAGTACTTACTATCCAGGAGTACTTACTATCCAGGAGTACTTACTATCCAGGAGTACTTACTATCCAGGAGTACTTACTATCCAGGAGTACTTACTATCCAGGAGTACTTACTAACAGAGTTTGACTGTACTTAAGTACAGTGTGTATGTATGTACTTATGTACGTACGTACGTAAGTGTGCAGTGTGCTTGCATTCAGGCAAAATTGTGGGGGGGGGGGTGTATACAGCGAAGCCTCTCTAATCTGACACTCATTGGGAGTGCAAAAATGTCGGATTATACAGTGGCTATTAGCATGCTTTAATACATATAGTGACTGTACCTCATAAGATGGTCAGATTAGAAACAATGTTGGTGTGTAGAGGTGTCAGATTACTCGAGTTTCGCTGTGTGAGATGTGTACGTACGTACGTATGTGTATATACCGTAGGATTGCCTCATACCGTAAGATTGCCTCATGTGTTATGCAAAGTAAAAGTTGTGTGATTTTAACCGCCACAGACACTATGTGATTTTAATTTTGCGATTTTCTCGACATGTAGTACTGTGTGGTATCAGACATGAAGCATAGTGCGATTTTTTTATTCATGCAATGTTCTTTGACATAGCATAGCATAACTAAAGCCACAGCATAACTTTCCATTCCTACAGTGCATGTGTGTGGACGGATTCTGCTTTTATGCAGAATGTTCTTTAGTATCAACTTCAGACTATATATGTACGTATGTACAGTACGTACGTACGTATGTTTGTATGTGTAAATTCATATATGTGTACATGTGCATACATACATATTATGCATCCTACTATGTGACTGTTGTATGTACGTACTTACACATATGTACCTTAAACAAACATACTGTACATACGTACATACATATGTTCATGCATACGTACGTACATACAGTGGAATCTCCGATAGTGGATGCTCCGAAATTAGGACAACTTCTCTACAAAGGACACAGCTTGAGGTCCCAAAATATTTCTCCCTATAGTTTCAATACATTTTGGACTTCCCAATTAAAGACAACCTCCTTACAAAGGACAAAATGACTGTCCCAAAGTGTCCTTTATTCGGAGATTCTACTGTATACGTATCCTACAATGTGATTGTTGTATGTATGTACGTATGTACATACTCACACATACATATGTACATACATATGTTCGTGCATACGTACATATATACATACATGTATCCTACGTACTACGTATGTGATTGTTGTATGTACGTACATACGTATGTACATGCCTCAAGCATACGTACGTATGTACATATTATGTACGTATAACTTTGTTATCACAAATAGAAATATGTACGTGTGTTGGTAACGCTTACGTAAAGTGGAATCGCACGTCAAGTTTTTTGATCCGTACCGTACACAGAGGATGCCATAGATTCTATAGCAGGATTCTGCCCAGGTACATAGTCTTTCAAGGTGGTAGTCAAGTCAATCAATTCACAGCTAACGTGCATCTTTCAAGACCTACTTCTAAGTGTACCTTCAAACCAAAAACATCAGTGAAGGCTTCTTTTCAAGATAACAAGACTAAGCATGGGGCTAGTGAAGTGATTCATTCACAAAAAATAGGTTTGGAGAAAATTTTTATTGATGTGATCCTCTTGTCTCTGAAAAGTTTGAGTTGGTTCGCCATGAATTTTGCTGGTTGGACCGAACCACCTCCGACCAGTGTAGGCCATACCTTGTACACTCTACCTCGCATAGTATGTATGTATGTGAGGATACGTACTACAATACATACGTGTGTACCTACGTATAATACTGTACTTTCCGAAGTTTATGCTGGACTTTATTTTCACGAATTTCGCAAATGGGTTCGGATTTGCGAAATTTTATTCGCGAACTTTGGCTTGGCTTCCTAGACTATAATACGTACGTACGTACGTACATGCATTCACGAAAATACAAAACGCGAACAGTTAAATTCCAAGTGATTCGTGAAGTTTACATCTTGTGAAAATTTTGTAAGTAAAACTGCAGGTTGTGAATTATGTACCGACATTAATGCGAGTTGTTTGCATAGTGGTCTTGGAAGTTAGTGCAGTCAGCCATACTTTGTAGCCACAGAGACTGCTTATGGTGGCGGGTGATTTCAATTTTCTCATGGACAGAGCCTGATTGATTCCCATGCAAACTGTCTGCCATGTGGATTTAAACACACACACACACACACACACACACACACACACACACACACACACACACACACACACACACACACCACACAAACACACACACACACACACACACACACCACACACACACACACACACACCACACACAAACGCGCACACACACACACACACACACACACACACACACACACACACCTAGAATCTATATTTCTATGCATACGTATGTACGTACGTACATGCACATACATGCGTGCATATGTAGTACCCAGTATAAACTTACATTTATATGCATATGTGCACCCATACAATGGTTATGCATAATTACCTGAATCGGTTACCACTTCACCCGCATCCTGTGTATGTACATGGGGTATTCCTGTGGTTGCTTGGGGTTCACAATTTCCTGGCAAAGTGAAAGTTGCCTAGCACTTACGTACCTCAAAGGGGATGCTAAATCAGAACTTATCAGAAGTACGTACTTACAATTAGGTTTGGTTTATGTACGTGCGTATGCTACTCTATCCAGGAGTATGTACTGAACCAGGTACTTTCTAACCAAGTTTCACTGTACTCATCTTTGTCCCAGTAAGGCCAATTTCTACAGGTCATTGTTTCTTACTTGATTTTTGTGATGCTGTGATTTTCATTCTCTTGAACTTTACATGTGTGTGTGTGTGTCTCTGTGTGTGTGTGTATGTGTGTGTGTGTGTGTATGTGTGTGTGTGTGTGTGTGTGTGTGTGTGTGTGTCTGTGTGCATGCGTGCATGCGTGTGTGTGTGTGTGTGTGTTCTGTACGTGCACATGGTGGTGTATGCATACATGTACGTACATATCTGTATGTGCATTTATGTGTTCACTGTGTCTGTGTATTTGTATGCATCGTTGTGTGTGTGTGTGTGTGTGTGTGTGCTTGAGTGCATGTGTGAAGCGTAGGTTTGTACATGTGAGGTGTGCACTCATGTAATTTTTGTGGTATGTATGTACGTACGTACATACGTACGTATGTATTTCCATGTGTATTACCTGCTTATGTATGTATGTACATACATATGTACAGTGGAAGCTCTTAATCACGCAATCCTCAATAATATAACGTTCTCTCTAATCTGGTCATCTTGTGAGGTACAGTCACCATATTAAAGTATGGAAAGAGTCACTCCCTAATCGGACAACCTCCTAGTCAGACATTTTTCAAGTCCCATTAAGTGTCGGACTAGAGAGGCCTCCCTGTACATGCATAATGTAGACAAAGGTTCGTAGTATGTACATACGTACGTATGTACTTAGATAATTCTAGGACCTCCTTCAGTACATACATACGTGCATACGTAGATACGTACATATATATACATACATAGATTTTTTTTATTTGAAGTGAGAGATAATATACATATATAGATACATACATAGTTTTCAAGCAATTTGCATGAGATTCATAATGAATTAGTGTTTTGATAACAGTCATGTTATTGTCACTTGTTTAGTTCTATCAGATTAATCTTATTAAAAAGGTCACCAACCAACTGTCTGTAAACACAGCTTTCTCTCTCTCTCTCTCTCTCTCTCTCTCTCTCTCTCTCTCTCTCTCTCTCTCTCTCTGTGTGTGTGTGTGTGTGTGTGTGTGTGTGTGTGTGTGTGTATGTGTATGTGTGTGTGCACGTACGTACTTGTGTGTGTGTGTGTGTGTGTGTGTGTATGTGTATGTGTGTGTGTGCACGTACGTGTGTGTGTGTGTGTGTGTGTGTGTGTGTGTGTGTGTGTGTGTGTGTGTGTGTGTGCACGTACGTATGTGTGTGAGTGTGTGTGTGTGTGTGTGTGTGTGTGTGTGTGTGTGTGTGTGTGTGTGTGTGTGCACGTACGTATGTGTGTGAGTATGTGTGTGTGTGTGTGCACATACGTACGTATGTGTGTGAGTATGTGTGTGTGTGTGTGTGTGTTTTCTGATTGCACATACGTATGTATGTACATACGTATGCATGTGAATCTTACGTATTTCGTCTACCACACAGCCTTCTCCCGTTATCGATGACATCATTCAACGTCAGTTCGTCCACTCTTATCTGTGCAAGGAGTGTACAGAACCAGTCTGCGTATACATCAGGAAACACTGGTCCCACAAGTCCAATTGTCCCATTGTTGAGCATGGTTGCAAAGTCTGCGATCGCTTCCATTTTTGGATGGTTTCTCATGTTATGAGATGTCCTGGAAAGTGTAGAATAGACGTCTGTCCTGGAATGAAGGTGTGTGTATGTGTGTGTTGGTGTTTGGCTCTCTCTCTCTCTCTCTTTTTTTTTTTTTTTTTTTTTTTTTTTTTTTTCCTGCACAATAATCATTATTCAATCCCATGTACAAAAATTATCACCACTACACAGAGGCAGCAACAGACAAAAAAAAAAACATCAATGATAATTGTGAGGGCTAACATGATACTGGGCACTGCCTGAGAAACTCTACAAAAGTTCTGCACAGTTAAAGACCAGAGTCAGCACATAACAATAACAAGAAAAAGGAACTACATAATATACGTTACTACTAGATGTTATATACTTAAGTACTATTAGATTGACTGTTCTATAAGATGTAATGTTACTCGCGCCAATTTCTCTTGCACCAGATAGTGTACGACCCACAAAGAGTCTTCTTGATGAGATCCTTCTCAAGCTGGGTTCTTAGGTGCAGAGGTGGCTTGGTAGGTATGAGGTGGTAGATGTTCTTGAGGCCTTCATAGGATAAGAATCCCCTCGAACCAACCTCAATAGTAACGAGGCTGGCTTGATGTGACCTGGAACATGCATCCAGAAGCTAGGAATACTGCTCCGACTTTCTCTGAGCTGCATCATCCATGCCGGTCTCAAAAGGGATGGTCAACTCAATAAGGGTGATGGATGATGCAGACCATATGACGATGTCAGGTCGCTGGTCAGTCTACACGATATGTTGGGGGAAGGCATAGGATTCACCGGGGAGATCAGCAGTGATGGAAGTGCCAGGGGGCAGGTGGGTGCGTAGAAAGTTAGCAAGACTTCCTAGCACTTGGTTGTGGCGTTCATCATACCTCCTCTTCCTGAGGGCTGTGCTGCAATGATTGAGCACATGGTGGAAGATTGGTTGACACCTGCTTATCAGAAAGCTTGTACCCATGTGAGTGACGGAATTGAAGAAGGCTGTCTACCAAGGTGTTGATGACTGTGTTGAAAATGACAACTGATAGAGGGTCGCCTTGAAAGACACCTATCTGGAGGGGAAATGGGCTGGTCATCCAACTCTTGGTGCGAATTATTCCAGTGAGGTCTTGGTACAGGTTGGATACAACGGAGATGAAACTTTGAGGGGCATGATAGTGACGGAGGGAGAACCTAATCAGGTCATGGTGAACGCTACCATAGGCATTAGCTAGATCTAGCCAACAAATGGAGATAGATTTGCGTTTATGACGTGCTTCTTCAATAAGAGAGAAGAGGCGAAGGTGGTGTTCTGTGCAACCAGGTATCCCATCCACAAAGGCTTTTTGGGTGGTTGTGTCAAGGAAACTATTACTGATCATGTAGGAAAGTAAGCGGTTCTTGAGAATGGAGGTGTGGATCTTTCCTATACATGAAGTCAGAGCAATAGGCCAGAAGCTGTTAGGCGAGCTAGCATCTTCTTTGCTGCTGGTTTACCAAGTAGCAGAATCACACCAGTCTTCCACTGGATGGGGATGGTAGCAGTCCTCCAGCAGATGTCGAACAGGTGTAACAGTGAGGGCAGTAGAGAGGGACATTTCTTCAAAATGTGGTAGGAAGTATGATCGAGTGGGCTTGGGGAGGAGGCGGATTTAGACTTTTGGATGACAGATTGGACTTCATCAGGAGTGATATCCCCTTCATCAAATGGAGCGGTCGGTTGTTGAGCATCTGGCATCCATGTGGGCTGGTAGTATGTTTTGGGCACTGAGCTGTAGGTACTGCTAAAGTACGCCTCCGCATCAGAGCGGGAGAATGCTGGTTGAATCTTTGTATGCCCATTATCATCCAGAAGGTCTCTAGCATATTTAGAGAAGTTTTGGTGGCAAGCCCTTCTCTGCTGTCGCTGATTTTTACGATTGGAAGCCAATTTCTCTTCCTTCAGGAGTTTGCTGTACTTTTTAACAAGATGGTGAAAGGCTCTAGCCAGTACAGCTACTTCGTCTGGTGTGCCGTCACGTCTTAATGCCCGTAACTGCTTTTTGACTACTCGCTTCTCTTCCCTAACAGCTTTGAGAGCTCGTTGGTGTGGGCGGTGCTGTCGTTGCTGTTCTGACAGAGAATTGGAGTTGTCCTTGATACCAAACTCTTTGGATAGGTAAGAGTATATCCCAGTAGTAAGGATGGTATGGATGTCCTCTACTGATGCACTCATGCAAGCAGGTGGTACAACATGCTGAGCTAGATATCCATCCAGTGCAGCCCAATCACACATGCATACCTGTGTGTGTGTGTGTGTGTATGTGTGTGTGTGTGTGTGTGTGTGTGTGTGTGTGTGTGTGTGTGTGTGTGTGTGTGTGTGTGTGTGTCTGCCTGCCTACCCACCTGTGTTATGTGCAGGTGTGCATATGTAAGAATGATGCATAGGATTGTGCGCATTTGTACGTAGGTTGGAGTTTTGTCATGTGGTTTCACAAAAGTGCATGTATGGAACACATCAAGTAAAGTTTCTGTAGCGTACTTGTAAAGTAATGTACCGTAATTGTAATCGTAGTTACAGTGTGTGTAGTGGAAATCGTAATTTCATATGGATGCCATTTATTACCATAATTTGATCTCAAGGGTTATAGAAATCATGATTCAATTGGCCAGGTTCACTCCACGTATCTGACGATTTCTATTTGTGTATCAACTATGTTATATAACTTGTTTAGCTGTGTTGCAACAGAAGTTCAATGCTGATTGACAGAGGGTGAAGTCCCAGGTTCATCAGCACAGTGTTCCTACTGCTGCGCACCTATTGTGAAGAGGGTATACTATAGAACTCTGCCAGGTTCATCAGCACAGTGTTTTTGCTGCTGCCCATCCATGTTGAGAGGGTATACCATGATATGTTTTGGCAACATGTAGTCTTGTTCCCAGCCGCACTTCCGGCTGCCATTTCAGCACACGCGAGAATAAAATGGCGGCAGGAAGTGGGGCTGGGAACAAGACTAGGCAACATTAGTCTCGTTCCCAGCCCACCGCTTCCGCTTCCAACATGGCCGCGGAAAAGGCCTCTCTCCCGCAACAAGATGGAGGGCGGAAGTTGGGCTGGGAACGAGACTAAGGCAACATCTGGCTGTTGACTGTTTACTTCACCTTCTCAAGGTGTTTATAGGGCTTCATCTAGAGTTGATCAGTTCCAGCCACTTTCACTACCCAATTGACATCAGCTAGGGAGTGTGCTGATATCAGTGACCTGTGCTGAGTACATCATGTATGTACATATGTATGTTCATCAGCATACTTTTGCTGTGTTCTGCCCATAATTCACCCTCGCACCAGATACATGTGCATACAGTGGGCCCTCATGTATCCGACCACATCTGTTCCTCATAAAACATTTGTTAGATAAACCAGGTGATGGATAAATCAGGTGATGGATAAATCAGGGTAGATTGTACACGGTGTAGCGATGGGGGTTCAAACCCGAGTGTTGGATAAATGGGGTTTTCAGATCAACTGGTGTCAGTGAACCAGGTCTGACTGTGCATACGCACGCACTGCATGTATCTGTGTATGTGTGCCTGTTCCTGTACAAGATTGTGCTTTTTATGTCTTGTTTTCTTCTTTCAGGACTTTATTAAGACCAAGAGACTGCAACAAATACGTTCTTTGTTCCCTGACAATTTGGTGAGTTTTCAGCGCATGTGAATGTATGGACTTGTGTACATACGTACATGTATGCTTGTAAATCATCTTAGGAATATTACATGACTTCTTTGTACATATTGTATGTATGTATATATGTACATTAGTGATTCTGGGAGCATAACACAGTGAAACTTGCTTAGTATGTAGGTACAGTGGAACCTGTCTATTGTGGTCACTGTGTAATGCAGCCACCTGTCTATACCAGCCACTAATTCTTCTCCGAATCAGCAGTAATGTATGGTATTCTACCTCATTAAAGCAGCCACCTGTCTATAACAGCCAAAAAATTTTGCCCCCATGGTGACCACAATAATATACGTAGACAGGTTCCACTGTACTTGGTTTAGTACCTACTCCTGTTTGCCAACCAACCAACCCCAGGAGTGAGTACCATACACACTCAAGTTTTCACATGGTAAAACTTTCATGGATTGACGATTTTTGCGGATCTCTCCTATAATCCCACCTTCGATTTAGTGTTTTATTGATATAAACTTTTGGTTTCAAGTTTGTTTGTGAATGAAAGCTATTAGAGAAGAGAGCTAAGGCGCTGCAGTGCTTCTTGACGACTCCTATTCTTTTGACAGCCATATTGGTCTTTGCACAAGAGGTTAACCTAAATTTTTGCCGGTGTAAAATTTTACACATGGCTGCAATTCCACAACATCCCCGAAAGTTACGTCTAACAAGAATTTGAGCGCATACGCACAGTACGTAGCTCTGATAGTAAGTACTGATTTTGTGTCCCCTTCGAGGTACTTACTAAGCAGGTTTCACCAAAATATATTATGCAGAAACTGGTACATGTGTGTATGTATGTATGCTCATGCATGTGTACTGTATGTGCATACGCACATATATCTGTGTATATGTTCATAACTGCGTACGTACGTATATGTATAAACATACGCATGTACGTATATACACATATGTACATACATACGTATGTATATGCATGTACGTATGTATGTGCATATGTATGTATGTATGCATGTACATTGTAACCTCTGTGATATGACACTTCGTGGACACCAAGCAAGTTTTCAGATTGCGGAGGTAGTCGGATTATCTACTGTTTCTTTGTATATTCAAACATGGTGATTGTCTCTCAGAATGTGGTCACATTAGAGAGAATGTTGGATTGCTGGTGTTGCTCTGGTTTGTGCCGTGTTGGGAACAGGGGACCTGCCTAGTCTGTCATTGCCGACACTTTCCTCCATGTTGACGACGTAATTCCTTATTTGAAGAATAAAATGGCGGAAGGATCGTCAATGACAGACTAGCATGTGTCCCTGGATATATGTTTGATAGTCCAGCCAGCTGTGATCCACGCCGGGGTGCAGGAAAGGGGGAACGTGGGTCCGACATCAGTTACGAACAACACCTTTTTGCCAACCGACTATCCTTATGACACTCCGAATGCGTCAAAAGAAGTTTTGATTTCAAAAACGATTTGTGAAAAGCTATTTCAGGGCTGATTTAAAAACTATATTGACAAATTGAAGAAATTTCTATCATGGAAGTACAGCAGTTTACTTGGCATTGCTGTAGACTTAGCTATTTATCTCACTTTGACATGACGGCACACAAAGTGGCATCAACAGCATCTGAAAGATGACTGTGATCTTTGCCAGAATCCACGAAGATTGCGATGAAAAGATAAGAATTTCGCTACCAAATATCTTGGTACCTTGATCTGATTGGTCAGGGGTTATGCAATCTTTGAAACCAATACTGAACCCTTCACTTTTCCTTCCAGTCCAGCTGGCTGGTCTATGTTTTTGGGTGACCCAATTGTTTGTGCTATGGAATAGAAGTTGTTAATAGAAATTGATTACTGATTCTTATTGTTTTAATTGGAGCAAGTTGGAGTGAATGGCAGTGGCTGAGATTAATCACCTTGCTAAGGTTATTCATTGCTCTGCTCATTTGCAGCAGTTGTGCAATAGACCTTAGGGTACCACTTACCAAGTACAGTACACCCAAACCTCTCTACCAAGTCACTGGATGCAACAACACTCTCTCTACAGCCACACACAAGTTGGGACCTGTTTCACTGGTCTTTGTACAAAATTTACTGGTTACAACAATAGCATCTTGGTTACAGCAACACAAAACAGTGTAACCAATGGTGATATAAACAGTTTTGCCTGTATGTACACGCTTGTATGTACCTAGCAAGTTTTGCTTGTATGTACACGTGTGTATGTACCTAGCAAGTTTTGCTTGTATGTACACGTGTGTATGTACCCAGCAAGTTTTGCCTGTATGTACACGCTTGTATGTACCTAGCAAGTTTTGCTTGTATGTACACGTGTGTATGTACCTAGCAAGTTTTGCCTGTATGTACACGCTTGTATGTACCTAGCAAGTTTTGCTTGTATGTACACGTGTGTATGTACCTAGCAAGTTTTGCCTGTATGTACACGCTTGTATGTACCTAGCAAGTTTTGCTTGTATGTACACGTGTGTATGTACCTAGCAAGTTTTGCCTGTATGTACACGTGTGTATGTACCTTTCTGGGTGCCACTTACAGTAGCCTCTGGCTAAAGGTTCCCCAGGTTAAATAAGAATACCCTATACCCTATACCCTATACCTAGCAAGTTTTGCCTGTATGTACACGTGTGTATGTACCTAGCAAGTTTTGCCTGTATGTACACGTGTGTATGTACCTAGCAAGTTTTGCCTGTATGTACACGCTTGTATGTCCCTAGCACAGTAAACCTTGTACAGTCAAATGTGTTTACAGCAACACCATCGGTTCCACTGCAGTGTGCTGCTATAACCAAGTTGTTGTTGTGACCAATATATTGTGTATGGACACCAGTGAAACAGTTCCAACATGTGTTTTTGTTGGGCCAGAGAGTGATGTTGTATCCAGTGACTTTGTGAAGAGGTTTGACTGTATATACGCAATTACCACTCAAGGAACCAAGTGATTGCTGTCTCTATGGACAGGTGGTCCTTATGTAGAGGGGCAATAGTATTGCTTCAGTAGTTTCTATACCAGCCTGCAGTGGTCCTTATGTAGAGGGGCAATAGTATTGCTTTAATGGTCCCTATACCAGCCTACAGTGGTCTCTATGGCAGGTGGTCCTTGTAGACAGGCGGTCTTTGAGGCAGGTTTTACTGCACCTAATGCAGTGTTCCCTGGTTTGTCTGACCTTGACTGTTTCTTCATGACATGTGTACCACGTACGCTTTAATTGTTATGTGATTCACGGTTATCGTGGATTGGAAACTGTGAATATAACTTAATAAAAAACTTTACTATTGTATAATATTGTATTGTATAGTATTGGATATTATTGTATAGTATTGGATATTATTGGAATTTTATATTTATGGATTCGCGAAACTTTTCGATTCTTCTAAACCTCATTGTGCCCTAATTTTGCATTTATCTCTCCAGAAGACTCTACTCTGTGTGCGGAGAGAATTCCACACGTATTGTTCAATGTTGAATGTGTAGAACATCAAACCTGTTTACAACAACACCACTGGTTCCACTGTTTTGTGCTGCTGTAACCAACACGTATTGTTCAATGTTCAATGTGAAGTACATCAAACCTGTTTACAACAACACCACTGGTTCCACTGTTTTGTGCTGCTGTAACCAACACGTATTGTTCAATGTTCAATGTGTAGACCATCAAACCTGTTTACAACAACACCACTGGTTCCACTGTTTTGTGCTGCTGTAACCAAGGTGTTGTTGTACTGTACATAATTACAGGCAAACCTCACTGCTGTATAATGAACCCTGGATACAATGAACTCCCTGGTATTACAAACGTAGACCTTAGAAAGTACGCCTATTTACTCTCTATGTAAATGAACCCCGATGTAGTGAACACCCTGATGTAGTGAACACCCCGATGTAGTGAACACCCTGATGTAGTGAACACCCTGATGTAGTGAACACCCTGATGTAGTGAACACCCTGATGTAGTAAACACCCTGATGTAGTGAACACCCTGATGTAGTAAACACCCTGATGTAGTGAACACCCTGATGTAGTGAACACCCTGATGTAGTGAACACCCTGATGTAGTGAACACCCTGATGTAGTAAACACCCTGATGTAGTGAACACCCTGATGTAGTGAACACCCTGATGTAGTGAACACCCCGATGTAGTGAACACCCGATGTAATGAACACCCTGATGTAGAGAACACCCGATGTAGTGAACCTATCCAACGGTCCTGAGGGGGTTCATTATAGAGAGGTTTGACTGCAGTTACTGGGTGCCTTTGCAGTAGCCACAGGCTATTGGCCTTCCCAGCTTAAATAAGATTTCTGATACTGATACTGATACAGTGCATTTTGTACAGAGATCAGTGAAACAGTTCCCAATATGTGTGCTGTTGTGAAGAGAGTGATGCTTTATCAAGTGACTTTGTAGGGAGATTGACTGTACTGTGTGTGTTTATGTGTGTGTCTCTGCTTGCACAGATGGGCCATGTTATACCCGAAGTACAGGAAATATCTGCAGAAGATTACGCTCAGCGACGACAAGTTATTCAGTCCTTCTTTTCAGAAGTATGTGTGTGTGTGTGTGTGTGTGTGTGTGTGTGTGTGTGTCTGTGTGTGTCTGTGTGTGGTGTGTGTGTGTGTGTGTGTGTGTGTGTGTGTGTGTGTGTGTGTGTGTGTGTGTGTGTGTGTGTGTGCGTATGTGTACATGTATGTGTGCATGTGTGTGAAAGTACGTACTCTTCCAACAGTACGTGTACTACGTATAACCACTGCTACGTATGTACATACGTACACGTATGTACATACGTATTATTCAACATATGTACGTACGTATGTACGGCGTAACCTCTCTAAACCGAACCCTCCGTAATCTGAAACCCTCTCTAAACTGGACATGTTTTCAAATCCTGCTCTCTATACCTGCTGTACATATAGAACCTCCCTAATCCGGACACCTCCCTAAACCAAACTTTTTCTTTGGTCCCGAGGGTGTTTGGTTTACACTGTACATATGTATACAGTGAATTCTTGTTGATCTGCCACAGTTCGTTTTGAAATAGATTAGGTGGATTAATGGGTGATGAGTGTATTATCCAAATCAATATGCAACTACGTATGTACTCCTTTCAATGAATTTGTGCACAAAATTCATGGCAGATAAAAGGGTTTCGCAGATGAAGCAGTGGCAAATTAAGGAGAATTCACTTCATATGTACGGTACTTCCCATAGAAATTTTAACCTTTGACGACCGACGAGCAGGTGACGACCGACTGACTGACCGCTGACTGACCGCAAATAGTCACTACGTCATGACCGCGTGGTATGGCTTCATTGCGCAAGTCCCCGAGTTGAAACTAAGTGTGAATGGTCGACTGGCAAAGCGAATACGTTCATTTGACGAGAGATGAAGCATTCCTATCGTGCTAGCTGCAGCCTTAGATTATCAATGAAGGCATCTGAGAACGAAACTCGTAAGTTACTCGTCGGAAGGATTGTACGCCGGTAAATTTATCTTTAAAAAATGACGTGTAGACCGGTCTACGTATTCTTCAACATAGTTCGCCATTGTCTGATTTACTGGCCTGATGAAGACCTCATATCTATCCGCTGCTTCGTGTAGCCAGAATAAATCATACTGAACAAATCAAAAAGAATCGCGCAAACTCGCTCAAATCACACTCGCTAATCATTTGTGCAACTATTCTTACGTCACGTGCATGGTTGCGACGACTGACCCCTGACCGACCGTGGACTGAACGACTGACCGAACGACCGGAACTGTTAAAATGTCTATGGGAAGTACCGTATATGTAGGTATGTATGTACGTACGTATATACATAATGTATGTACCTATATTATATTATATTGCATGTAATCTTAAGTACGCACACTAAATACGTATGTACAATCTATATGTACAGTGTGCTTAAATTTTGTCTTTACTCCGTGGTTCTCTCTTCCCCCCCCCCCCTCTCTCTCTCTCTCTCTCTCTCTCTCTCTCTCTCTCTCTCTCTCTCTCTCTCTCTTTGTGTTTGTGTGTGTGTGTGTGTGTGTGTGTGTGTGTGTGTGTGTGTGTGTGTGCAGGTTAAGAATTACATCATCACTAACAACAGTATGGCTTATTTGGAGCACAGAGACTGGAAGAGGGTTTCCTTATTAGGAAGTGGGGGATTTGGGAAATGTCACAAGGTGGAGGACAAGTATTCACAGTTTCCAATGGCCTTAAAGGAGGTGTGTGCTGCGTGTGTGTGTGTGTGTGTGTGTGTGTGTGTGTGTGTGTGTGTGTGTGACTCCAGTGTTCGAAATAACGTTCGGACATCGGACATTTTTTGATTATTTCTGTGAATGTTTGAATGTTATCAACTTTGTCCTGAAATTGTGTCAGCTCAAAGGAAGTGTTTATGGCTGTTGGAGGCTGTCATTGTTGTTCAGGTGACAGATTTGTGGTCTGTCACTTTCTGCTATTAATTAGGTAGTGGAACTAAAAGAAACTAATAGCTGATTAGTAGCCCTTCAGTTCAAAGCAGCTTCTCCTAGGTGGACTCTGGTGCTTTTAAAGCAAGTTATAGAAGCCTTTTCACTTGCACTGAATGTAATAAGCCCATGCAAAATTAATTTTATGTTTCTGGTCCCCTTCCTGGTCAAACATTTTTGGTGAAAAAAGAAAAAAAAAATGAAGAAAAGCTGGTGAGCATGCTGGGTTCAAACCCTGACCAAATATTGTAATCTGTCAAGTAAAGCATGTGTGTTCAGCATGAATACATGCACAACCATTGTGTTGTTGTGGGACTAGTAGCTGTCTGGTTCCATACAGACATGCACTCCCCATCTAATTGTGCTGTATAAGTTTTTATCATCTTTCAACTTGTTCCAATTCAACATTCTTGATGGCATTAATAGCATCTGTTCACAGATATAAGGAATATACTTGCATGAATGCCTTTGTCAATGACTAGATTAAAAAAAATAAAAATAAAATATTTAAACCCTGGTGGCCTGTTCAATTATCAAAGATGTCCAAGACCAGAAACATAATATTATTATTTTCTTTGTGTGGCTTAATATTGTTTTGCAAATGAAAACATAGTGTACATGGTAGTAAAAGTTGGAAAATGCTAATTGCTACAAGAAACAGTATGAAAATACCAGAATCTTCATATGTATGCTTGCTTACAACTGCATACATGATAGCAAGGAGAAGTGAGCAAAGTATTTAATCACTTATCAAACTTATCATGTCCGAGCAAATGTGAATGTCTGGACATTCTGGAGTTTGTCCTGACATATTGTCCAGACACCTCCAAGAAGTTATCGTGAACACTGGTGTGTGTGTGCTCTTCAGATAGTACAGTCTATGTCATAGAGACCTTCCACAGTATGTAGTCAAGCTTTTTTCAAGGTCCCAACACACACACACACACACACACACACACACACACACACACACACACACACACACACACACACACACTCACACACAGACACACATAGAGACACACACACATGCACACACACACACACGGTTCCATACAAAATGTCACTAAATGCATTTTATTCCACCCGTATAGAGGAGAGACTTAGTGAGGGGGATCACTAAATCTCTCCTATTATAGTTGTGGGATGGGTCACTAAATGGCACACTAAACCTCTCCCCTATTATAGAGGGAAGATTTAGTGATGGGGGTCACTAAATCTTCCCTCTATTACAGGGGAGGATTTAGTGATGGGGGTCACTAAATCTTCCCTCTATTACGGGGAGGATTTAGTGATGGGGGTCACTAAATCTTCCCTCTATTACAGGGGGAGGATTTAGTGATGGGGGTCACTAAATCTTTCCTACCACCTCTTAGGATAGGTAAGACTAGTGGCAGATCCCCATAGGTGTTCAGGCCACCAGCTCGGCAGCTGTAAGATGCGTCCTCAATATCTGTACAGTGAAACACAGCATAGAGCACTGCATCCCTGTGGTGCTTTCCCATGCTTTGGCCGTTCTGTATAGAGGCAGATGGCATAGATCGTCAACCAAGTGGTTGGTCACTATGCCTAACGAGCCGATGACCACCGGGACAATTACCACGGAGTAGCCAGGAAACTGCCTTCGGAGGTCTGCACTAAGGGGGGCATACCTGGACAACTTCTCTCCGCACCGCTCTGTTTATAGAGTCCCAGGCCACTGCCATGTCAATAATGTACTTCCTGGTCTACGTAATACGTACACGTAATGTGCTTCCTGGTCTCTTTATATATCCTCAAAAAATGAGGATGCCAGGGCAACGGGCAACAACCTCAAAGTCCATGGGGATTGGCACATCCCACAAAACCTTAGCGCGCTCATTTTCGACTACTCAACTGGACTCACTTCCACCATCTCAGCAGCATCTCAAACCCATAATGCCTACAGATGTCGTAGTACACGACCTGCAAAGCCTTATTGTGCCTCTCCATGTACGCTGCCCTCCAAAAGAAAGTTAACAGTGACATCATGTGAAAAATGGCAGCAACGATGTCTGCTTGAAAAGCTACTCAAAATGGTATTTGAGAATCTAAATTTCAAAAGATATACTAATGTATACTGTCTTCGATAGCATTTCTTTCATTTGCGTTGCTAAAGAGCCAGCTTGTGCTGTTCTGAAAAGCCAAAATCGTCAGAGACGAAAGTGCTCCAACGCGAACATGTTGCACAAATGCGGATACTATCTTCGTGAATTTACACAGGTAGCTAGATACTTTGCAACAACAGCGCTACGCTAAGGCTTCCTGCATTCTCAAAAGCCCATGTTATAGGCGTAGGGCGCTCTGTTCGGTTCTGGGACAGTTTTTTGGTACATGATAAGTACTTCCAAGTTACACAGCCGTATCCCTTCCACGTAAACAACCAATAAGATGCTATCAATGATGTGTTCTGACATCATGACCGCA
>CAUJGJ010000434.1:3334116-3336616 GCA_963170055.1 Halisarca cf. caerulea
TCAAATTGAGGAATACAATATTTATGTGGTAAAAAAGAAAAGCCTCGGACACAGGGTTAACTCCACAGTGTAGTGCAAGGCTTGGTATGAGCCAAAGAGCACTACAGGGCCTCGGCAAGGCTAGAAAGAACGGTGTCCTCAATTACAAAACTGGTGAACAAAGGGGTGAACAGCAGTTGCAAAATTTGCGTAAGGGTTCTCCGCTGCTGTCACCGTCTTCATCGCTTCTGAAGTACACATCACACCGTGCCTTCTATTGGCTTTCGCTCTTCTTATTCATAGGTTGTGGTAACTCTTTTTCCATATAATTCTTCTCCGCATCTTCACAGGTGCCATTAGTCTGGCTGGCCAGACCCAATTAGCGCACAGCGCGAAAACTTTCCGCTGCCTGTCGGGAGAATCACCAGCACATCACGTCCAGTTATGAACTTCAGAATGGCCTCGCTCTGATGACGACTAAGCTTGCCGTAGCCTAGTCTTGTCCGTGTTTCCTCCAGGAATCTCTCACATTCAACTGTAGTCGACATTTCAGCTCCACGTGCCGTCGCTCTTTTTTGTCTGTCTATTTTGAGTGACGTCATGTGTATTTTTGTTAGCCCCGCCCCTCTTACACAACTTTGGTATACGAGTGAGACAAGACCCTATTTATTGCGCTGTGCGCTAATTGGGTCTGGCCAGCCAGACTAAGGTGCCATATGGTGGTAGCCATTTTGTTCAATTTCCAAGCCAAGTAAGGAGCTCTTTCCACCAATGATTAAACAACATTAACCATTCATCTTTCTCTTGGTTCAGCAAATAGCCCCAATTGCAACACACTGCGCATATCTACACAGCCTATCTTCGGACAACCCTTAACCTGTACTGCATGCCATGATTAGAATGGCATGCATTAATCGAAGGACGAGTTTGCTGCCTGCTAATAGACATGCACCCACCAGACATTTCATTTACGTTCAAGTCGCATGCGATGAATAGACGTATTCAAAGCTTAAAAGTACATATACTATTTTATTCAATATAATAATACAGAATTTTGGTAATTATTGTTACATTAAATATTAACTAATTTTATTGTACTTTGCGGAAACCTATTCAACACATGATTTACGCACACATTCATACATGGAAGTTGGAAGCCTTTGTACTTAGTGCTCAATTTGTGTGTGATGAATCCACTTCTTCAAAGCTTGTGAGGATACACAAGTGCTATTGAATAAATTATTGTAGTATTGTAGTTTCGGTAATTGTTAACATTAATTACTGAATCATCTAAACGTATTCAATTTTAAAACTCTGAGAAATAAATGGAAGTTGGAAGCGTTTGTACTTTGTGTTCAATTCAAGTGCGATGAATGGACTCCAATAAAAGGAAACACTAATTTCATGCAACATGCCTTTGTTGCATTATTAAATTGCTGATCGAATATGTATTAAATCAACATCCTTCAAGCCTATTCAATTACACAATGTATACATGCATCAATGTTGGAATACTTCTGAATCAACAATACAATATTTATTCCAAGCAAACCACATACAGTCTCGATGTTTAATAATCCCATGATGCCATTGAACATTAACTAACCGGGGGATAATAATTAATATATAGACTGTCACAATAATGTTTATCATAACGTTCACTCTATGCATACATCCTAAGTAGTACTAGAATATATATATATATTAATATAGTCAATTCTATCACATTGTAATATGAATCCCGTTTTGAGCTGCTTGAATTCACAGTACTCAGGAAACTCCTCATGTCTCCTTGCTAAACAGGGCCATGAAATTAAGTGCTCCATACACACATGTTAGGCTGTATGTGCTTGACATCAGTCGATCGTGATTTCTGATCATAAAGTTTGTACATATATGGGGCAGGGCCGGCCGGAGGAACGACTTGGGCAGGCTAGTAGGGCATATCAAAAGACATATATCAAAAGACTTATATCAAAAGTGGTGATGCATGACTACTTAATATTAATAAGACAGTTTAACGATTATACAATGTCATTTACGGAGTATGGATTATACACGCACTCACCCTCGGGTCTCGTGCATGTATAATCCATACTCCGCAAATTACTATTGTATAACTATTACAAATATATTATACATACATACATACATATATATATATGTATAAATATATATATATATAATATATATTATATATATATATAATAAATAACAAACGACCCGATGGTCTTACCATAATTCCTTGGGCAAATGGCCGTTCCTTGGTATGGGATACTACAGTTTGGGACTCATTTGCATCCAGCTACATTGCTCTGTCAGCCTCTGCTGCAGGTTTGGTGGCTGAGCGTGCTGCCAGGAGGAAGCGGGAGGTTTACAAGGAGTTATCCGTAAACCACATCTTCACTCCAGTAGCTTTCGAGTCTACAGGTGTGTTTGGGAAGGATGCCCTATCATTAATTAAAGATATTGCTCACCGTTCCAGATTGATCACTCACGACCCATTGTCTTACCTGAAACT
>CAUJGJ010000434.1:3356616-3359116 GCA_963170055.1 Halisarca cf. caerulea
CCTTCTAGGCTGCCCAGCTGGTCTTGTCTCCTGCGGATTGGGGGGTCCATTGTCATCTGGTGTAGGCTTCATCTTCAGAACTCGGTTGATCATCCCTTTTAGATATTGTAGGTTGCAATGTCATACACTGTTCTATACAGTGATACCTCACTTATTTATCCGCACCTCAGAGATCCAGTTCACTCACCTTCCGCAGTAGTTTTCATTGGAACAAATATTACGTAATAATCCTAGTGTACACTATACTACTGCTCCCTCATTTACCCAGTTCCCTCACTTCATCCACAATTTCATGCAGAAAGGATGTGTGCGGATAAGTGAGGTGCTTTACACAAGTCATGTGTATCATCCTGTATGTATATCAGGTGTGTAGAACTTCGTCACTTGTTCATGACTCTATATATATACATGTTGACTTCAAGTGTGTGATTGGCATGAATGTAATATTATATTATGCCAACAAATTAGACCGACAAACCTCTATAATTTGTGAAGTTTGCATGTTGCGAACATTACCTTGATATCCACAAACAGCTACATTCATAATTTGATAGTATAAGCTATTTGTGGATGAAACCCACTAAGAGAGAGCATTAAGCACAGGCACTGCAGTGCTTCATGACGGCCCCATTCTATATATATTGATGTCCATTTACGTAATTTGGTCATTGCATAAGATTTAGCTTGACCTAAATTTTCAAAGGCATAAATTGAAAAGCCACAATGTTTATTCAATGTTTATTCATCCTCCATGTGAAAATTTGAGCATATACGTACGTTATTCATTATAATATTGCTACATTATTGTATAATAATATTTATAATGTTAGTACATAATTATGTGCCGATGTGTTATGGTGGAATACACACATAAATTGTCTAAAGTGATTCTTCAACCTAATTGAAAGTAGAAATATATAAGTATAATTATATATTTGTTATGTGCTAACATTTGGAACGAAGCTTCATTTCTGTACACTTGAGATAACTGGAGAATGTGCTCCAGACCAACATGTAGGGATTGTTGTATGGTCTGTTCAGGATTGAGCAATAGCAACTGTTGAACCACCATCCAGCTCCATAGGTTTGAGCACAGTTTCCTCCTGATTTGTTGTCATTGTCTCTGTCAGGTGTGGAGAATGGCATACCATCATTGTTCTGACTTGACCCACATGCCCTCATCCCATCACCTGCTGTTCCATTGTATTCTCCAAGATCTAGTCTGTACTTGTTGTCAAGATTATGAACAGCAATGGAGCTATAGATAGCATGTTTGTTGATTCCTTTGTAGTCAGTCATGTCAATTCTCAGCTCAGCAGTATGAACACTGAAGGTTAAGCAGTTGAGTCTCTTTAATCCCAGCCAATATTCATACTGTGGATCTCCAAAGCCTTCTTTATATGTGTCCCAGTTTTGATTGAAATCCAACTTGGCATGTCTTCTCCTCTGGAATACAATCCATTTTCCATTTTTCATGTCACAAGATACTTTGAATGGTTTGATATCGGGACAGTTGGGTGCAATAGTGTAGACCCCATCTTCAGTACATCCTCTGTCATAGACCTCCTGACAGTCCCTTGGTGGAGTATCACCTGATGGTGTACCTGGAGGGGAAATGTAGTGTAGTGTAGAATGTAGTGTATGTGCATGTGTGGTGTACTTTCTACTAGTGAGGAACGTTTGTACAGTGAAACCTCTCTAAACCGGACGTTTTTACTACTTTATATGTATTGTGTGTATTTATGTGGGTGTGTGATATTTGGATACTGAATCTGAGGATACTGTGTAGTGTAAATGTACTGTATGCGTACAGTGCACATTCTAGTAGGGAGAGGAATTTACATATATGCATACACCATGTTATACTTAGTCTATATCTACTGTGGAGAATATGTGGTACTCGGGTTTAGAAGGAAAGAATAATACTTGGGTTGCTAAACTCACATTGAGAAGTTGTGGTATGTGTTCCAGCTAGGATGAGTCCAATAGTAATGATGACTGCTAGCACTAAATTATCCATTCTCATTTTGTCTCAGTAGTTGATGTAACTGTAGTAACCTCCAGTAAGAGTTGGTATATTCTCCACTTGTTGTTTAAAGTTTATGACTTTACTTACAAACTGTTCTTCTGCTTTCCTTTTATAGCCACTTTGCTCTTTACATAGTATGTATAATATGTTTATGTTGTACTCCCTTATACTTACTATATTCTAAAAATAGTTGTTTTAAATATAGATTATTACATCATGGTCGTGTATTTGTATACAGCCTTTATGACTCATTGTTTTTCCAGCAAAAGTCTATAGTAATGCTAGACAAGCAAGGACACAGATCACCTTTACATATTAGAACATGTAGTACTGATATGTTGGCTACCTCATAGTGTATGTATGTATGCATGTACAGTTGAGTTGGCATAGAAACCAGCTAGTGAGCACGCACAATGGCACCCTCTTCTCTGGACAATTCGGGACCATGACATGACTGTCCTGATTGTGAGG
>CAUJGJ010000434.1:3364116-3376616 GCA_963170055.1 Halisarca cf. caerulea
GTCTCTACTGCAAAGAAGAGACAACACTGAACATCAACATGTGACAGCATGTAGTGCCGGTGTGCATGGTGTTTGTATGGGAACCTGTCTACTTAGGACACTGTATTCATGTTGACTAAGAGCCTGTACAGTGTTGCATATGAGAAACCTCTCTATAAAGGACATTGCACTCATGTTACAAGAGACTCTACAGTACTGTTTAACCTGTCTATGGAGGAGATTCTGCCGTAAAATTATGAGTGCAGTGGAACCCCTCTAATCCAGCCCCTCAATTGCAGACACCTCTCGATTAAGGACACATGCTTATGGAACCAAATGATTCCCCATACTTTGCCACAGTACATCTTCAACCCCTGAAATGAGGACATTCTGATAATCAGGACCGCCTTTTTGGTCCCAAGGTGTCCGGAATAGAGGGGCTCCCCTGTACCTCCATATGGTTATACAGAAGGCAGCTTTGTACTATGTGTGTTGCTTCTGTGTTGACCTGTGTATTAGATCACTCTCGCTATGTATGGAAACCACTACATACAGTGTTGCATACGAGCATTACATCCAGCATCCTGACTACTCCTACTAGTAAAGATTTGTACGTACATACATGTACATATATGTGTGTGTGGAGACAATACAGTAGAACCTCTCTGAGAGGACAAGCTACCAACACATGCAGTGCCTGTACTTTTCTGTGTGTGGGGGAACCTGCCTACCAAGGATACTGCTGATCGATGCTCTACTGGAGCCACTGTGTTGTGTGCAGTAGACAACCTATTATATATACTAAGGACACTTTGCAAATGTCAATGGAAGTCTGTACGTGTTTGATGTACAGTAGAACCTCTCCACTAAGGACGGACTGCTAACTTTCTACAAAACCTCCACAGTATTGTGTACATAATAACCTCTCTACTAAGGACACTGCTAATGTTGTAAAAACCTCTACTATATTGTGTGCACAATGACCTCTATACTAAGGACTGCTAATGTTGTAAAACCTCTACTATATTGTGTGCACAATGACCTCTATACTAAGGACTGCTAATGTTGTAAAACCTCTACTATATTGTGTGCACAATGACCTCTATACTAAGGACTGCTAATGTTGTAAAAACCTCTACTATATTGTGTGCACAATGACCTCTATACTAAGGACTGCTAATGTTGTAAAACCTCTACTATATTGTGTGCACAATGACCTCTATACTAAGGACTGCTAATGTTGTAAAAACCTCTACTATATTGTGTGCACAATGACCTCTATACTAAGGACACTTTAATTGGGTTTGTCACAAAAATTATTTTTTATGCATGTAGAGCTCTTAACTTTCAGCTGATATGGTTTGAGCACTTCCATATAATATTATATACTTGAGTCTGTTTATAGTGCTCTCTGCATCTGTTTGTTGTGTAGACGGTATCCCTTGTTCTGGATCGAATTTAAGGAAACTGTTTCCAGTGTTTTGCGAGACAAGTTCCCTCTGAAGAGGTTGCCTATGCAATTACACACGGCACATTTGTCTCAATGACGAATCTCTCTTTCATCACATTCAGTTGGACGATTAGGTCTTCATGCATAAATCTCTAATCATAGTTGGCATTGTCCAGCAACCGTAGTCAGTGTATAGTATGAGTATGTATATATGTATGTGTATAGTGCATGTATAGTCTATAGTCAGTGTATGTGTGTACTGGTAGGATACATGATATGCATATGATACTGTACGTATGTGCAGGGTTTAGTGTATTCTAATCTTATGCATTTGAATTCATACTTTTGGTAACACTGTTTGTATGCTCTGTATTGTGTATATTTACATGTGAGGGTATTTGCATGTGTATGTGTATGTGTGTGCTTATGAACATATGTGCATGTGTGTGAAGTAGTATGATACATATGTGCAGTAGATGGGTAGATCTAGGAAGGGGGGGGGGGGGGGGCTCAAAGGAAGAAAGGGTTCAGAGTTGCCTGGATATCAATTGGTTGGAATTATTCTGTTTGCCATATTCCATTGCCACCTGTCATTGACTATCAATTATAGTGGCTATTGATATCAATTTTAGTTGCATTTGCACACGTGTCGTCCAAATGTCCGTGTCGCCCAAATGTCCGCCCATCGCAATCGAGCTAGCGGATTGAAGTAAAATGCGTTTCTCTTGGTAGGAGGACCAGTATGGATGGCAAAGGCTCATTTTGTCATCCCAAAGAATTATGTTTATAATGTTTATATAGTATTTTATATAATGTATAACTGGTTCTTTGTAAGTTGGTGTTAGCTCTGTGTGGTATGTTTTTACGCAGACATCTCAATAGAACTTATGTTTGGACTTTAGTGTATGACATTTATCCGCACCTCAGAGATCCAGTTCACTCACCTTCTGCAGTAGTTTTCATTGGAACAAATAGTATACAATAATCCTACTGGACAATATCATACTACTGCTCCCTCATTTACCCCGTTCCTTCACTTCATCCACAATTTCATGCAGAAAGGATGTGTGCGGATAAGTGAGGTGCTTTACACAAGTCATTGTGTGCCTTCCTGTATGTATATCAGGTGTATAGAACTGCGTCACTTGTTCATGAGTCTATGTATACATATTGGCTTCAAGTGTGTGAATGGCATGAATGTAATATTATATTATGCCAACAAATTATTAGACCGATGAACTTCTATAATATTATTAAATTTGTAAAGTTTGCATGTGGCGAACATTACCTTGATATCCACAAACAGCTATATACATTCATAATTTGATAGTATAAGCTATTTGCGGATGAAACCCACTAAGAGAGAGAATTAAGCTCAGGCATTGCAGTGCTTCGTGACGACCCCATTTTATTGATGTCCATTCATTAATTTGGTCATTGCATAAGATTGAGCTAGACCTAAATTTTCAAAGGCATAAATCGAATAGCCACAATGTTTATTGATCGTCCATGCAAAAATTTGAGCATATACGTACATTATTCATAATAATATTGCAGCTACATTATTGCATAATAATATTATTAATAATGTTAGTACGTAATTATGTGCTGATGTGTTAAGGTGGAATACACACATAAATTGTCTGAAGTGATTCTTCAACCTAATTGAAAATAGAAGTATTAAAGTATTCTAATATAGATATTTCACTCTTTACTTGCTCATGTCATGAGCTAACATTTGGAACGAAGCTTCATTTCTGCACACTTGAGATAACTGGAGAATGTGCTCCAGACCAACATGTAAGGATTGTTATATGGTCTGTTCAGGATTGAGCAATAGCAACTGTTGAACCACCATCCTGCTCTATAGGACTGAGCACAGTTTCCTCCTGATTTGTTGTCATTGTCCCTGTCAGGTGTGGAGAATGGCATACCATCATTGTTCTGACTTGACCCACAAGCCCTCATCCCATCACCTGCTGTTCCATTGTATTCTCCAAGATCTAGTCTGTACTTGTTGTCAAGATTATGAACAGCCATGGAGCTATAGATAGCATGTTTGTTGATTCCTTTGTAGTCAGTCATGTCAATTCTCATCTCAGCAGCACAAACACTGAAGGTTAAGCAGTTGAGTCTCTTTAATCCCAACCAATATTCATACTGTGGATCTCCAAAGCCTTCTTTATATGTGTCCCAGTTTTGATTGAAATCCAATTTGGCATGTCTTCTTCTCTGGAATACAATCCATTTTCCATTTTTCATGTCACAAGATACATTAAATGGTTTGATATCGGGACAGTTAGGTGCTATAGTGTAGACCCCATCTTCAGTACATCCTTTGTCATAGACCTCCTGACAGTCCCTTGGTGGAGTATCACCTGATGGTGTACCTGGAGGAGAAATGTAGTGTAGGGATAAAAAATTGTCGATCATCAAAAAACTTTGGAACAAGCTATAGGCCTGGTTGTTTGCTACACAGGGCTGGACGGACATAGGGATGGACATGCATAGGGCTAGATGGGCATAGGCTAGACACGTATAGATCTAGACAGTGGTGGGTTGGACTGGGTACTGGCTTGGTACTGGTTCGGTACAGTGTGCAAATTCCTACATCCTGCGTAACATATTAGCTGCGGGATTTAGGAATTTGCACACTGTACCCAACCAACCTACCTCTGTGTAGCTCCATGCCCATCCAGCCCATTGTATGCCTATTCCTGTGCCTGTCTAGCCCTATGCAGGTCTAGCCCTATGTCCATCCAGACCTGTGTAGCAAACAAACCTACCTTGTTTCAATGTTTTTTGACAATTGACATTTTTTATCCCTACATCTAGATTTTAATTTTTTAATGTTTACGTATTATGCATAATGCATGCATTACAAAGGAGGATCGGGTTGCGATCACGTTATAAGGTTTTCATGGATCTGAGAAATTCTTTATCAGATTTCACTAATCAATACTGATAATGACCACACAATATCTATATAATATTACAGTGGAACCTGTCTATTGCGGTCACCATTGGGGCCAATTTTTTTGGCTGTTATAGACAGGTGACTGCTTTAATGAGGTAGAAAACCATACATTACTGCTGAATCAGAGAAGAATTAGTGGTTGGTATAGACAGGTGGCTGCATTGCACAGTGACCGCAATAGACAGGTTCCCCTGTATTATTAATAATTTTCCTATATCACCACATTGCAAAGGTGGTCTGTAAGAGGCATATGCATGCATTTATACAGTACATACAGTGAAAACTCTCTAGTCCGTCACTCAATGGGACGGAAAAATAATGTCAGATTGGGAGGCTGTCAGATTACAAAGAGACTCTTTTTGTACACTTAATGGTGACTGAACCTCATCAGGTGGTCAGATTAGAGATAGAGTTGGATTCTGTAGAGGTGTTGGTTTACAGAGATTTCACTTCTGAATCATTAGATGTGGGATACTCTGCGTGACTGTGTACACAAAATTAATGGGTTATAAGTCAAATTATAATAATCTCTCCGTCATCCCCTTCTTCTCCACCAACTATAATTGATTCTAGCTGACAATTAATGAGACGATGATGCATGTGTGTGTGCATGTGTGTGTGCATGTGTGTGTGTGTGTGTGTGTGAGTGTGTGTGTGTGTGTGTGTGTGAGTGTGTGTGTGTGTGTGTGCGTGTGTGTGTGTGTGTGTGTGTGTGTGTGTGTGTGTGTGTGTGAAAACATGTATGCACAAGTGCGTAGATGTGTGCGTATATACATGTGTCCGTCCAAATGAAGCCTGTTTGTGTTCTATATAATCCTTGCAGAATGAAAACACTATGAGGAGCTTCTTTACTCAAGTGTATAGAGTTTACATTGGAGAAACACGAAGACTATTGAACACAAGGATCACAGAACACCAATGGGTTGCGAACCAGATAGACACCAAGAATGCAAATGCTGTGCAATTAGATGTGTTGAACAACTTAGTCAACTGGGACAGCTAGGTCAAAAGTGATTGACAGGGAAAGGAGGTTGAAGGAAAGGAGATCAAAGAAGGCATCGATCCACATCAGAAGACACAGACCTACAACCTGGACTCAAGGTACCCACTGAGTCTGGTGTGGGACTCCCTTATTAGGGGTACAAAGTGACCTGTCATCTGCCAATTTACTGCACACTTCTTGTGACCCATGTAATGGCCATTAGCTTTAGCCAACACCTAATGTTTCTTAGTGTAGATCATTTTTGTACCTAATGAAGCCCGTGATGGGCAAAACATGGCATGTACAAGTTTAACAATTTCGGAAAAGAACTGTTGGGTATCAGTGTGATAGACTTGTTCAACAATAACCCAGCAACTCATATCATTAACAACACAACATGTCTAAGTGGTCCATGTATTCATACTGTATGCAACACATTTCACAGTTTTTTTTTTACCAAAGGGTATATACCCTAAATTGGAAAATATTCGCGAACAGTAAATTTAGCGAATTGGCCCCATATCTGGTAGGCAGAAAAATTCGCGACTAAAAATTTCGCAAGGCTCACCATACATTGTCCATGCCTATACTTTGGAATGTGTGCAGGAATATTCGCGACAAAAAAATTTGCGAGTGAAGTCAATTCGCAAAAATCGTGAATATTTTTGGTCGCCAAAAATTTCATAATTTCGGGTAGGTTTGACTGCATGTATACCATTTGTTTTGGTTACAGTGATTACTACCGCAATTCACAGAACTCACATTGAGCAGTTGTGGTGTGTGTTCCAGCTAGGATGAGTCCAACAGTAATGGTGACTGCTAGCACTAAATTTTCCATTTCCACCTTGCCTCAGTAGTTGATGTAACTGTTAGACTAAGTAGTAACTCTTACGTCACTCAACTTAGTATAAAACTCTTATTTACTCTTATCAACTCTTACCTCCAATAAGAGTTGATATATTCTCCACTTGTTGTCTGTATCACGTACTTGCAAGCTGTTCTTCGGTTTCACTTTTATAGCCGCTCTGATTACACATACATAGTATTTGTATTTTGCACTAGCTCCCTGTCTATGTTCCAAATATAGTTGTTCCAAATATAGATTATTATGTTCTGATGCTCACAGGATTCTCCAACCTGTCCAATTCTGATCCGGTCACATGCCGCAAAGCCTAGATTTTCTGTCCGTTTTCATAATTCAACAATGCAATCAACCCTGCTATAGTGAACCTCTTCAGCGGTCCCAAGGGGGTTCGTTGTATATAGACTGTGAGATTTGATAGTCTACCAGAGTATGTATGTATGCATTGACATGTTGAGTTGTCATGGAAACCATCCAGTGTAGCATGCACAATGGCACCCTCTATTCCGGACACCTTGGGACAATGAAATGACATCATGGCAGATAGAGGATTGAGTGTTGAGGAGATTTTAACACCCATGCAGGGAAGTCACTCTTGACATTCCTTCATAAATTTGTTTGGTGGAAGGAAGCAATTATCTGGCCCATAAAGGTGATGAGCAAACCTGAAGAATTGCTGGAGTGCATGTGTATTCATGTTGAGTGGGCGATGGGAAGAAGTAAGCAATACAACTTTACGCCGAGCTTCCCAATTTCTTCAGCAGCTAGGCATTGCCAAAATGTTGCTTGTGCTTGTTCTTACTTGACTAACTTCTACAATTTAATATAATATATGAATGATTACAACAGCTATTTGATGTCAACATAACAGAATGAACTGATTTGCAGATGTGCATTGAATGTACGTTACACTACGTGGCATTGCAGAAGTTAAGAACATTATTATATCAATACTGAAAAGTACGTACTATGCACCCTGCATAGTATATCATATGTATGATTCCTGCACTGCCGAGTCATGAAGTACACAGCAGATTCTGAGAACATGTCAGCAATCTACTATAACGAAATTCAACACATGGTAAAAAGAATGAATCCCTATATCAAGGAACATGAAGCCATCGCAGTTGTGGTCATCAACCTGTTACTAGTTGCCCAACATTAATTATTGTTTCTTTTGAACATGATGACTTAAGATCTCTGGTACACACTTTTGTGTAGATATTATGTTTTGAAGCTTTGAGAACATGACTTCTGACCACATTTGACTGCATGTTATTAGGAATTTCTTCCACAAACATATTGTCAATGCTTTTTGCTCACACAGCAAAGTGGTGCCACTGGCTCTGCAAAATGGCCATTTCCCCTTGTACTTGGAATTAGTTGTTATACTCGTCTTCAGCTGCATGAATTTTGCCAGGTCTTTGAATGGATAGAATCTCACAAACAATGACTTTTATCATTTTACTTTGAGATTCATCAGGTGTCACTCAATGTGGTCACTACTTTATAGGTTGGGATTTCGGCTTAAAGTGTAATAATAGTAGGCTATAGTGTAATGCTGTATATACCTTCACAGCTGCTACATTCCCCACAGTAGATTGACTATAAGCTATGTTATTAGCTTGTTCATTATTATATATATATAGGTCTACAGCTGAGGAATTAAGACCCTTTCCAATCCTTTCCTGTAGACTAACTATAGACTGTAATAGCTAGGTGCATGCTAGGTTGGGTTCCCTCGACTTTCATAACCTGTTCAGGTTTTACAGGCTAGCTGAAGGTGGCTGATTGTCACCCTTATTGATTCTGAATAATGGGTTCCATCTATTATAATGTCAGATGTTGCAAACATGCAAGTAATAAAAATGCCAAGCCATGCAAGTGTGTATGATAATACATAATACTATTATTATACACACTGTACAACATTGTACTTTATATATTAACCAGCAACTGATATTCTTTGAAAACTAATACAGTGAATTAATATTAACATTTGCCGCAATTATACTATAGTTATTATGTTGATGTCTGAATATGAATGTCAATTCCTGATATCCTAGCTCCTAGCAGAATGTATTGGCTATATACTGTGTATTTAATGGAGTGGCAGCTGCAGGCAATTGCATGCAATATTATTGATAGAAGGATTCAAGCAGCTCATGCAGATCTAGTACATTATTAGTCGTATAATTATATAATAGTATTTTATTTAACTTAACTATGTAACTATGGTTGGTGAATAAAGATATATATTCACTACAATATTTTGTTGGTTATAGTGATTATAATGGTTCTATGTTATATTTCCACTGAATATTACAGTATTAAGTCTTAACTATGATTATTTATCAAAGTGAGTACTGTCTGTTCTTGAGACTGCTTTGTATTTCCATCCTGAATAGTTTTCTAGTCTAAGAGTGAGCAAAGTAATTTAATAAATATTATGATAATTATGCATCTATTATGATGTAGATTTAATAAATCTTAAGAAACATACACTGCATGATTGTTGTTCATTATTATATAATATTACTTTTATTTGAGTGAGTGATCTTATATGCAAAAATTACCTAATGTGTTTAGTCAGCCTACAATGTCTTGAATGAAGAGAGCAGTGGAGAACACACGGAATTTTCCATAGCTTCCCATTAACTGCCGAATTATCTTGGTGTGACTGGGATCAACTTTCACTTTCACTTCTCTTTGAACCTCCTTTGACCAAGTGGTGCTTTCTGTTTGTGACCATATGATTGATATGGAGGCAGAGCACCGAATGCCTTTTGAATTTCTGCACTCAATTCTACTGTAACTGAGGTAGTTGTTGAAGTTGTGTCTGATACACCAACTGTCTGTCTAAATGAAGTTTCCACAATGTTGCTCCCCTGACTGTTGTTATAGGTGTAGACATGAGACGTTGCTTCTTCAATGGTAGGTTGATAAACCCTCATCTTGGCTGAATTGCTATATTTGTCTACCACGGCATTTGATTTAAGACCAGGGAAATATAAGTATGACAAATATTTGGCATTTTGAGCTGACTGGATCACTTGAAAGCTTCCTTTGTTTTCTCCACAAGGCCCGACTTTTATCGAAAGGATATTATAGTGGTTACTTTTGGCCAAACACCTCTAGAAGAATACAGGTACCTACTTTTGTAATGAATGCTTTCCAATGCAATTTTACCACTACCTCGTGGATCTGGTCGTACATACCATTTGGCCCAAATTTTGTCTATGACATCTCTCTGAGAAGATCTAGTAAACTTTACTGATCCAGAGTGATAGGCATCAAGCCAATGACCACCGTCTTCTAATGTTTCAATATAAATAACTTGATTGTAATATTTTGAGGCAAAGTCAGATCGTGTTACATCTAGCAGTTGTGTGAATACCATCAAAACAACCAGGCAAAGCTTTGACATGACTCCTTGCTAGTCTGTTAAGTCTGACCTGAACACTGCTAATCAAATGAGAATTCAAATGAAGATTTAAACTTTTAACTCAAATTTCTGCAAACATACAGCTCGCAAATTTCCTTCATTTAAATACCCTTCCCCCAGCAATATCTATAGACACTGTATTAAATTTAATCTTGGATTGCAAATTCGCATCAATGGTGTATGTAAGTGGTTAACTGCAGCGTCCGTATTATGCATATCATGTATAATATATATAATATTAATTACATGCTTATAATTTAGCAAAAAGGCAAAATAAATGGTTGTTGGAGCTTCGAGTCATATACTGGAAGTGAGTTTTCAGTGTCATGGTGTAAGCCCAAATCCCTATTCCGCCATACTGTTTCCCCATCATCCCTACATATGGAGTGCTACCATACTCCATATTATATCATAATCATGGATATATACTTCATATAGAAGAAACCAGCGCTGGGGTTGCAGTTTCCTTATTATATATAACAATGTATTACTATGAAAATTTGTAAAGTGTTTCAGTAACTGTTGCATAACTATTACATAACCTCTAAGTTACATCCCAGTGAGATTTTAAATTATAGCCTGTCTAAAACGTGAACATGATCAAAGCATGTATGATTTACTGTTAGAATCAGGCCATTATTGAAGTTACTGTAGATTACACAACCAGAACAATACCTGTTGACATGCATATTTAAATGTAGTGTGGGCCATGCAGAGTTCCAGTAGTAGGACTATCTAACTTAAGGTTAAACTAACAATTCAGTGTCACCCTTTAGAACAGAAGCTCTGCTTCCACGTATAACATTCATGCATTATAACTACAAACTTAGTTAGTGTTTGAGTGTGGTAGGGTACTTTATATATACTTTCAACACACTCTGAGCTAACTGTAATATGCTACTAGTTGCAAGCTAGGTATTTAGTTATGTTACTTAATTCCTATAAATAGTAATGATATTCCTAGCATTATTTGTAATATTATGTAATATATTCCTGTCACAGTCCCCTAATACTGGAACTACTCAAATTTTGACACAGAAATGAGATATCTCAGGGAAGGCAAGCAAGAGGGTGCATGATGAGATTATCTCATTATAGCTGCAGTTTTCTCATTAAATTTTGTGTACATTGTCAAATAACAAGCCAGGGACACAATTTGAGTGTTTCGCTATTGGCTCATCTGCAGAGGCCAAACATTGTCACCCCTAGTCGTAATTTCAACAAATGAGTTGCCCGTTATCATTATTAGTTTGTTCATGCCTCAAAATCAGCAGCATTTTACACTCCTCAAAAAATTGGACACTATAAGAATTAACTGTTTAGAACAACTTTCAAATTAATGGTTTGCCTGCCTAAACTTACAGTTGGCTTGAGGGAGTAGGTGTATATTATTAGACCCTCGAAGAGGGCTGCCACCAGCGATTCTGTGTTACAACTATTATATTAAATACACAAAGCACTGAATCAGATATAAAATGATAATTAGAACAAGCCTACATGGATATAATGCTCACAATGTTATAATGTTATACATGGATAATGTCTGTGACTGGCTAGATATAATATTATAATATCCTGAGGAAACAAGAGGAGAGTGAACACAGCATTGACTAGCCACACGGCTGCTGCAGACCAGGTGAATTAAGGCATGTATAATATATGCACTCAATATATCGTTATTTTCATCATTCAACATTCAATGGGTTCTAAACTTCTCTGCATCCTGGGCTCCACATGTGCACACAACCACCAAAGCTAACAGTGGGCAACCATCAGTAGAGTCCTATCATGAAGCAATGCATAGGCTGCTTATTGATCCTTGAGTCTTTACCAGTACCTCTGGTTAGCCTCGACAATGATCTCCTATGTAATAATATTGATTACTATTGGGGTGAGCCTGAGAGAGCCCCAGTGACTTAATGTAAGAGTATCATGTCTATGACTGGCTGAGTTATGCATACATAGGTGTCGTACGTTCAGCGGAAACAAATTCCCGGGTATATACCATACACTAAGCAGATGAAGAGTTCATGGGTCCAAACTAAATTCATTTGGCTGGACAGCAGAAACTTTGCATGCCTGGTGGACCAGTCCTGGTGATTTCTGTTCTTCTACATCAGATTCTGTTTTACCTGCTTGGTGGGCTTAGGCTTGTTTTAACCACAGTTTTGGGATTGAGTGGTTGCACGCTGCGCACAAAAAAGGCATGAACAAGGTATCCATTACCCATGCACGGAGTCCTACATGACACAGTTTATATTGACATACAGTTGCAAGCCAGGGAAAAGACAACTATTTAAGAAGAACAACAAATATCCAGCTAGGTTTATTTGCCTCGCGTCCATACATAATACCACACATAGCAGCCGCTATACTTGTGCAATCGTTTCTATATATAGGCTTTAATACTACAAATCCTATATATACAATGCAAATCTCTGCCCAAAGCCACCATGCAGTGGCCACATCAGCATCGATCATACCATGCAATGGCAATATTTCGGGTCTTTGCATGCACCACTGAGACATTGGTGCTCACAAACACCCATGCATGTACATCCCAGTCGGCAACTGTACAACATGTACTATCATGAACTTGAAAAGTGGAACATTACATGTGTTTGATTCTTTATTAATGTGCTGGTGCTTGTTTTGCAATAGTGCACAATTGTAAATAAATAATCAATTGATCAATAATTACCAATAGTGAATAATAAATATTTTTATTATTAATTTAAATTTGTTAAATATACTGCAGTTGAGGAAATAGGTATAACAAGCAAATTCACTTTGAAGGGATGAAAA
>CAUJGJ010000434.1:3381616-3384116 GCA_963170055.1 Halisarca cf. caerulea
GATAACAAACTTTGGTGGGACCAGTCCTGTTGATTTCTGTTCTTCTACATCTGTTTCACATGCTTGGTGGGCTTGCTAGGCTTGTTTTAACCAGGATTTTAGGATTGAGTGGTTGTTTGAGGCCATGTTCTTCCTAATAGTATATGGACGGGGTGCACAACAAAGGCATGAACAAGGTGTCCATCACCCGTGCATGGAGTCCTTTACATGCATGTCACAGTTTGTGTCTGCATACAACTGCTTTAAACAGGACAACAATTACCCATGTTTATCTTTCACCAGTGAAAAGCACATGCATCGCATCCATACATGATACCACACATAGCAGCCTCCATACTTGTGCAATCGTTTCCAATTAAGGTCTCATACTGCAATCCCTATATACAATGCAAATCTCTGCCCAAAACCACCATGCAGTGGCCACGCCAGCATCGATCATACCATGCAGTGGCAATATTTCGGGTCTTTGCATGCACCACTGAGACATTGATGCTCACGAACACCCATGCATGTACATCCCAGTCGGCAACTGTACAACATGTACTACCATGAACTTGAAAAGTGGAACATTACATGTGTTTGATTCTTTATTTGTGCTGGTGCTTGTTTTGCAATAGTGTACAATTGTAGATAAATAATCAATTGATCAAAATTTATGAATATAAGAGTGATATAATAAATACATTCATAGTGATATGATAAAAACATTGGGCAATAGCAGTTGAGTGAAGTAGTATGCAAACTCACTTCAAAGGAATGAAAAAGTAGCAGTGTTTGATATGTATCTGCTGGTCTTCATGCAAAGAAGTTGATAGTGTTTAGAGTACATGACTTTGATGGAAGTGCAGATAGATTGGTTTTGCCCCCACTCCTCTCATGAATCTGTTTACTACCTCAAGTAATGCACCTAAGGTGTCACTGGTATTTGTGGCCACGGTTTCATAGCTGACCACTGATTCTTGGTGCCAACCCACCAACAGCAATATTAGGAAGTACCTAATGGTGATAAAGTAAACACGATAAGTTTTATAATATACATAGCATTGTACCTATTCACGAGACTGTGTCTTTGACTGAAGTGAATGAACCAGCAGTATACTAGGTAGTATAGATTGCACACGTACACGACCCATGCACACATGACATTGTATATACTGTGTCCGTACACGGCAGCTGCGTGTTTCATGAGCATAATAATAATATTGTGAGGAAAGGTACTCTTCAATGGGGAAACTATGATGTGTCCTATAGTCTAAGTAAAGTGGGACCTCTCTATTCTGGACAGCTTTGGACCAGAATTGACTGTCTTGATTTCTGAGGTGTCCTCATTTCAGGGGTTGAAGATGTACTATGGCAAAGCATAGAGAACATTTGGTTTCAGTGGTATATGTCCATATATTAGAAGGGTGTCTACAATTCAGGGGGCTGGATTACAGGGGTTCCACGGTATTCTATCACCCACCCATCCATGCAGTATGAGTATATATTGTACGTATATAGCTGCAAACAAGGGCTTTACTGAAACTTTCATCTGTCACTGATATGTCATTGGTCTGTATTTAATTACTGCAGCAGTAAAGCCCTGATAACAATTAAACTCACTTAACATAATATTTTTGTTAAGTTAACATGAAAGCAACAAAGGTTGACTTCATAGTCTCGCGTTGTGCAGATCATAGGAACTCCAACAATGGGATTGGAAACTTACGCTCGCTCAATAACTCCATACGAGTATTGTGGGTGTGAAGGTTCATGACATCATCGCCCAATAAATTGGCTGAGGGCCTAAATATGGGCAATCCGTGCTCCACAGTTCCAATTCCTGGATTGACAGATTGACGGGTTGTCAATTGATCTGAAGCCCACTGAATCCATGCATTGATGAACCATTCTGCCGATAAGAAGAAGTTATATGATGCGGTTTATGAATGAATAAGTTTATTCAATATGTGCCGTCGAAAGGTGCTCACGAGGTGATTTTGCATTGTCTATGGTATATTCGCTTGTGAAAGGTATTTATATAATTGCATGTAATATGTTATATTCTCCGATTAAATATCATTTCACTTCTACCAAAGCATCCGAACTATATATGTATCTGCTGGTCTTCATACAAGGAATGTGATAGATTGAATGATTCTGATGGAAGTGCATAATAGATTGGTTTTGCCCCCACTCCTCTTGTGAAGCTGCCTACTACCTCAAGTAATGCACCTAAGGTGTCACTAGTGTTTGTGGGTACATACATAGCTGGCCACTGCAGCTAGTTCTAGGTGCCAACCCACCAACAGCAATACCTATTAATGGTTATAAAGTATATAAGTTTAGAGCATCGCTACTGCAATAAGAACTGTTACTTAGTACGTTTTTCATGGGTATAGTCATTATTATTGAGATGTTTTAGCTCTAACCCGCTGTAATACAGTAAAGGGTATAATATGCTACCTCCTTCCTCCCTAACAGACCCAATTATATAATATCGTGAACATAATAATATTTG
>CAUJGJ010000434.1:3394116-3401616 GCA_963170055.1 Halisarca cf. caerulea
CATACCTGGGTTGCCATAGTTGAGAACAGTAAGTAAGCTTTGGTCAGACTAGTGAGATGTACAGTTGTTTCTTTAGATCTTGTGGTGCTGAAATTGAAATGAAATGTCTTGTGAAAATTATTCAATTTTCATTAACTTAAAGATTACTATAGCTCTTTGTTTCAGCTTCATTTTAATAGAAATTCCAGGGAAATCCGTTGAGTCCACGCTGAGGATGAGCTTCCCCAAAATGGTATGTGCATGGGTGCAAAATTTCTACGCCATGGGCCCATGGACGTATACTTATGCATGAAGCTAAATGGCACCACGGAGATTTTTGCAAAAATAGGGCTGTCTATACCAAAGCACTTATATCCATGATGGATGGACGAAGCTACTCGGAGTATACATCAACATATGCATGTTGAGAAAGAACCCACGAATAGTTGGAAATCACAACTTTGCTTAATTTGAAATATGAAGTGTGTAAATTACACACAAAGTTGTGATCAAAAGTGTTGTTGTCAATTTTGCTCTATTATTCTCACGATTAGCCTCTTGAAGAAGACATATTTTGAGAATAAAGGACTAGAATTAATACATTCTGCATCTTTTATTATAATTATTATTATTATTATTTTTTTGCCTCATCCATAAGTTTAGTTCCCTGCTAATAATAATTATACATACTATAATAATAGTTTGTTATAATAATAATAATAATAATAAGACAAAAACACAAAAACAACAGGTATATACTGTTACAACAAAATTAAACGCTAAATACATAGATAATTAATATAATAATGACTACAACACCATGCAATTAACACAGCAACAAAGACAATAATAATGACAGTAATAATAACAATAATAATAATAAATATATTACCTAAATTTAAACCTAGCTACTACAATTATCCCCCCCCGGAGAGGAGGAAAACGTCTAGACTGAAGGAACATAATCAAGGTGCATTGTACCCAAGACTGCAATTGCATTGCCTCTCTGAATTGCCACAGATATCCTCTGTAAAAGGTAGGCATAGCACTGTGGGTCACCAGATACCTTCCTTGTGCACCTTCCCAGTTCCTTAAGGAATGCCAGGGCTTGTGGACCAACCACTCCACTGGTCTCAACACCCACCGGAACAAAGCAATATGACCTGCAAAGGTGGCTGTAGGTCCTTATCTTCTTGGATTCCGCATGTGCAGCCGCACGACCTGGCTCTAAACAAGTGCGGGCTATGTTAGAAGTACAGTAAGTGTCTGTGCATGTGGCATCCCACACCAGAAATTTTCCATTTGCCCACGGGACCAATGATAACCCATCTGGACGTGACCGATCAGAGTGTGAAAGGCCAGAAGGCTCGAGCCGAGATGGGATCTTGGCAGCTTGAAGAGAGCGATGGATAATTTGGTTCAGTTCAAAATGCCGGGTATGTCGTCCTTGGCTTCTTAAGCAGCTGAGGCCATGGAGGCCAAGTGATGTCACTTCTCGGTTAGAGTGCATACAGATGTGTGGCTGACACAATGGTGTACCCAGACGCAGGCCTGCAGCAATCCGAACGGTCTCATTTGTCATCCTCAGGCCTAGGGAGGAGCATGCATGCACTAGGGCTCGTCTATTGGCCACTTCATCACAGGAGTCTGGTGCATGACTTAATGCTTTGCCATGTGGGGAATCAGCTTCATGGAGCAAAGACTTGCAGCGAGCAGAAACACATGGTACATCCATGACTTTTGACGATGTGATAAAGGGGGATGTGGTGGTTCAGTATCATGACCTGCACTCTCCTTCCACAAAGACAAGGCGGCTTCTCGAAGAGGGCATACACTGGGATCCAAACCACCTGGGAGCAGTTGAATTACGGTAGAGGAGGCTGCATTGGCTGAAGCTAAAAAGGCAGATGGTGCCAGATGAACAGAACTCTGAATTCCCAGCCCTCCACTGGCCACTGGCAATGATGCTTGTAGTCAGGCTGGATCCTCAGTGCTAATGTCATTGTTAGCAATCTGTGATATCATTTTTGAAAGCATGTCATCATACGATTTCAAAAGTGGAGATGGAAAGGCAGAAAAACTGTGAAGGATATGGAGGAGTTTTGGAATGGCCAAGGCATGTCTAAGTAGGACCAATGCATCATGCGATTCCAAAAATTGAAGGCGAGTGCCAATTATCTGCAACTGGTGAATCTTGGACTCAAGGCATGAATACACGGCAGTATTTGTGAGGGGTGAGCCCAAAAGAGTGGCATCAGATGGTTTTACAACTTTCAAAGATGGAAAGGAATCCACTAGGGATTGCATAGCTGATGGGTTTTGGCAGATAAGTTCACACTTATGCAGATTTAGATGCAGACCAAGCTTCTCTCCTTCATGTTCGATGGTACAAAGAGCACCAACTAGCTCTGCTTCATCACCTCCCAGTGTCCCATCATCAAGATACCACACATTGAAGGTCGTTTGCAGCTGTGATACCATGCCATGAATGATTAAGCGGAATAATAGGGGGGTGATAGGGTCTCCTTGCTGAACACCCTCTGCAGATGTAAGCTTGGCATCATGCCAGAAGATTTTGGATGAGTGGGAATAAGCAGATCTGATGAATGGCAAAAGGCTTGGGACAAATAACTCTGCAGCTAACATCATTTTATCTCTCCTACTGGAGTTGAAAGCATTTCGGAAATCAACTTTCAACAGAGTTTCGTGTTGACTCAGGTTGTCAAGGAAGATACGTGCTGCATGAACAGCACACTCTGCTCCCTGAGGAGCCCCGAACCCTAACTGCATGGTGTGGAGGTAACAAATCTGCCATTGAATCCCGAACATATAAGCAAGCACACTTGGCAACCAGTCTTCGCAAAGTACAGCCAACAGCAATTGGACGTAGGCCCCCATCCTTTTTATTCAAAGCAGTGAGAGACCCCCCGAAGAAGTATGGTTGAACTGGATCTGGGGTTTCCCCTTCAAGGACCAGGGCGATGAACCTCACTAAGGCGTTTACTAGTGCTGCATGAGGCTCCGTCCCCTGCAGCAAATTATTATTACAATATATTATATATTAATATATTATTATTATTATAATATATAAAAGACTTAAAAGTAAACTTGTCAGTGAGCTAAATTTATTATTATTATTATTATTATTATTATTATTATTATTATTATTAATGCAACTTTACAGTCACTGGTGGTGACTGAAGGACTAACACCATAATTTGGTGTTGCCTAAAGGAAGGTACATATTAAATAAGTGTATTGTGACAATAAAGACAAGAGAGATTTAAAACATACATGGGGTAAGTCAGAAAAATTTTAAAACCTAAAAATGTCAATATGTGACGATTTCTATGGAATTGGCTTGCGGATCGGCCATTTTATGTTGTTACGGTGCCATGCGGCGCCATGTAAAAATGTGTAGACAGATTTGCACTTGATTTTTAGGGTCGCATAACTTGCTAAAATTTAGAGATGCATTTTGATCATCTAGCAAGGCCCAAGTAGAATAATCGTGTATTTAAGTTCCAAAAGACTTTATAGTCTCGTTCCTAGCCCACACTTCCGCCGCTGCCGCTATTCAGTTTTTCCGGCACGAAGGGTGGTCTGGCATTTTTAGTAATAAACCCTGGCATGACCAGCGCGATTCTGCGCTAGTCACGTCAGACAAATTAAATTCTAATAGATGCTGATCAATAAGATTCTTTGAATGCCACGTACGCGTGATAGGCAAAATCACGTGTAGTCATGTGAGTGTGCTTACGAAGTGTTTGTTCTTTTGTTCTCGCCGAATATTGATAGCAGGGTATTCCACGTTTAGAAACAAAGGCTATACCGTACGCGTCCATCACAGCATCAAGCAACTTCGTGCTTCTTGAGCTAGGGTATATACATCCGCCACAGATGAGCAGGAGAAATCCATCAAGGGATTCTTAGAATGTCGCGTAGCCTATAGAATATCTATGTTTTATCTTTTTGCTAAGTGGTGAAGGGAAATCGCTTTGCTACGCTACCTTACACTACGTTTTCGACTACTTAAAACGTTATAATTCCGCTGCGAATCTGTGTATTACAGGTTTTCGATGTTTTCATTTCCAAGTTGGTCTGGTTCTACAGCTTAAATCGAGGCAGTGGGCAATCCAAAATACTGTCTACAAGAGGTAACAAGCTTTTGCAAGTCATCGTCTTTTGTTCAGTGACACGTTCGAGATTCTAGAACTTAGCATGCTGTGCATGTATACAAATTCATCCCTGCTACGGCTGACGCTGATTTTCCGACAAACACCTTCAAAAATACAAAAACATTCAAACTACTTCCTAAAGTCCACCTTTGAAATGATTGCAGTAACCATAGACAAGAGACCGATGCCCAACAAAGCGCACACCGGTTGTCACGTGGCGGAGCACCGTGCCGGGTTTTTTTGATTAAAAATACCAGACCACCCTTCGTGGCGAAAAAATAGCGGCGCCGGAAGTGTGGGCTGGGAACGAGACAAAAAAATTCAGTTCTGTATTTTCTTCGATATATTTACGCGCACACTTGATCCCTTTTGCCGACTTGAGCTTCAAACTGACCACAGCCTTTCCGTACGAAAATCCGTATACTTTCGCTACGATACGGTCACCTGACGTCCGTGTGACCACGAATGGCAGACGAGCGCTTTACTGATCACACGAGTACGATACGGTCTCTACGTACCCGCCAACTTCCGTATCCGCATGTTTATTTTGCGTTCACACGACGGGCATATTCCAAGTGAATTCGGAAGTGAATCCGATTACGTAATAAAAGAAAATGGCGCGCTCGTCATCAATACGCCGGCCGCGATCAGCAGCTTATTACTGTCTTACATCACCTGTGTTTTCTATCATTTGCGGCTGTCTTCATACGGAGTTTCGAGTGTAGTAGAGATGGCGCGAAAGGAGCAATTTTCGTGGTCCGACGACGAGACCGAACTCCTACTTCACGTCACGTTGGAGTACAAAACCGAGAAGATCGCGCGTAGTGAGGATTGGGAGTCCATCCGAAGCAAATATAACGATATTTGGGAGCATTTAATAGCGCAAATGTCGGAAAGAATTGAAGAGCGATCCACAGAAGATTTCCCCTATTCCCCTGAGGAAATAACCAAGGCAATGGTTACTTCAAAACTGAAAGGTAAATATTTATAATTTACATATCATAACATACAACTGTAGTGCCAATTGTTAAATTGCCAATATCATTACAATGTCAACATATTCTTCTTTGCTTCCAGCTATCCGTCAGAAGTACCGCATGGCCATTGATTCCGGTCGTAGGAGTGGTCATGGTAGGGTGGTCCTTCTATTTTTTGATTTATGTGGCAAGATTTGGGGTGGTTCCCCGGCTACTGTACAAATTGGAAATGGTCTGGAGAGTACAGATTTCGGGAACGTTTCAACTGAAACAGATGACATGCAACATAGATCAGGGAATCAACAGGAAAGTAGGCCGGAAGAGGAAGTGATTCCGAGGGCACCAGCCTGTCCCAGCCCAACATCACCCACAGCCCAAGAAACTAGTACATCACCACAGTTCACTCCGGTGTCAAGTATTTCGCATTCTACCACTCCTGACTCTGAGGAGCCTGGACCATCTGGACCACGTGCACCTTTAAGCAATAGCACAGACTCCGATGTGGCACTGTTGCAAAAGAGTAAAGGGAAAAGGCCTGATAAGAATAAGGCAAGTGATGACGGAAAGCATTCCACCACTCCTGACTCTGAGGAGCCTGGGCCATCTGGACCACGTGCAACTTTAAGCAATAGCACAGACTCCAATGTGGCACTGTTACAAAAGAGTAAAGGGAAAAGGCCTGATAAGAACAAGGCAAGTGATGACGGAAAGCAGGATCGAGCGAAAATGAGGAAATTGTTGGATGACAAGCTCAGCAATTATAAACAAAACAATCTAAAAAAGAGATTGCCTTCAGAAGCTGCAGCTGAGGATTTGGAACTGAAGCGCAAAATAGCCAAACAGATGGAAGATTCAGACCGAGCATTCGAGGAACATATGTCCAAGATGTCCAGCAACATGGACAAGCTGGTGGGTGCTATTTCTATGGGGTTCACCATGATGCAGAGGATGCTACAGCCACCATCACCTGCAGCTGCAGGTATAACACCAACAGTTCCAAGGTCACATGTGCACCTCTACCAACCACCAGGATCTGCTTATGCTGTCCCCTCAAGCCTATCACACCGGCCTGTTCATGCATATATGCCATCTTCAGGCCCACCTGAAACCACCAGTGATGACATACCACCAGAAGCAACGGACGAATTTGACAATGCTGCTTATCACTTTTAGTAGCTGCATCCTTAACAGTTACGTAACTCATTTTACATTATAATTGATAACATATACGTTATAGTCCAGTAATATTGAAATTAACATTAATATATAATTGCATATTATTATAATATTATTAGACTTGATTGTTTTCTCTATGGGTCAAAGAATTTGATCAGAATTCTTCTTACTGTTTTACCTCCAATTTCATTGCTTCCTGCGGTCATTGAATATCCAGATGTGGCAGGGGGCTGAAATTCTCGATCATATGCAATTGCGTTCTGGACCCGACTCTCGCCTACACTTTCATTGTGCAACTCACAGAAGTTGTGTAACACAAAGCAGGCATAAATAATATAGGGCAAATCAGAAATGTTGATGTCCATAGATCTCTTCGTGCACCAAAGCGTGCTTTGAGACGCCCGAAAGCACATTGAATTTCTATAACATTGCGTGCAGAGCAAATGTTCAGTCCAAAGTATTGCTCTTGTCGAGTAGCACCTCCATTGGCATATTCTTTCATCAGGTAAGGCATAAGTGGATATGCGGGATCCCCAATGATGAACACTGGTATTGGCTCCTCGTCTTCAATAATACGCCTTGGACAGGATGGAATATGACCAGTTTTTAGACGGGCATTCAGCTGAGAATTGGCAAAAATCCGTGCATCATGCACACTCCCAGGCCATTTAACACAAACATCAATGAAAATATACCTATAATCACAACAGGCTTGCACATTAAGGGAATATTTTCCCTTGCAATTGATATAATCGGTTGAGTTATATGGTGGTTGTATGATCTCCACATGTGTGCCATCAACAGCCCCCAGGCATTGAGGTACTAGAAAAGCATGGTGAAACTTCTTCACTTTCTCCATGACCTCAACTTCTGTTTGCGGCAACTGGATGAATTGAGGACCCAAGTGAATGCTGATGGCCTTTGTCACCCTGCGAATTACTTCAGAAGTGGTAGAACGGGCTATCCCAAAGGCGTTTGCTGTTTTCCTCAGTCTGGCTTCATCACTGAGGTAGTAGAGTGTAACAGCGACTTGTTGCTCCACCGAAATGGGTCTCCTCATGTTGGTCTCTTCCCTCTGAATATAAGGTTTAAGGTGAGCGCACAGGATTAGGAAGTTTTCTTTGCACATCCTGAAGTTCTCCTTCCATTCGACTGGTAGAACTAAGTCCTTTTCGAAATTTCGCCACCAC
>CAUJGJ010000434.1:3406816-3419316 GCA_963170055.1 Halisarca cf. caerulea
CACATGGTAGTGTAACACATGGTAATGTAACACATGGTAATGTAGCACATGGTAGTGTAACACATGGTAGTGTAACACATGGTAGTGTAACACATGGTAATGTAACACATGGTAGTGTAACACATGGTAGTGTAACACATGGTAATGTAACACATGGTAGTGTAACACATGGTAATGTAACACATGGTAGTGTAACACATGGTAATGTAACACATGGTAGTGTAACACATGGTAATGTAACACATGGTAGTGTAACACATGGTAATGTAACACATGGTAGTGTAACACATGGTAATGTAACACATGGTAGTGTAACACATGGTAATGTAACACATGGTAGGAGATTTTTGGCCTTATAAGTTCATGGAATGTAGGCAGTAGAAATTGATTGTGCAGCCAGGGCATGTGCAGTTTGCACTTGTTGTGTGATGCACTGGGAACTCTCTAGTCCAACATTATTTCTAATCTGACCATGTTTTGAGGCACAGTCACCATACTAAAGTATAGGGAGCCCTGGTTTATCCGACCACATCTGTTCCTAATAAAATGAGTTTGATAAACCAGGTTAGATTGCACACAGCTCAGTGATGGGAATTCTCAGGATAGGGTGAGATAAATGAGGTTGGATAAGCCAGTGTTGGATAAGTGAGGTGTGACTCTATGTAGGCTACATACTGCGTACACTGGTCAGAGGCAGTCAGGTCCAACAAGCAAAATTCATGGCCAACCGCCTCCAATGTTTTAGGGGCCAGAGGATTTGACATCCCAGTAATAAAAAGTCTGTCTCTATCTCTGCTTACTGGACAATGTACGTAGTAATTGTCACAACTCAGCCTGGCTTGTTAGATATGTGCTGGGATTGTGTGTTCCAGGAAATGGTGAAAATCCAGCCATTGTCCAGGCAGGATGTTTACCAGGATGTACCTCAGACCAGACTTTCCAGAAGTATTTGCACTTGTGTGTCTATTTGCAGTGCCGACACATGCTGGATCTAACCATGTACGTAACTTATTGGGATTGGCTGAAATTTTCAATTTGTGTTCACCAATGGCCTCTCTAGCACTGCAAACTACTTGTAGTGCGTAGTTTGCAGTGCTAGAGGAGGCTATCGATTCTGATGGTCATGAAGGTTCTATTGGTCACTGAAGGATCTGCAGAATCAATGATATTCACATTTTTTTTTTTTGTGGGTGGGGTGTTCCATTGTTACCCACCACTCAAAAATTCCTGGATGCTTCCCTTTATCATTGTTGTTACATGAGGTGGGGAGGGAGCAAGGAGTTCGGTTCTTCCTATCTGTGTTGTTTTCAGTACTGTACAGCACAGGTGATTAAAAGTAACTTGCCCTAAACCCGCGTTGAACATGCAGATAGTCCGTGAGACTCATGTGTGCCTCGTACGAGTGTGGAATTTCATACTCACTTTCAATGCATAAGTCCCTATTGATAACGTGTGAATTGCAAGCATTTCAATTAATTTGTGTGTACTGTGACTTGGAACACAGATCTGCCAATGTCTATGAAAGCAAACGAAATACTTGTAGAGTGGCTGGAATCAAAGGATGAAATTGAACAAGAACTGAGTGGAATTTTGGAAGTTTAGAGAAGATTGTCAATTGACAAGTCGCAGTTAAGTTAAACATGAAGCGATACCAAGTGCTGGAAATCCCTTGGACTATCCGGATCTTTCTAACCAAAGGCGGATAATTCTTTTGTGTAAATACTTAGATAGTTGCTTTGAGCTTTGAAGACATTGCTGGATTAGTTCGCTGAATAGGGCCTGTCCCGCCATAGCCACCGTTTTCTTCCATATAAAAGGCAATAGTTTTCCATCACTCGCAAACAAGGCTCGCACGTGCAGCATGAGTACACGCAGTTGACATGTGTATGGCAAGGTTAGTTACTTTTAATCAGTACTGTACATGCGGTATATAGAGATTGTGTAGGTCGTTTGGTGTAGTTGAGTGGGAGGTGTGGGGGCGTCACAAAACAGGATGTTTACAAGTATGTGCTCTAAAAGGGTACTCAGTGATTGGTCTGTGTCAGTGTAAAATGTCTGCCGTATATTGAATACTGTGTACCCCTTTTAACAGACCACCCTTAGGGACATGTGAAAGGTGGTCTTTCAGAAGAAATGGTCTCTGATGAGGGGAAGATTAATATGGGGCACATACACATTTGTGAGCAGCAGAGCCGGTCTTACAAGAGGGTTGGTCTCTTAACGGGGGTAATTCAGTACTATCCAATCGCAGTGTTATTGTAGAGAATGAAGAATGGCCAGGCAAAGGATACCAGTGCCAATGTGGGGATCATTATACATTGTGGGGGTGGTTTGGTGTGGTTGAGTGGGCGGTGTGAGGGCGTCACCAGACAGGATGTTTACCAGGATGTGCTCTAAATGGGTGCTCAGTGATTGGTCTGTGTCAGCATAAAATGTCTGCTGTATATTGAATTTACTGTGTGGGTAGTGTATGTGTTATGGGCGGCGTGGTACCAGCTCACCAGCTAACCCTAGTGCAATGTTAACCTCTTAAGGCCCATTTGCTTATTTTTAGGCTCTAAACACTGAATACCATTACTTCCTCCGTCTGTATTGCGCCATTACAAAGAAATTTATATGACTGGATAGAGTGAAGGAAGCTTCATAAAACTGCCAATTTTGAACGCCATACACTTAGGTAGAAACAGTACAGCAAGCTCTAAAGATCGTACTAAAAGCACAAGTGAACATAGAGTCATGCAGTTATACAAATTGTTTACAAAGATATACAAACAGATCTAATGGCCGTTTGAAGACACATAATATTGCTTGGGTTGTAAAGTCCATTTTGTGACTCAATTGGAACTTCCAGCAGTAAATTCTGAAGTAGTCCACTGGGCAAAGAATACTACGTCGTTCTGGACAGCAAGACTCACAACAAAAGTTCGTCCAACGTGTCTCCGTGTAGATTTTGCACTGTTATTGTTTTTAGTGCAACGATTTGCATTGTAACGATTTTCTAGGCGAACAATGGTATTCAGCTTAATATATAAATGGGACCTTTTTCAAAGCATAACAGGCCAAAACACAGACTATTCTGATGTCAGCACGAATGTTCTGATGTATATTTCACTTGTGTGTATATTGTATGGGCGGTGTGGTGCCAGCTTGCTAATAGTGTGATGGTATGTTCGGTTCACAATGCGTACGTACACACATATGCATACCTGCTTTGTTGGTTACAGTGTGTGTGTGTTTGTGTATGTAATATTTGTATTTGTTGTTAAATGCGTGGGTGGCGTGGGGTGAGTCCGCTCTGTAGTGTGGTGTGCGGTGCATTCATTGTGTGTTCCCATCAGACAGGATGATTACCACGTGTTCTCTAAGCATGCTCATTCAGTCACATGTATTTTTTCTGATGTCAGCATAAATTCTCTGCTATATATTCACAATTGGGTGTATTGAGTGGGCGGTGTGGCACCAGCTCATTAGTAGTTAATTTCTCTATGTGTATGTACATAATGTAGTCTACACACCTGCCTTCATTGTTAGCAGTGTGTGTGTGTTGTGTGTGTTTGATGTTAATCGTATTTGTTGTTGATTGTGTGGGTGGCGTGGGGGGAGTTCACTATAGTGTGAAGTGTGGTGTGTTCATGCACAATGAATACACCACACATCACACGATAGTGAACTCGCCCACGCCACCCACACAATCAACAACAAATACACACAGGACAGGATGTTTACTATGTGTTCTCAAAGCCTGATCATTCACCTAGTTTAATTATTCTGATGTCAGCATAAATTTTCTGATGTCTATTCACTATTGTGTATATTGAGTGGGCGGTGTGGTGCCAGCCACTAGTACTTGATTTCTCTATGTGTACGTACGTAATGTAGTCTACATGCCTGCCTTCATTGTTAGCAGTGTGTGTTTGTGTTGTGTGTGTTTGATCTTTATTGAATTTGTTGTTGATTGTGTGGGTGGCGTGGGGTGAGTTCACTGTAGTGTGGTGTGCGGTGTATTCATTGTGTGCTCCCAAGACAGGATGTTTACCACGTGTTCTCTAAGCATGGTCATTCACCCATGTTAATTATTCTGATGTCAGCATAATTTTTCTGGTGTATATTCACTGTTGTGGTTTTTGTGTGGGTGGTAATGTTGTGCATACATACAAATGTACATACTACATCATGTACATACGTCAATGTGGTCTGCTTACCTGCTTTTTTGTTACAGTGAGTGTGTGTGTTTGTTTGTGATAAGTGTATTCGCAGTTAACCGATTATGCACCATATTTATTACGTCACGCACACACCTCATGGCCGAATTAATATTTACTAATATAGATGCAAAAAGCATACCGCAGTGAATGAAGCGAGGACGCTTAATCGAGAGCAAGAATAACGGCAGAAGCTTGAAATACACAACAATGGTGTCCTCTCCGGTAAACCAGCGTCGTAAACAACTAAGCAGTGGCATACAACTGAGAAGCTAAAGTTACAAGAACGTTTAGCATGAGCGCCAAAATTGGTTCGAAGACTTTTCATTCATTTTCGGTCAATTCTTGTCCTTCGTGCAATTGTCACATATCATTTAGTAAAGCGTTGTCCAGGCTATGTTCGATCCTAGTTAGAAGGCAATGGTGCTGTCTAAAGCAGAATAACAATTAGTCTTACAATTGCCATTTTTCTTACGCCATATTCCGTAATTGGCATATAATTGGTTAAATGTGTGGGTGGCGTGGGTTGAATTCGCTCTATAGTGTGGTGCTGATGCATTCATTGTGTGTTCCCACAAGACAGGATGTTTACCGCGTGTTCCCTATACATGTTCATTCATCCATGTATAATTATTCTTACGTCAGCATAAATTCTCTGTTGTGTATTCACTGCTGTGTGTATTGAGTGGGCAGTAGGGCACTAGCCCACTAGCAGTGCAGTGTTAAGTTAGATTCACTAAATGTATTTAGTCTTCACACCCACCGCATTGTTGTACTGTGTGTGTCTATTGTAAAGTAGCCTTTATTTGGCTAAAGGGCTTCCCAGTTTAAGTTAAGATTCATAACCATAATATATGTATTATGTTATTTATTGAATTCCATATATGGCATGTATTGAATTCCCGTTGGCTGTGTGGGTGGCGCATATAAACTTATTAGAAGTGCAATGAAATGACGAATACACTTTGTGTGTGTGTGTGTGTATGTCTACACACCTGGTTTACGTGGCTGGTGTTTGCTGTTGATTGTGTGGGGTCAGTTCTCTAATATAGTGTGGTGTGTGTGTTTAGGTGTGTGCATGTGTGTGTGTGTGTGTGTGTGTGTGCGTGTGTGCGTGTGTGTGTGTGTGTGCATATGTGTGTGTCCATGTGTGTGTGTGTGTGTGTGTGTGTGTGTGTGTGTGTGTGTGTGTGTGTGTGTGTGTGTGTGTGCATGTGTGTGTGTGTGTGTGTGTGTGTGTGTGTGTGTGTGTGTGTGTGTAGGTGTGTGCATGTGTGTGTGTGTATGTGTGTGTATGTGTGTAGATGTGTCATGTGTGTGTGTGTGTGTGTGTGTGTGCGTGTGCGTGTGTGCGTGTTTGCATGTCTGTGCATGTGTACATGCATGTGTGCATGCATGAGTCCGTACGTGCATGCAGGCATGCTAATTTGTTTAGTTGTTATATGAACTGTTTTGAGTTTTCAAAGTGTTCGTTTTGCAAAGTGTACACTATGTACTCTACTCTGAGCATTTAACTTCCTGTATATCTACTTCCTGTATATCTACTTCCTGTTTATCTACCTGTGCAGGATGGTGACACTGCCCTTCATCATGGAGCCAGAGGGGGATTTACAGAAGTGTGTCGTGTATTGGTACAAATGTGTAAGTGCGACGTAAGTATTGTCAACAACCGTGGACAGACAGCAGCACAGGTGGCCACTGTCAGTGGGTACGAGGGGATTGTGTCTTTACTGAGTGCACTATCATCTGGAGTGGACCGCGTTGAATCCTCTGAAGGTGTGTGTGTGTACGTGTGTGTGTGTGTGTGTATGTATGTGTGTGTGTGTGTGTATGTATGTGTGTGTGTGTGTGTGTGTGTGTGTGTGTGTGTGTGTGTGTGTGTGTGTGTGTGTGTGTGTGTGATTTTCCTCTATACGTATATTCAAGGAATAGGTATTGGAGGTTACATATAACTCTTCCTTTATCCAGAAGTCTATACTGTTATGCGAATTTTAATGTACAGATTTAGCTCCAGGAAGGTCGCCACTTTCATCTGCATCTCAGCAAGCAGAGATTGGTCGACTGCGCAGAGAATTGGAAGAACAAAAGCATAAGCTGAGAGATGAGCATCTCCGCTGGCAAAAATCTGAGAAAAGGAGCAACGAGGCTCTGCAGAAATATCAAGATCAGACGAGGAGAATGGAAGAAGAAGCGGAAGGCCTTAGACACACAGTGAGTAGTCTTACGCGTGATCTCCAAGAGTTGAAGAAAAGTAAGGAGACGGAGACATCTCTGACTGTAGCTGTACCAGCAGAAAGCAGTGAAGATGCTACACAGGTATGTGTGTGTGGGGGGGGGAGGGATGTTTGTGGGTGTCTGTCTGTGTGTGTGTGTGTGCATGGGTGGGTGTGGGGGAGGGATGCTTATGGGTGTCTGCCTGTGTGTGTGTGTGTGCATGGGTGGGTGTGGGGGAGGGATGCTTATGGGTGTCTGTCTTTGTGTGTGGGTGTGCGTGGGTGGGTGGGGGGAGGGATGTTTGTGGGGACTGTCTGTGTGTGTGGGTGTGGGGGGGAGGGTTGTTTGTGTTGGTCTGTCTGTGTGGGGGTGTGTGGGAAAGGATGTTTGTGGGTGGGTGGGTGTCGGGGGGAGGGATGTTTGTGGGTGTGGGTGTGTGGGGGGAGGGATGTTTGTGGGGGTCTGTCTATGTGTGGAGGTGTGCATGGGTGTGTGGGGGGAGGGATGTTTGTGGGTGTGGGTGTGTGGGGGGAGGGATGTTTGTGGGTGTCTGTCTGTGTGTGGGGGAGGGATGTTTGTGGGTGTCTGTCTGTGTGTGGGGGAGGGATGTTTGTGGGTGTGCTTGGGTGTGTGTGGGGGGGGAGGGATGTTTGCGGGTGTCTGTCTGTGTGTGTGTGGGCGAGTGATGTTTGTGGATGTCTGTCTGTGTGTGTGGGTGTGCGTGGGTGTGTGGGTACATTATGCTCATCACTTGATCTTTTAGAATCCCATTACAACAAACGTATGTACATACGTATGTTTATATTTTCTCTGTGCATTGTAGCTGGTAACCGGTGTGTTATATGGATTCACCACACTGAAGAGAGATAAACTGGAGAGACAGATACAAGTCAGTGTTGTCTGTGAACGTGTGTTATAGTGGACATTTGGTTTGTGCATTTGCTGTATTCAGATTTTTTAATTTTAGTACATTTCTCTATTGAATTATTAAAAGATTTAATGTTCCTATTGTTTTGTATGTCGAACCTTCCGTTTAATTGTGATATTTCTATTTTTTGGTTCGTTGGTGTACCATTTTGGTTGGGGTTAGGGTCATTCTTTCCCCTAGTTGTATCAACAAAGGGTTTGTAGTTGTGTTTTGACCGTACTATAAAAAAGCACCATCACGGTGGCAAATTCTCACAGCAAGAAGAGAGGACTTCAACGCGTACAGACGCGACTACTCTAAAATTCTCTTCTTAACTTCTAAAAGCTCCAACTAAAGCTAGGGTAGGTAAAATGTACTAACCACATTAACCAGAGACGAAACATTGCTGTTTTGCCAATGTGCTATAAGGCCTTTTCTAGGAATTCCACCCTTCATCAGTAGCACTGGGCAGAGCAGTAACGGATGTTCCTTGGAAACCTCCCATCACGGGATTGGTCAAGGAAAATCCGAAACCGCTAGATGGTACTAATGATGGTGTCTGTTTAGTACCATCTAGCGGTTTCGGATTTTCCTTGACCAATCCCGTGATGGGAGGTTTCCAAGGAACATCCGTTACTGCTCTGCCCAGTGCTACTGATGAAGGGTGGAATTCCCAGAAAAGGCCTTATAGCACATTGGCAAAACAGCAATGTTTCGTCTCTGGTTAACGTGGTTAGTACATTTTACCTACCCCTAGTTGTATGTTGTTTTCATTTTACTGTATGTACAGTAGGCATCACAAAACGCATACTATACATATGTTATTCAAATTTATTTTTTACAATGCTGAGAGTTTCAACCAGACACACACACACACACACACACACACACACACACACACACACACACACACACACACACACATACACACATACACGCACACACACACGCACACACACACGCACACACACACACACACACACACACACACACGCACACACACACACACAAAGTAAGCTTACAATTTTTTCTTGTTCATGTGCATGCATACATACGTACCTTGTCCACCATCAGGTTCAGAGGTCAGAACGCTACCAATCTCCAGCTGAGTTGAAACTGTATTTGGAACTGGAACAGGAGAATACAGTCTTGAAGAGTTCCCTGGCCAACTCTCAGCGTCGTATAAGTCACTTGGAGAATGAGATACAGCAGCATCATATAAGAGAGAACCTGGTGGTGTGTGTATGTGTGTGTGTGTGTGTGTGTGTGTGTGTGTGTGTGTGTGTGTGTGTGTATGTGTGTGCGCGCGTATGTGTGTGTGTGTGATTGTTTGCATGAGTGCGTGCATGTGCATGTGTGTGTGTATGTGCGTATGTGTGAGTGTGATTGTTTGCGTGAGTGCATGAGTGCATGTGTGTGTGTGTACATGTGTGCCTGTTTTGTGTTTATTATGTATACAGTACATACGTACGTATGTTGATTCCACATTACTCTCTCCTCGTCTCTCCCACCTAAAGACTGACAGAAGAGAACAGGAAGATGAGGAAAATGAGAGACAGAGGTACTCGGCCTACCGGAAGGAGGATCTTGTTGAAGAGTTGATTCTCTGTAAAAAACACTTAAGAAGATATGAAATTGTAGCATTTGAAAGCAAAAGCTATGCCCAGCGTGTATGTTCTTGTGTGTGTGTGTGTGTGTGTGTGTGTGGTGTGTGTGTGTGTGTGTGTGTGTGTGTGTATGAATTTGTGTGTGTGTGTGTGTGTGTGGGTGTGGATGTGGATATGAATGTGTGTGGGTGTGTGTGGGTGTGTGTGGGTGTGTATTATGTGTTACAGAGGTTCCACTGTACAGGACTGTTTGCTGTGGTCCCAATGGTGTCCTCATTGTAGAGGTTTCACTATTCAGGACTGTTTGCTGTGGTCCCAATGGTGTCCTCATTGTAGAGGTTTTACTATTCAGGACTGTTTACTGGGGTCCCAATGGTGTCCTCATTGTAGAGGTTTCACTGTACAGGACTGTTTACTGTGGTCCCAATGGTGTCCTCATTGTAGAGGTTTCACTGTACAGGACTGTTTGCTGTGGTCCCAATGGTGTCCTCATTATAGAGGTTTCACTGTACAGGACTGTTTGCTGTGGTCCCAATGGTGTCCTCATTATAGAGGTTTCACTGTACAGGACTGTTTGCTGTGGTCCCAATGGTGTCCTTATTATAGAGGTTTCACTGTACAGGACTGTTTGCTGTGGTCCCAATGGTGTCCTTATTATAGAGATTGCACTGTCCCATCACTGTTGATTTCTGCTCTCTTTGTTTCAAGCATGTTTAGCTCTCTTGCCATCATTTTCCTACTTTGCTTGACATGGTGTGCATATGTGTTTTATCTCACTGCAGTACAGCTCTGAAGTTGATGTGGAGAAAGCCGTAGTCCAGTCACTGAAAGGTACGTACATACAGTAGAACTTGGACAGTAAGTACCTCAAGGGAAGGCAAAATAGGTACACACTATCAGAGGTGCTTACTACCCAAGGTGCTTTCAGTGGTATTGCATGAGGTAAGGACAGAGCAATGAGTACTTATTATCCAGGAGTACTTACTATCCAGGAGTACTTACTATCCAGGAGTACTTACTATCCGGGAGTACTTACTATCCGGGAGTACTTACTATCCAGGAGTACTTACTATCCAGGAGTACTTACTGTCCAGGAGTACTTACTAAAACAGTCTGCACACATACACATGAGTACTCTCGTTTCATTATGACTCCAAGATTCAAAAAGTTGTTGCTCCTTCAAACCATAGACAGGTACGCAGGCTATCAAGAGTCTATTCTACTTATGTTAGCCTCATTTGAAGCATTGTAGAGAAAGTGCCGATAAATGGCTTCATTCTGAGGACAAGAGACAGATCCTTTGCATTAGTGCGAAGCACGACGTCTCACTCTACCATCACTTGTTCGCACAACTTCCATTCTACCTGTATCCTGATGTGCCGCGTATGGTCCGTGCACATACTATAGAGAAAGTCTTGGATATCAATCTTCCAATGTTGATGAATGCTGCGATTTCAGTTGTAATTTTTGTTGGTATTCCAGCTCGATGTTTATCCTTCAATCCAGGTTAGGATTCCCAACAAAACACCCCAATCATGACTGTTAATCGGGACATTTAACTTCCTTTTGCGTCCAGACTCCCTACGATTTCTGAAATATTTTCTCTTCTTGACTCAAATGGATCATTTATTTCCTTAGATAGCCAGTAAGCTGGTCCACCATTTCTCTACTAACTCTAAACTAATTACATTCACACTACGTGTGTTTGGGATGCTTCATGTTGAGAATATGCCCGCCGCCATTTTACACTCCCCACACTGTTGTAAAATGGTGTAAATAGGTGTGTGTACTCTCAAGCACTCACGTTTGTACATGCGGATAGACCGCGCTTACTATGGTAAAGTAATGCTAATCAGTACTGTGTACATACTATATATACACATGCGTATGTCTGTTCTTTGAATTCCACTTGACTATCATTTCAGGAAAAATTGACCTAATGAGAGCAAATTGGGAGGGAAGGATACGCTCCCTTCATGACGACAAAAGGAGATTGACTGAGAGAAATAATCGTCTTGACGAGAGAATTAAGCACCTGGAGGAGAAATTTAAGAAGAAGGGGAAGGAGAAAGTTCTCACAGAAGAAGAAGGCATGCTTGCTGCTCTACCTAATGTGAGTGGTTGCCAGGGAGAGGGGATTTCCCTTTTAACCTTGACTGTCACAATGTCTGAACTTTACAGACAGTACAAGTGTTGTTGAAAATGTCATGGGTTGGGCAATATTGTTGAATTGTAGTGGAATCTCCCAATAAAGGACACTTTGAGACAGCCTCTTTTGTCCTTTGTAAGGAATTGTCCTCTTTGGGAGATTCAAAATGTATTTGAAGCATGAGAGCCTCAGGCTGTGTCCTTTGTAGTAAGACAGTCCTTAATTTGGAGCATCCACTATCTATCAGAGATTTCACTGCATTAGGCAACCGTGCTGTGAGGTGTCCACATTGAACACCCAAACTGCACTCTCCCTTGGTATGCTCCAACAATACCTATCTCCAGAACTGATCCTGACACTAGTCTTGTATTCCAGCAGATAAGAATTTGAATTTTATGAAAATATTTGTGTGTGTTAAGATGGGTACCTCATTAGGCAGTGTTTACATGTGTGCACACTTGCTCATTTGTGGCACCTTCACCTCAGGCCGGTTTGGTTGGGAAGTTATGTCCAAGCTTTTTGCTTTCATAGTGTTCCTTAGGTGTCACAATTATTCTAAGAAATGTGGTGTAGACAATGGTGTATCTGGGTGGGTGGGTGGGTGGGTGTATCTCTTTGTTTGTGTGTGTGTGAAGTATGAGTGCATGCATGTATGCATTTGCACATGTGTGCGTGTGGACGTATGGTATCTTTTATAATGACATTCTTGGAACACTTTCTAAACACACTTACGAGCTGATGTTGTGGATGTACTGACCTGTCATTGGCTTCATCAGGTGTCGATTGCATGGAGAGATATGAAGCTATGCAATTTTGTGGCTTCAAAAGGGAACTAGAACATGTATTTAACAATGATGTTTAAAATTCTCCTAACGAATGAATTCAATCACATTCTGGGATTTTTCTTTTGTAATGTTGTGTACTGTGAGTTAATTTGACTATGATGAAATCGCAAAACGAGGAACCTCTATAATCCGACACTGTCTGGGCAGTCGATTCATGTCATAACGTATGCGCTCAAATTTTCATGGGATGAAACTTTTGTGGTTTTCGCGTATTGGAAGCCATGCGCGAATATTTTAAGCCCGCAAAAAATAGGTTGAGCTCTTGTGCAATGACCTGGCAACAGGAGTCGTGGAGAAACACTGCAGCACCTTCTCACTTTTCTCCAATAACATTCATCCGCAAACTAACAAAGTTAAGGTCAATGAAAGGCTAAATAAAGAAAGAATTAAAGGGGAGTCTGCAAAAATAAAACCCACGAAATATTGAAAACCAGCGATCTGCGAAGCTTCATCCCGTGAGAATTTGAGTGCATACGGTATTACAGAGGTTGTCGGATTACTGAGTGACTCTTAGCATACTTTAACATGCCGACTGTTCCACATACGATGGCCGAATTAGGGAGAATGTTGGATTAC
>CAUJGJ010000434.1:3426816-3451816 GCA_963170055.1 Halisarca cf. caerulea
TGGCAACTGTGTTATGTTATGTTTACTCCTGTAGCTAACTTGTGGGCAGAAAGCTGGTGCTCGGAGGACTGTCAATGACAGTAAGTGTTTTAGTGCTAGTGGTGTAGTGGGATAGCTAGTATTTGCTTGCATACTTCCATTTTGAGCACACACACACATGCACGCACACACATGTGCCACACACACACACATACACACACACATACACACACACACCACACATACACACACACACACACACACACACACACACACACACACGCACACACACACACACCACTATTTTCATTGGTATAGGTAATATCGATGAACTGTCAGAACAAGAGCTGTATGAAATGGTTGAGGCGTTATTTGCTACCCCAGATGCCCCATCAAAAGACGATGTGAGGAGGGTGGCTACTAAACTGCAAGAAAGCAGACCAAATGGGACAACCACAGATAGTTATCTCACCAAAGTGGAATTTGATCAACTGGTCAAACTGGAACACAGTAGTATAAATGACGTCCTTTTAGAATTGTTAAAAGTTGCTCGAAGACGTTGCATCACCCGAACACATCTTGCAACCGTCTTTTATAATTTGGGACTGACCAAATGTGCTGAACAGATCAGTCCAAGTGGTGAGAGATGTTTGTGTGTTGCACACACACACACACACACACACACACACACACACACACACACACACACACACACACACACACACGTTCTGTAACATTTCTTCCCTGGTAGGTCACCTCCCTTGTCCCTTTGGTAATCAGGCTTACGTTTGCTTAGTTTCCCTCTGTACGTAGTCATTGTATACCTACAAATCAGCATACTATTGCCTTAGATGGAGTACACACACACACACACACACACACACACACACACACACACACACACACACACACACACACACGCACACACACATACACACACACACTATGATGTGGGTGTTTATGCAACACAATGTTTACAAGGATTACTAAGTGTATAATATACAACAGGTAATTTAGTGGTTCTTTTTCCTTGATTCCTTGTTTGCCCACACATGCATACACACACACACACACACACACACACACACATGCACACACACACACACACACACACACACACACACACACACACACACACACACACACACACACACACACAGTTTATCTAGAGTTGAAGAGTAAGTCAAATCCTCCAGTAAAGATACTCACTGAGGGTGAGATCAAGCAGGTATCAGCGGCTGTTGGCAGTCGGTGGGAAACTTTGTCAGACAATCTCAGATTTGAAGATGTTGACTCTCACCTGTATTCCGACTTCCCAGGCTACGAGGCATGCTATAAAATGCTCTCATCATGGCTGGAATCTGTCGATCATTCTTCAAGTGCCAAACTGGCACTAGCAGATGCCTTGACGCAGATGGCTTACGAATCTCTAGCCAATTCTCTTTTGCAATGATTATTGTTATTGTCTACTTCACTTTTATCTCTTTCTTGTTTGTCTCAGTTTCTCTGATATTTCACTATAGTATTTGTCACCTTGTGAGACTGTATGTATATGTATGTTAGTATTTTCCCTATATGTGCACACGTTGTTTCACACTTCACTGTAGTTGTCCTTACTTTAGTGTCATTCCACACTTTCGTGCAATTCTTGTGTTAATTGTCATTGTAAATCTGGCATGTGTGCTTCCCATTTTTTGTTACCGTAACAGTATATTGTAATGTATTAAATTACTGTGCCTGTCTGTTCGTACAAGCCCTGTCGTGGAAAATCAAGACTTTTTCATGTACCTGCATTCTGTCTCCTTGTTGTTTAATATGTATGTTGTGTAGGCTTAAGTTTGTTTTTGTTGCACATCTTGTTTGTTGCCTGAACAGGCTATTGTATGTACACACACCCACGCACACACACACACACACACACACACACACACACACACACACACACACACACACACACACAACATGCACACACACACACACACACACACACACACACACGCACACACATACGTGTACACAAACCCACACTCGGTCGATTTACTATTAATGCATGTGTCCAGCCTTTTTTGGTTGGTAAATGAAAAACTGATGTAGTTAACTTTGTTTCTCCAAATCAAGATCAGTACCTCTTATCCCTTGGTTGGGAATTACTGAATTGATTAGTAAACTTTTAATATTCTTGGCTTTGTGGCAAATCTTGGAATATCATGAAGAAAGTGATCAAGGTTTTGGTTGAATGAAGTTGAACTCTTTTGTAGCTCTGTTCCTACATTTGGAACTCCGTCGTTCAGTATGTCACATTGGCTGGCTTTTTATTAATTCTTAGCATTTCATATTAACTGAATGTATGGACATTTGAATAGTTATTGTCAGTACGTGTTGCATGCTCATCTTTAATACGTAGTATACTATTGATTGACCATCATTTAATTTAATATTTTCCATACAGTAGAATCTCGATAATTAGAACCATGATAATTAGAATATCTGGCTTAATTCAAACATTGATGAATGTACGGTTCCTAATGTAGGGAGTACATATGTGGCTGGTTAATTAGAACTTATGGATAATTAGAACTTTTTTACCGGAAAATCAAGGTTCTAATTAAAGAGATTTCACTGTATTAATTTTACTCTCAATGTGTACCAGTTTATGATTATTATTGAATGGTTGATATATAATTTATATCTTTGAAACATGATTCACACTGGTTAGTACTTAGCATAAAATTAATAGTTATTATTAAATAATTTAGTAAGGGTTGCATGATGTTTCGACCATGCATATGCGCGCACATGCATGCGTATAATATATAATTAGGTGAGTCCATGCAGGGCTTTATATAGATCTGCGGAAGTCACAGGGTATTTATTTCAGCCCTCGGATATAACAGTAAAATGGCCGTCGCGAAACTTGACCAATTTTCTTAGCATATTATGCTTCCAATACGGATAAACTTATACATTACACTTTATAAAATTAAACAAATGTTATTTGTAGGAACACCCGAAGAAGAAAAAGTACGAAACAGAGAAGTTTGAGGCAACAACAAAGGAGCCATAAACTTTCGGTAAAAGACAGAAATTGCCATTTCCGGAGGAGAAGATGACCCTGTAGCTTCACAAAATTTACTTCAGTCGCTGGCAAAATATCTGAACTATATGAATTTGCTTGATGTTTACTATTATAGCCTTGTTAAAAGCTTTTATTTGGAAAAAAGCACTTTTTGGTGCCCCGAAATCGGCAAAAATGGAAACAAATAAGGTAATTACTTTCGCTTACCTTATTATAGCATTATTCTACAAGCAGAATCCTATAGCCAAGACTACATTAAATGGAAAAGTTAGACAAACAGGAAAGTTGTAGGGCATTTTCTCCTCCGGAAAAGCTGATTTCTCTTTGCCTATTAAAAAACGTCCATTTTGATGACGTATCATGATGCGGGGCTGTGACATCACTAACATTGATATCTACTTATAATGGGGCACTTTCAGTGACGTTCTCATTTGTATGACGTAGTTTACAATTTGTGGTGACGTTGTTTACTGTTAGGGGTGACATTGTTTATAAATTTGGTGCGTGCACGCCCCAAATCCCAAGCAGCTGTGGGCTGAAATAAATGCCCTGTGGTAGCCCTCTGGGCCAGTTGTGCATGAATTTAATTATGATTCTGTACATGTTTTGCAGGTGAGTTATGTCCGATTTTGGACATAACACAAAATGGCCGACGCTTCGTAGACACTAAAATTAATCCCCATTTTTTGCTTTCTGCAATGGGTAATATTGGCATGAGTTCGAACCTACTAATCTACATTACAAACATATTATATTGACGTACATGATGTTGGTGTTCCCTTTAAGACAATCTACATGCAAGTCAAACGTCCCACTACGCGCAATTTAATTCTTCGACTACTGTCGAAAAGACAAACAAGCAAAATCGCAGTGGTAAAAATCTCAGCTTCTGAACACGCCATTAGGTTCAAACAACTCCTTAGATACATAAGTGCCCTGAAAGATTCCTGGAGCCCGGTAGATCAAAGCACGGCTGTTATGTCCAGGGGTTTCCGTCGTTTCCGTCGAGCATGCACGAACATTCAATTTCTACTGGCGACTGTCACATATGTATACTCATACTCTCTATGTATATCCTAATCATGTACGTACTAGCGGTATATAGTTTTAAGATACAACCTACGCAGGTATGTTATGGCAGAATCGGAGACAATGTGGGAGTTTTGTGGTTTAAAATGGTATGCGATCAATTCTTTACACCTTAGTCAGTTTGGCACATCATTGTCATGTGACCTCGCCGGTTACACGCTCGTGATTGCACTACGTCATGATATTATTACCACTGAACTGCGTGCGTGCATGCCGTCCTGAGCCACGTGGAATCAAGATGGCGGAACAAGTGAAGAGAGGAGCTGGTAATAAGTTTTAGGCCGTTCAGTGCACGACGCTCGTGTCATTTGTCATCACTTTATGTACGTATGTATATGGGATTGATTCATGCAGCGAGCACTATCATGCAACATGGACATCTCTATCTCAGCCGAGATTTGAAACAAGTAAGTAAATTGTAATTAGTTATACATGATATATAGGTTACATTATTGATGCTTTCATATATCTATAATCTAAGAGTTATCTATACAACTTATATATTACCTAAATTGACACTCTCCAATTTTTTGGAGAGTGCTAACCTAGTAGGGGTGAAGTGCGTGGTTGTGGTACTAGCGGTGATTGTGTTGGTAGTGGTGGTGGGGAGGGGTGGGGTAGCGCAGATGCTACATAGTTTGCAGTGTTCGTGTGTGGTGGTGGTGGGAGTGCAATAGTTGGTGGTGATGGGGGTGATGGTAATAGGGGTGCTATTGGGGGTGGTGATAATAGGGGTGCTATAGGTGGTGGTGATGGGGGTGATTGTAATAGGGGTGCTATAGGTGGTGGTAATAGGGGTGCTATAGGTGGTGGTGATGGGGGTGTTGTAGTTGTTGGTGGCTTGTGAGTCTTTGGTGGCACTGGGGTACGTGGATATGCCTCCATTTGGGTGGTCACTTGGTTCTGGCAAAGTCTGCATCTGTAGGGTGGAGAAAATACATACGTACGTATATTGTTATTAGTGATTCTTAGACTTCACCGTTCAATATAAGTGTGTGTGTGGCTGCATACCTACGTAGTTGGCTGTGTTGGTGTCAAGCTATACCTATGTAGTGAGACTATTACCCAAAGTTCTCTGCTAGCCACAGAGCTATTGAAACCATCATGTGCTACCATGTAGGCTCTAATTTACATGGTGCTTAGTTTTCAAGTTGCAAATTCCACAAATGAGATTCATTCAGGAATAACACATACCGTATATGCAGTAGCTGGTACTGGTTGGTAAGGATTTATGAAAGGATACCTGAGCTTGGATATGACTAAATACCCCAATAACAATATTATTGATCAAATGTGAAGTACACAGAGTCTTAGAGAAATACTCAAGGATGCACTGCACTAAATTCTCACCATGTGTTGCAGGTCACTTGGATTAATGTGTTGGAAGGTGCACTTGCTGCCCTTCCTACACCCAGATGATGTTAAATGGAATCTGCAGGGTTTAGTTTAAATTTGTATTTCTTTTTCCCTGGACAAAGTAAAGAGCAGTTGATAAAGTGTACGTAACAGTACTACTATGTTCATTTCACTCAGACTCTTAACATATGTAGCTACATAAATTGAGTTTGCTCACTTTCTTTGGACTTTCCTCCCTGAACTATTTGCCTACAATATTTTACATTGATGGTAGACATCCTGCAGTAATTTCTTCCCAGTTAGAAGCGGAGCAGAAAACTGGTTTGCCTAGTACATATGCTTAAATACTGTCAGGCATGGGTCCAGTGAGGTGCTGTTTCCATATTGTTTATGCATTGTGGGGTGTTGTTTATGGTGCCATGTGAAATGCAGCACTGCTGCATGTGTAGTACCACCTGGGGGGCTGTTTATCTAGTGCAACAATGAGTATAACTTGTATTATCATGCATGCATGGTGCATCAGCTCGTCCTTAGACACATTCCAAACCTGCGTTCTGGAAAACGCATTGTCTTCTGTGGAGTACAAACTATTCTATAATTGCAGTCCACATTTTCGGACTTGATTTTTCACAAATCTGGGCATGGATTTGGATTTGAAAGAACTCTTTTGTAGTTATGTATTCCACTATTCCACACTTTTGTTATTCCATTATTCTGCGTTTTAGTAACTTCCCTCACAAACATTGTCTTCGTTATTTGGAGTTGTGATGTACTACACATCACATGTGTATAGTGGAGATGAAATGTGGAGATGTCTTCTGGTAATTTGGTGGTTTTTAGAAAAACCGTTTGTGATCCACTATTTGAGGATAGACCCTATAGACATTCATTACCATGCAACAGCATTCAATGAGGGGAGCATATTCAGCTGTTTTGCAGGTAAAATTAACTCTTGTCTTGGGCTCCTATTCAAGCAGACCTCCCCATTCAGACAGAACGTGATCTACGTACCAGTCACTCAAGTATCACTTACAAGTTTACTCTAAATGTACATAATATGTACATACGTATGTATGTAATTATACTCTGCATTAGGCCACATGAGTCAGCAGTACAGTGGCTTTCTTAAGATCATTTGACAACTTTTTGTACATTTGTGTTTTCTTCTGCTTATTTCTTTCCAATACAATCATTTCCTTCTGTAATCCAGTGCGTAAGTACACTAGTTTTCTTCTAAAGAATTGTTTCAACATTTTATACTCATTAGAATTGGTGTTACCAGCAGTCTTCAATTCGTCCAGAGATTTCAACTCTGGGGAATTACCTACAGTTGTACTCAGTGCATTGGCAAGTTTTGACTGGAATGTATGCTTATTGCCAGTTGCCTGTGGTATGGTTTGAGATCCATGGCTGGACTGTGTCATAGCAGTTGTAGTAGTTTGTGACTGTTCTGGGGAGTTAGTCACTTCAGATTGTAGCATGGTATTCAGCACTGCTGTTGACTCACTTTCATCAGACTTTTCATTGCCATCTGCAGCACTCTCTTGTTCCACAGGTGTGCATTGATTTCTCTGTGGGGTGGAAGTTGTTAGTGGCATGGGAATTGATTCATTAGACACAGACCATAATTCACTGACACTACTGTGAGCATGTGTTGGGCCTTCAGTGTTTAATGGAGTAGTGTCCATTGCCTCAGATACATCAGTCTGAGAGTCAAGTGTTTCCAGGTCACTAGACGTTTGTCCTAATTCTGTTACATTTAGAATGGAACCACTGCAACTGTCATAGTCTCTCACAGCTGTGATTGGAAGGCCAACTTTGTTTTGTAGTATCAATCTCCAGCATTCAGTAGCTCTAATGGAGACGTCCTTCAAGGATGCACTCCTGAAGTGTAGCACATTGGGGCCCTCAGTGTGATACTCTGGGTCTAGGTCACTATCCAGGAACATTACAGTACCATTGCCGGGCAGATTTGTTCCACCACACCCCTTCCCCATGTACAAGATAGTGTGCAATTCTTTGTAGGTGGCACTGGAACTCTCCCAAGTGGTTCTGGATAAACTCTTTGCTATAGCAACTCCCAGGGTAGTGAGGGAGATTTTTTGCACTTTGTTTGATTCTAGAATGTTCACTGGACATCTTACTGTAGCAGTTAGGTTCAGGACTAGAGTCCAGTTGTTTGCACTGTAGCTTAATAAGTAGGGACTCAACAAACCCATCTATTTTATGGTCAGTGTTCATGGCTGCACGTCCAGCCTGCTTGAAAAGGCGCTCCTCAGCATTAGCCGAACGGCTGCAGACCAGCTCATGTTGAACTGGGCCGTGGATTAGCATGGAGTGGAAGTAGATTGAAGACCTGTCTGGTTTGAATAGGCCAATGTATGTCACATGGTGCAGGAAAGCACAGTTGTAAAATTGCAAGCACTGTCTAGGTGATCGCTTGCTGTCATTAGAGTACACTATTTCTGAGATCTTGACTAGTGTGCTGATCAGTATATAGACTGGATCATTTGTGTCTACTTTACCTGCAAGTATATGCATGACCTGGAGCAGTGCATTCCTATAGTCTGAACCATAGAGTTTGGGTTTTTTGTGAAAGTCATCAAGGTACTCCTGCACCTTGGATTTCACATTTGGCTGGGCAATTACGCTTGGGATTTGAGGCAACAGAGTAGCTATGTGACCTTTTAAATCATGAAGGGGCTCAAATGACAAAACAGTGTAGTCAAGTAGATTCATATCCCACAGGTCAGCAGTGGGGTTCAACAACAATAGAGCTGGCACCCTCTGGACCCCACAGAGGTGGTTCTTGAGGATGTCAGTCATGCCTTTCTTATTGTTAGGCGGAAAGTCGTATATCTGCCTACTCAACAGTTCCTGCCTCAACTGTTCACGGGTGAGAGACTCAAAGCTGCATAGTTTGTTTGGGACTTTGCCCATCACACCGCAAGTAGCAGTAGTTTGAATGTCTTGTAGGGTTCTTAGTTTACAGGTTTGTACCATGGCAGTGTAGTTAGCAAAGTTCTTTACATGGGAGTTGCATGCAATACAGCAATAGTTGCCCCCTCTTTGTATGCCTGCCTCAAACCAGGCTGACTGCTTATCACCCTTAAAAAACTGTAGTGAGTCATATATTCTGAGTCCGTCTTCTAGGTCAATGGGGTCAGATAGGCCATCTAGGCATGCTAACCTCTCTGGAATCAACCCAGCTTGATCTGCTGAGGATGATGAACAGTGGGCCATTATATACACCTCACCCTGCTCTACCATCTCTTGTACACTCATGGTGGACTTACTAGATCCAGCTACCTCCTCGTCTGTGAGGTACACTAGAGGGTTGTACACTGCCCCGACAACAAACACTACCAGGCCGTACCCTAGGAGTACAGAGTGGTCAGACCAAACCCACAGAGACCTGTTACGTTGGTACAATTTCAGTAGGGTTCTCATATAGTGCACTTCTTTTGACTCAAACTCGGGTAGAGCACATGGAGCAACTTTTGCAACTAAAGCTAGTATTTCATCCCTGCCCATTTCATTGATCTGAGAGTCACTGTACAGACGCATCAAGGGCCTATGCTTGTCTGTCAGTTTTTGTCGAATTTCTGTCAATGAGTACTTGCGGCCCATAGCAGTCTTTTCACTTTTCTCCCCATTTTTGTAATAGGCCACTGGCAAAGGACAACATGGGGACCCTACACTAATCACATTGGTGTCAATCAGCTCCTTCTCTTGTAACTTCAACTTCTTACTGGTAGGTAGTGCTGGCATGCTTACATCTGAATTTTCATACTTTTTCAGAATGCTTTTTGGTTTTGAAACTACCTCAAGTCCTGGTATGTCAGCACCTAGCTCTATCGCTAACAGTTTGATTTTGTGGCCTGCATCTGTCCCACTGATCTCAAACTCTTTTGCCAGTGCACTACCTACAAACTTTTCAGTGTTGTCCCAGTTTTTCAGTTTGTGGCATAAGGCTTGGAAGTCCGTAGTATTTGGGCAGTCACTCTCTTTCAGGGGGGGCCTTTTTCTAGACGTTTTCGGCTGGGTGGTGTCTGGCCTTTCATAGAATGTGGCAAGTCTTTGTTTGTCATATCTTGAAAAACTGGTGTCATGTGCATGAACACCAATTACAGCATTCTCAGCTAGGGCCTTATTGACGTCAGAAGTGCATTGTTTCTGGACATTTTTGGTGATTTCTTTAAAAGGGCCTATGTGATTGATAGCTACTTCTGCAAATGGTTGACCCGTTGAAGCAAGGCACAATGAATTGATTTTGTCATATTTGGTTTTAGCAAATCGTTTGGCTGAAAGTTTTTCCAATGGACCATAGAGATTTTCCTCATTTTCAGCCTCAAAATGTGGCCTCATTGGCATTGCATGTTGTAATTCGGTGTTTTGTACAGCACAGACTATGCACTTGGAAGCAGAGTGGCTTGACTTTGTATTTTTGTCTAATTTTTCCCACTGTGCCAGTGAGAATTTGTCCAAATATTTCTGCCTTGCTTCATAGGGATGCCATTTTGCGTTAAATGCAGCCACAACAGACTCAACATACCTTTCAAAGGTAGACATACGACCTGTATATTCCCTTTCAAACCAAGATTTGGGCAGTTTCCATATTGAGCCGAAGAGTTTCTGGAATTGTTCTATAGGGTCCTTAATCTCTTTTACTTGGGTACTGTCTACAGGGACTACTGTACTGCACCCACCTACTTCAGTTGTTCCCTTTTTCTCAGGTTGTGTGATAGGACCTATGGTACACTCACCTGCATTTGCTGTAGTGGTTGTTTCTCCTGTAAAATCACTACTTCTGCTAGTGTCAGTGCAGGGGGTCTTACCATGACTAGTTTTGTTCTTTTTCTCAATAGGTCGTTTTGAAAAAAGCTGGAACACCCCTGTACGGACATACGCACAGTTGAGGAGAAGGGCAACTGGTGTTTTCCGTGGCATCACTGCAGAGACCTGCAGTAGTGTGTATATTATGTGTGAGCTCTTTGCCCATTTCAACACTGACAATTCTTTTATTGACTTACTTGTTTTCAAAATTTGAATAGTTAAATTTGGTTGTACCAGCAATAGAAGAGACTCTGGCTTTCAAAGTTGGCAACTTGAACGGCAGTAGACTGCGAGCTTGTTGATCTGTGTCCGATCGAACTTAGAAATTTCTAATTTCCCTCCAAAGTTGTGACCACGAAATACGTACTACGTATACACTGTGTACGCCTGGTGCTCTCCTCGAGTGAGATACGGAAATTGTATAAGTGAACACGTGAGGTCATGTGACCAAGGGGCCGAGAAGAAGTCTTGTATTATAGGAAAGTTATGTCAAAAAAGGCGGAGAACTAAACCTCCACCGGTATGCTCGAAACTTTATCAGATTATTCCTAAAGGACTGAACTTCCAATTTTGGATATGGGAAGATTGTCGGTCTTATCGTTCGGTTTATGCACGGCCTTTTGTTGCTACAACCGTTCTGTTAAAGCAGAAATCCTTTGACATAACAGCCGTGGAACGGAGCAGCGCCTTCCCATATCCGAAAATGTAAGTTTGGGGTATGTTCTATCTTGTGAATCGACTTGTGTATCAAGACTCAGAGATCTTCCTTTCCGCCTTTTTGCATATTGCTTGTTTTGATATGGTTGAGAAATTGCGATCATGCAACAGGTACAACACGTTTTCGGTCCTTTAAATCACACATGAGCAAAATATAAATGTTCAACTCGCTATCTGGATGGTTTCTTGGGGCTTCAAACCTGCAGGAAGGTAAAACAAGGCGTTTGATTCGGGCGTTCGGAAACGGCAGCCATTTTGTTTTATGGCAAAATCTGCCATAACATACCTGCGTAAGGGTAAACCATAGTAAAACAACTACTTTTTTGTAGTGTGGGTGTCAACGAGAGTGTTTTCACTGTAGATCAGATTAGTACTATACTTAACGTGTTGTATAATGTATTATTTTCTATTATATATAATTACATATTTTATAAAATTAATAATAATCTACTTTACAGCTACAAAAGACCTGGAGAGAACTTGAGGATGCATGCGGAAGTAAACTGAGTGCGCGTTTAAGTACAGCTCTGTCACAATAAGGACACATATGATAGGGGTGCTTGCGACCGACCATGCAGGAACAAGGTGTGAAAATGGCACGGACTTAAGTATAGTCATGCTGCAGTATAGTTTAGTACATTGAAGTAAATGGAGTGATTTAAAAAGGAAATTACAAAGTGCTTGAGATTTTCTTCTGAGTTCTGTTGGGTGCAGGCTTAACTTGTATCATATTACATCAAAACGTCACACAATGATCATGTTTTTTTGCTGTACCTGGGGACGAGAGCATAACACACATGTATAATCCATGATTGTACTATATTTTTAGTACATACACAACACACAGTATGCCATTGTATAACATCACAGAACCCTATTACTCGAAATATTTTACAATCATATATGATTTTATATACCAAAATTAGGTGTTTAATCTGGATGTGTGTGTGTATGTGTGTGTGTGTGTGTGTGTGTGTGTGTGTGTGTGTGTGTGTGTGTGTGCGCATGTGTGTGTGTGTGTGTGTGTGTGTGTGTGTGTGTGTGTGTGCGCATGTGTGTGTGTGTGTGTGTGTGTGTGTGTGTGTGTGTGTGTGTGTGTGTGTGTGTGTGCGTGTGACCCTAGATGCAAATGCACATGTGCAAGGCATTGCAATTGCATTCACATACATTAATTGTAACAAAATATAATAACAGCTTAGGGTGCCCTCATTTATCTGACCACATTTGTACCTCTAAATAATAGTAATTATGTGTCGGTTGACCATGCAGGTGTTGGATAAATCAGGTTAATTTTTACACAGAGTAGTGATGGTGATTTATAGTGGTCTGGAGTGTCAGATAATGTGATCAAGGTTTTGGATAAATTATTAAGCCAGTTTCGGATTAATCAGGTGTGCCTTTATGTATACTGGGTGTGCTGTGTGTTCATGTACATGTGACATACAACTGTTTACGTGTGTGTGCCCTTGAGTACATAATAACAACACAATAATGAATGATCATACCACACTAAGTCCAACTTATACAGTGTCAGATTGACTAACCTTAATTACTTTGCGAAAAAGTTGTCAGATCCTGGATAATGTTTTCCTGACGTGTGCAGACACAGTGGGCTTCTCTTTCTACTCTTTCTACCTTTTGTAAATGCAAGTGTGCTTCTTGCATCATTTTTGCAGATTGAGGATAATGTAATACAGCTATTCCCTCGGCATTTTTCGGCCACTTTTCCTTTCCATTGTAATTTGGAAATCGCTCCATGTAAATGTAGTCAATATCATACATTGCTAGCCAAATTCCTAAGCTGACATCTTCGCTCCTGAGTTGACGCAATGGAGCATAGCTGTTGCTGGCCACCACTGCATGCACTAAACTCATTGGAATGATGTAGCCGGAGCCGAATGGAAATGGTAGGTACTTTTCAGTCAACCACCAGTCATTTTCTGCCCATTTCCCTTTCTCACGCGGTGCTTCACTACAAGCTATTGTTCCACATAGAAATGGTTTCGATGTTAGTGACAATCTCTTGTGTAGCAACACAAGAATATAGCCAAGTCGGACATACACATCATCGTCTGTTTTCATGAAGAAGAGTGCCTTTGAGTGTACACTGGCCCACTGCAAGGTAAGCTGTAGCTTCTTTGTACATTGATGTCCATAGCTGTCTGCATGGTCATCAAGTATCAGTAAGTCTCCATAGATGTCTGATTCTGATTTAATTCTTTTGCGCAGGGCATCGTCAACGCCTCCCAATCCAATCACAAATTTAAATGTCACTTCAGAGGTGCCATTGTAACCCTTCATCCACGTATTTCTACAGCTATTGCGAAGACTGAAAGAATAGGGTCTAGAAAATATCGCAAGCATAAGAAAAGTACTGGAAGATGTTTTTCCTCTATAGTTTCCAGACAAGACTTTGTTTATCAGATTTCCTTTGCAGCGACATGTGCATTTTGAGGGATTGTTATGGCTCTTTGCTGAAGAGCATGAATCCATTGCAACATCGCTCCCTGAAACCAGCTGATTGGCATGAATATTCAAGCACCTTGATCTCCCCAGTAGCAAGTAGGACGCAACAACGCCCGTTACAGTTATGCATATTATTGCTGTAATTTTCTTGGAATGATTCTTTAGACATGTGCAGTGTAACTTTCTCATTTGTAGTCTGCAAAAAAAACAGAAAATAATTGGTAGTACTATACATGATGATTTTAATACAGTATACTTAATATATCAAATGTATGCTACATTTGGTTTCACGAACTTTGGCCTATTTTCCATTTTGGCATACTAACCAAATTCTGCTTTATAATAAAAATAGTCATGACTCATGAATTTGCTTGCAAAAATTGTGGCATAATGAGAATTTTCACATGAAAATAATAAAAATGTTATATTAAGCGTTTGTCACTGTATATGGCGTAGTATAACGTCATATGTTTTTTAATGTACAAACTTAATACATGCAGTGAAAACTGTATTATGCATCATTCGAAGGGTGTTGAAAAATGTGTCAGGATTAGGAGGTTAGCGGATTACGCAGTGGCGTTTCTCAAGTTTATGAACTGTAAGGTGATATTGCCCCCTCCTCCACCTAACACTACTGCTCATTTCGCAAAATCTAATCAGAGGAGGTGGGCATTCTTGGTCAGTTATAGGTTAATATAGTAAGAATAGTTAATTATTACTGCTAGAGGAGAAGGTGGCTTCACCCATGCATATAGTTCAGGTGATGTTTTTTTTATTAGGAAATTTCTATACAATTAGTATAGTATAAGCTTAAAGTAAGCTGGTAATATACTGTGACATTTGTTAATGTTTGGTCTTTGACCACCTTTTCCCCTAGTTGTACAGGTGCAACCCTTATGTCAAGTGTATAGTAGTTATATGATGTGCAGTTCTTGTATTCAAAATTGCTTTGGAGCTACTCTATCGCATGTGTACTCTCACACACACACACACACACACACACACACACACACACACACACACACACACACATTCACGTACACACACACACACACACACACACACACACACACACACACACACACACACATACATGCACGCATGTACACACACACGCACATACACACACATGCACGCATGTACACACACACACACACACACACACGCACATACACACACACGCACGCATGTACACACACACGCACGCATGTACACACACACACACACACACACACACACACACACACACACACACACACACACACACACATACACACACACACACACACACACACACACACACACACACACACACACACACACACACACACACACACACATACACACACACACACACACACACACACACACACACACACACACACACACACACACACACATATATATTACTGTATATAGACACTTTAATTTTCGCGTGAATAAACTTTCGCGGTATTCGCGGATTTTCAGCCATCTGCGAAACTTTCGAAGTACATCCACGAAGATTTAGATTGGGTTCTTGTGCAATGGCAAAACATGGCCGACGGTCCGCGATATATAAAAACACGAAAATCGCAAAAAAGCCAAGACCCGCACACAGACACCCTAATTTACTGATAGCATTAGTCGACTTGCTATTCATTGGATCATAAAAAACCACATGTAAACACTTATATATAGCAGAAACAAGCAGGCCCATGAATATACGTTATTCACTATGCCATTTATCAAGTTCAATTGACAACTTGATTTACTAAATAATCTTAATGATATAGAACCTACTGAAACTTCTCCAGGCCTGCTTTCAGCCACTATAAGTTGGATTCAGATATAATCCTGATACAGTTCACCTATAGTCTTGTCAATGGACGATTTCCGTAGATGCGTACGTGTACGATAACCGCTAGGATGGAATCCAGAGTTGTGGTAAGTCTCGCGTAGCCCGGACTCATGAGACGTCATATTTGAAAAATGGAGGCGAGCATCCGTGCTACGCGAGACGAAAGTCGCATCCCGATAAGTAAGAGAAATAACTACAGAGAATTACACTGTGATCCGTCAATACAACGTACAGTAACTCATTGCTATAAAATAGTTAAATGTCTGAGGGAACACGTCCCTCTGCCATAATCAATGCGGCACATGCTATCGTTGTTGGCCTTGGGGCCGGGGCATCGCTAGCTTGATCTGGAACCCGGCTCGGATTGTTCGGATTAAAGATCTGAGCAGGCAGAATCTAATGCGGCATATTAGCGGTTTAAACAAATTTCTTTGAAAATACTCTCGAAGGCTCTGACGTACGTCCAAGGCCTGGCGCACGCAAGCAAGTTAGAAAGTTCGAAACTGAACGTAAGCTTGTGCCTTCTCGAAGGTCTGAACCTTTGAACGTAGGGTAAAGCAAGTCAACTTCGAAGGGCGGGGTAAAACGGAACGGCCAGTAGTATTGAAAGCAGAGGCAACAGCAACTTGACGGACCGGCCGGCCTGCATGGCGGCATTGATTGTTGGAAACTTGAAGTTGATTATGGTAATTGGGGATTTAGCAGTGATAAATATCCCAGCATAACTGTAACAAAAGCAAAGCCCCTGTTCCATTGTACCCCGCTTCACCTTACATCTCTCACAATTCGGCTGTGGTTCAGAAAATTTTGCTGTTCGTGCGGCCATCTTGCGATTGCATCATAGACGCCGCCAGTGCCACATCTATAAAGTGAGGGGCTCCCAGTAGATGTTTTTTAGTCTAAGTCAGCTTAGAACAGATCTGCTCAATACTGGGTAATTATAAACTTTGATGCCCACTTCAGTGCAGCCTTTATCTGGGGAGACAATGTCATTGAGCAATAGGCACACCGTGAACTTGCCGGCTGCATGACTGGATGTTTTGGTAAGGCACCTATCAATCTAATGCCCCACTCCCCCCATGCGGGCATAGGTTAGGCAAGGGTGGCGATTTACCTCTCATGGGAAATGAAGTCCCCATCCCTGGGGCATACTTGAGGAGGTGAATCCCCCACCAAAGCCCATGGTGTACAATCGGGGATTTACTTGAAATTGACCATAAAGCACATGCACCGACATGACACGGCAGTCAGGGCAAGTTGAGAAAATGTCAAGTCATGGGGTGCAGGGGTGGCTCAGTGGTAGCTAGTGAATACTTTGGAACCAAAGAAGTGTGGTTCAAATCCCATGTGCACCCTGCACCCCATTTGATTTGAGATAAAGTACTACTGCTGGGCCATACAATGTGCATGTTTGTGATTGCATTGTGTTATGTGTTTCATGGGTTGAACACGGGCAAGATCCAATGGGTCAGAACATTGAGCAGCTGATTGAAATGACACCCCCCTGGTAGGATTCATCTTGAAAATCAATAAGTCTTAGAACACAATTTGCCTTTGTAGCCATTTAACAAGAGTAGGCCAAAGGACATAGAACAATGGAAAGATTAAACAATGCAAAGAGAACTCTTGAAATCCAACAATACAACACATGCAATAGACATAATATATTATTGAAGGGTGAAATCCCGTCATCTGGGGCCACATTTGGAGGCATGCAATTGCAAATCCCTACCTAAACCCCGTGATTTGCCAGCATGGGGGGAGGTGGGGGCAACACTTTGATAGGTGCATAAGGATAGTGTGCAGAGGACATTAAGCATTATTCTTCACATTGGGATTTTTAACACATGGCAATCAAATTGTGCATCATATTAAAATTGCATTGCTTAGACTGAATTCGGTATAATGTTCACTTACTTCTGCTAATCTGGCTTAGCTGACCCTTTCTGCCATATAAATGGGCTTTCTCCCACACATTATATGCCTTTGGCGAAAAGGGTCGGCTACGCCTGACTATACTTCTACACACACACTCACACAATGACAGGTCCACCTGCATATACACCTTGAAAAGACTGCAAAATTTCAATTCTTAGCCTGAGTCCTAGATTTTACAAACTCTTGTACAGTGAAACCTCTCTAATCTGACAATCAATGTGACCTGAGAATGATGTCAGATAAGGACGTTGTCAGATTACAGAGTGACTCTTACCATACATTGTTATGGTGACTGTACCTGATAAGATGGTCCAATTAGAGAGAATGTCGGATTACAGAGGTGTTGGATTACAGAGGATTCACTGTACATGCTTTCTGGCAGTTTATATTATCTAGTACACTTTATATCTATCCTGAAAAGTAAATTTTTTTATTAATTGCAGTACTGTACATGGTTAGAGCTTCAATCACATCGTGGTTCTACATACCTGACAGTGTGTGACAGCTGAAAAGGACACTATCAACACATAAATTTCTACATGTTGGTACATACAGCATGCAGTCGGAGTTGGTTGACGTTATATCTCACTTGATTCCTTTGCAAATCTCGTCTACTTTTGGTATACTTTTGAAAACAGCATGATAATCATGATTAAGTCCTACAATTGAATACACAGTATAATAGTCTATATGTTATGTGTGCATATGTGCATATAATATACATGTATTTGATCTCTTGAACATCTTGACAACTTTAATTGATTTCCAATGAATAGTGTCTTTATTACTGTACTATACTATATATTATTATATTATATTATATGCATATATGTCAGATTAGCACTATACTAGTTATACTGTATATATTATAATCATAAACATATATGGGCGGCCATTTTGTTTCGGCATCATCCCTATTGTAGTACTACCGTACTATATTTATAATAATGTCCTATATTACTTATTTAAAAGACCAGGACAGCTAGAACTTAAAGGATGTGGATTTTAAAAAATATTCTATAAAAGTATATATATATCCAGAACATCAATGTAGGAATGCACTTTGAATTATATATTCTTATATATACTATAGGCCACAATCAGCGCAGTTTTTATACTCATATAGTTAATATAAACAGTTGATGTAGTCAACGTTGCAACAGTACTTTGACATTGAATCCTTCATTGACAAGAATAAACTGAATAATAAGTAAATTGAATTCATGCGCATAAACTTCAAGTACAGTTCTGTTACAATGAGAACACATAGGGGTACTTGTGACCGCTCATGCAGGAACAAGGTGTAAAAATGGCACAGATGAAATAGTCATGCTGCAGAATAGTTTAGTACATTCATTAACAAGTAAATTGAGTGATTTTCAATATATAACTATATTATTAGTAGTAAAGGAAGTTACAAAGTGCTTGCAGTTTTCTTCGAGTTCTGTAGAGTGCAGGCTCAATTTGTATTACATTACTTGAAAAAGTTACACAATTATCATGTTTTTATTGCTTCAGCTGAGGATAATAGGATATAATATATAAGCATGTATAATCCACAATTTACTGTACTATAATTTAGTACATAAACCACACACAGAACCCTATATTACTCAAAAAATTCTGTAATAATTTTACCCAAATTGATTAAGTTTTGACAAATTGAATTCCTCTGTGTGTGTGTGTGTTAGTGTGTGTGTGTGTGTGTGTGTGTGTGTGTGCGTGTGCGTGTACATGTGTGTGTGTGTGTGTGTGTGTGTGTGTGTGTGTGTGTGTGTGTGTATACGTATGTGTGTGCTTGTGTGTGTACATGTGTGTGCATGTGTGTGCATGTATGTGTGTGTGTGTGTGTGTGTGTGTGTGTGTGTGTGTGTGTGTGTGTGTGTGTGTGTGTGCATGTGTGTGCGTGTGTGTGTGTGCATGTGTGTGTGTACAAGTGTGTTCCACGTACTAGGTGCACATGTGTATAATGTGTATGTATTTATACATATTATAATAATGTTATGTGCATGTGTGTGCGTGCATGTGTATGTGTGTTGTGTATGTGTGTGTGTGTGTGTGTGTGTGTGTGTGTGTTTGTGTGTGTGTGTACGTGTGTGTGGTGTGTACGTGTGTGTGTGTGTGTGTATGTGCGTGTGTGTGTGTGTGTGTGCAACATAATATGCATGTGTGTATGTGTGTGTGTGTGTACGTGTGTGTGTGTGTGTGGGTGGGTGTGGGTGTGGGTGTGGGTGTGGGTGTGCGTGCGTGAGTACAGATTAACCTTACTTTGCGAAAAAGTTGTCAGATCCTGGATAATGTTTTCCTGACGTGTACAGACACAGTGGGCTTCTCTTTCTACTCTTTCTACCTTTTGTAAATGCAAGTGTGCTTCTTGCATCATCTTTGCAGATTGAGAATAATGTAATACAGGTATTCCCTCAGCATTTGTCGGCCACTTTTCCTTTCCATTGTAATATGGAAATCGCTCTATGTTGATGTAGTCAATATCATACATTGCTAGCCAAATTCCTATGGATACATCTTCGTTTCTGAGTTTACGCAATGGAGCATAGCTGTTGCTGGCCACCACTGCATGCACTAAAGTCATTGGAATGATGTAGCCGGAGCCGAATGGAAATGGTAGGTACTTTTCAGCCAACCACCAGTCATTTTCTGCCCATTTCCCACTCCCAGCCGGTACTGCATTACAGAATATTGTTCCACATAGAAATGGTTTCGCTGTTAGTGACCATCTCTTATGTAGTAATACAAGAATATAGCCAAGCTGGACATACACATCATCGTCCGTTTTCATGAGGAAGAGTGACTTTGCATGGGTACTAGCCCACTGCAAGGTAAGCTGTAGCTTCTTTGTACATTGAGGACCATAGCGTTCTTCATGGTCATCAAGTATCAGTAAGTCTCCATAGGTGTCTGATTCTGATTTAATTCTTTTGCGCAGGGCATCGTCAACGCCTCCCAATCCAATCACAAATTTAAATGTCACTTCAGAGGTGCCATTGTAACCCTTCATCCATGTATTTCTACAGCTATTGCGAAGACTGAAAGAAGAGGGTCTAGAAAATATTGCAACCATTAGGAAAATACTGGAAGTCTTAGATTTCTTTCCTCTATAGTTTCCAGACAAGACTTCAGTTATCAGATCTCCTTGACAACGACATGTGCATTTGGATGGATTGTGTTGGCTCTTGGCTGAAGAGCATGAATCCATTGCAACATCACTCCCTGAAACCAGCTGATTGGCATGAATAATCAAGCACTTTGATCTCCCCAGTAGCAAGTAGGACGCAACAATGCCCGTTACAGTTATGCATATTATTGCTGTAATTTTCTTGGAATGATCCTTTAGACATGTGCAGTGTAACTTTCTCATTTGTAGTCTGCAAAAACAGAAAATAGTTGGTATTATTATGATAATTTGAATGCAGTGCTTTATCTATATGCATGCCACTGCATGTGGCAATAATTATTGGTTTCGCAAACTATATTGCCAATTATCCATTTTGGCATACTAACAATCTGCTTGATGATAATAAACAATATAGTCATGGTTTGTGAAATTGTTTGCAAACTTGTGGCATAATAAGCGTAAAATTGCATGCATGACATATTAACTATATGCCGCATGTGGGACATGTCCAGGATCTGTTATGATAGCGCTTCCCAGTTTGCGTAGCGATAAATTGTAATTTTCCGGTGCTTACAAGTTATTAGTCACGCAGTTATCTCGTGATTCGAACTAATATTCGGGCGTATACGAATGGCAAATCCGCGTTTAGTGACGTTTTCTGTCGTCACGGTTGCTCTGTCACATGATTGCTTGTGACCTAACTCGATGTTTCTTCTGAATCATAGTTTTCGGCTGGGTGCTACGTGAGGGAACAAGCTGGAGACAGTTTCTTGGTGTCAACTTTGAGCCATCGGAAATATGCAACTTTTCCATGCGGGTGAGGGAGAGATTTTGTTCCTGTCGCAAGTTACAGGAGCTTGAATGTTGGCTTTTGAGGCCAAATGGATCAGATCTCGGCTTTGGAAAGGAACGGTCAACTCACCCGCATGGAAAAGTTAGTAAATGTTTTGTTATAGCGATTTATGTTAAAAAATAGCCATGGAAGCGTTCCGCCAGGTAGCACCCAGAGCGTTTCGCTTTTCAGTAGGGGTTAGGAAAACCTCAGTAGCTTCTTCGCCATAAAAGCAAGCCTTCCAAAAAGGTAATCGTACGAACGTCTACATGTCTGCCTACATCTTGATCCCTTGTTTGACTCTCTGCATCTACTACAAGTAGAGAACAGAAGCTGTAAAAAAGACGGAAAATTTCACACCTCCAAATTAGCGCGGACATGTCCCACATGCGGCATCTATATGGCACATAGTCCAACTTATATACATTGTCAAATGTTATGCTTTTTAATGTATATATATATATATATATATATATATATATATATATATATATATATATATATATATGAACCATTTAAAAATGGTAAAAGGATGTAGGATTGACACGTACAGGATCGTGCAAAAGGCATTATAAGGATTCTCCAAAAACACTTGGAAGAAGGGTAGTGGGCAAAAGGCAAGACAGACATAGGGCTAGACGAGCATATAGGGCTACACATACATGAGGCTAGACAGGTATAGGGCTAGACAGAGTTTAGTTGGATTGAGTGCACACTGTGCAAATTCCTACATCCCGCACATGCAGCACATTATACAGTACATATGTACTATTACATATACTATTGTTCCTATATACCTGTATTTATGGGAGCTTGAATTTTACCTTTTCGGGGCCAACTTCACAGATCTTGGCTTTAATTTGGAGAGGAGTTGTCAATGCCCCCACATGGAAAAGTTAGTAAAATTAATGTTTTGCTATAATATATATATATATATATATATATATATATATATGAACCATTTAAAAATGGTAAAAGGATGTAGGATTGACACGTACAGGATCGTGCAAAAGGCATTATAAGGATTCTCCAAAAACACTTGGAAGAAGGGTAGTGGGCAAAGGGCAAGACAGACATAGGGCTAGACGAGCATAGGGCTACACATACATGAGGCTAGACAGGTATAGGGCTAGATAGAGTTTAGTTGGATTGAGTGCACACTGTGCAAATTCCTACATCCCGCACATGCAACACATTATACAGTACATATGTAATATTATGTATACTATTGTTCCTATATACCTGTATTTATGGGAGCTTGAAATTTACCTTTTCGGGGCCAATTTCACAGATCTTGGCTTTAATTTGGAGAGGAGTTGTCAATGCCCCCACATGGAAAAGTTAGTAAAATTAATGTTTTGCTATAATATATATATATATATATATATATATATATATATAGCAGCTTATATAGTATTTATGTGAAAAAATTAGTGACTGTCTTAGAAGTGCTCTTCCATGTAAGTAGTACCAAAAGGGCTTAGGAAAACTTCACTTAGTCTAGCTTCTTTGCGATAACAACAGGCCTCTCAAAAGGGAAGTTATTGAAAAGTTCATGGGTATACCTACTCGTTCAGCCCTTGTTTGATGCCCTGAAGCTTCTACAAGTTGAGAACAGAAGCTGCAAAGAAGCCCGGAATTTTCACACCTCCGAATTAGCGTGGACATGTCCCACTTGCATGGATTCCCAAGCGTCTTGATGATATTGGTATCCTCAGTTGAAAGCTATGACATGTATGCCACAAGCTGCCACCTTGACCTCTACCCTTATTAAAGATGGCTTCCATGTGCCTCTAATTGTTCTGCAATATCTTCAAATTATTCGTCATGTTTGGGGAAATGATGACTTTTTCTGAACTTCTCTCATATATACGAAAGTTTAGAAGATAATAGTATAATTATCTAATAATAATATAAATTATTATAGTATATACACTGTCCTCCAAAGGAAAGTGACCACCATGAAAATGGCGGCCTATATATGAGCAAAAATAGAAGAGTCACAGGAAGGACAGATTTAATTACAAGTAGGAAGTCAAAAATACCTTAAACTTATCGTGAATTACACTCTTATTGCTAAATAAAATTAATTTCTTCTTTTGCTTTGTTTTGTCAGTTTAGGCACTTCATACTCCTTCAAATTTTGCAGTGTTCGTATACCTATAGCGCTTGTTTTGTGAAGAACAGGAGTTAATGAAAGCAAGCACAAACTTGTTTATCGTATTTAAGCTGTTAAACTCTCTTCTGGGAGAAAGGCAGAATACACTCTAGAGCTACAATTAGATTATCTTTGCATTTTTATCAGCCATTGAGTGTTAACTGAATTTTAGCGCTCTGGCGTAGTTGTGCTATCTGGCTTCCTTCTCTACTTTGTCTTGGTCTTCCGTGGAATTTTGACCTAGATCTTGCCTAAAATGTTCCTTCTGCTATACATTCGGCTTTATTTACTCGAATTGGTTGAAATAGCAAAATAGTAGCTTGAGTCCTAAGAATGCAGATAATATCCGACGCGTACTATTCTGCAGAAAGGTCGTTTGCAGACAAGTCTAAGATGTTGTGTTTGCAAAGTATTACTAGAGCTGCAAACCTTAGGACCTTATGTAATATCTCTTTCCCTTTACGAAGATTGGGTATCTTGAAAGAAGTGAAGAAGTATCGATATTATCAACAAACAGCGCAAGTCGTACAGCTGGAAGGAATTTGAATCCAAAATATATTGTTGCAAACATTGGATACATTGTATTGGTGATAGCTTCTTATTTCAACAATTTAGAGGTACATTAATTGTTCCTTTCGTTCCTAGCTGCCATTTTCTCCAATTGCGTAAGTGGTTACTTTCTTTTGGAGGGCAGTGTATTCTTATGAACAAAATAACTACGTACTGCATTTTATGAACAAAATAATAATTATTGTGCTGTTTTGTAAAATTCAGAAATATACACTCAATAAATTTTCCCCAATCTGATCGAGCCAAGTGAATTTGACAAATAATAAGACTCCATAATATTTCCATTTATATATATGCAAAAGACGATCTGGTCCATGAGCCAGCTATAGCATGGTGTACTAAGCCTAGATCTAGAGATTTCGAAATACCTTCTCAAGCTTTTCATTGCAAAGATTAATTTAAATATAGCTTTTCATTGCAAAGATTAATTAAAAATAAAATTGCTAAGGATTAATTTCCATTAGCCAAAGGGTGCATTAATGTGTTTGAAATGGTTGAGAGCTCTGCCGTATTTCAATGACATTGCATTTGTGTGCAAGTCTTGTCTCGTCAGCAGAATCTGATGTTACACAGTAGTTTATAAAGAGGAATCTTCTGGTACCATATTGAATTTCCTTGACTTGCGCCTAACGGTTGTGGAGATATGGGCGCCTAAAATCTGATGTGACCGAATTATGTATTTCATTATGTATATTTGTGTGTTCATGTGTGCATACATGCATGCACGCGTCTTCGTACATGTATGTGTGTGTGTGTGCTCGCGCGCGTGTGTGCATGCGTACATGCTTACGTGCATGCGTCCTTATGTGTTCATTGCATAAAACTACAACAGGAAAATTGAGGGGCATGCCCGTAGACCACGAACAATTGTATAGAATGTATAGAATTGTGTAGCAATTGTGTATGTGTACACTCATTCACTGTGCCCTTTAATGAACTATGAGATGATATTTCCCCCTCCTCCACCCAACGCTACTACTCATTTTACACAAACTAATCGGAGGAGGGGG
>CAUJGJ010000434.1:3461816-3469316 GCA_963170055.1 Halisarca cf. caerulea
AATTCATTTTCCAGCCCTGACAAACCAATCACAAATTTATGCACCACTGCCTTTTCACCAATGCTGCTATTTAGCCAAGTATTTCTAGAGCTTTGACGGAGCCTGAAAGAGGAGGGCCTTGAGAATATCACCACAAGGACAATCGGTGACTTATATGTAACTTTAAGAGATTCTGAAGCTTTTGTGGTTCGATCTTTCATGTAAACAAGCTGAGTCTCCCGTTTCCGCAAATCTTGCGAGGACTCTGTGGAGCTACTTTGTGGACTATGCATGCAAATGATGGAGCAATTGAATTGACTTGCATTGTTCCCGCAGGAGCACGCCGTTAAATCCACATCATTCACATTATCATTGTCAAGCTCATCGAGCATCGTCTTTTGGGACTGGTTAGAGCACACCGGTATTATCACATTGTATATGTGATTAGGCTGAGAGCTTTTTACTATATAAGTAATCAGACAGGTCAGTGATACCAGCATTAAGTACACTGTAAGAAGTTCTTTCGGACGCACTCTTGAGATACAACAGAGAAACTGCATCAAGTTCCAAATGAAAAGTTTACAAACAGCTGTTGATAGAATCAAAGCACGATTTATTAAGCTCTTCACACCTGACAAAAATTCACTTAGTATTGTTAACAGCTGAGCATAGATTTTTCAATGCACTCTGAGTGTGTGGTATATACTACTCCAATAAAACCTTCAGTTATACCTAAATGAACAAAAATTAATAATAAGTATAATGATTATAAAATAATTTCCCTCAAGGTGGACATATAATATAGTCTATATATAAAATTACTATAAGTGATTTTGAAGTACTATAGATTAATATTGCTGGAGATTGATATGTATAGTGTCACATAAACCCCTTCCATTATGTACAACAATAATATTATTATTAATATTCTTGCTATATTGTATAATTATATCAACACTTGCACTGCAGAATCTCCTATAATATCCATGAATTTGCAAACCCAATTAGCGCAAGGGAAAGTAGATCAAAGGAGTTAATTGTGAATTTTGTAAATTGTGTAATTATTCAAACAAACAACAATGCTACACTACAGTAGTGATTTCTAGTGATTTCATGTGTGATTGAAAATGGCTATAATGTAATAATTATAGTCACCATGTACAATATATATTATAGTGAAAAGTTATACTACCATGCACTTGTGTGCCCTATAGACAGATTCATTTATAAACATCATAAAAGATGAGTTTTCTCCTCAACATATAGCTGCAGGAAAAAGTTTGGAGAGAGTTTTAATTTGATGCTATGGCAGATTTGTGAAAGAGCGCCAAATTTAAAAGTTTGTAGCATTTATGTTCAATTCACCAAATTTAATTTTTGCTAATACCATCTGGAAATCAATTCGCAGGTATGTTATGGCACTTTTCGCCAAAAAACAAAATGGCTGCCGCTTACGAATGCCTCTAATAAAACGCTTAGTTTTCTCTTCCTACAGATGCAAAGACTCAAAAAACCATCTAGATAGTATTATGAACATTTGCATTTTGTGCATTGGTAATTTAAAGAGCCAAAACCTGTTGTACGTGTTGTATATGGTCGATTTTTAAACTATACCAAAATAAGCAAAAATCGCAAAAGGCGCGGTTGAAGAAATCTGAATTTAAACACCCAAGTGTATTCAGAAGACAGAACATGTCCTAATCTTACTTTTCGCCCATGGGGAAAACGCTGCTCCATTCCACGGCTGTTATGTCCAAGGATTTCTGCTCAAAAAGACACAAAAAGATCGGCTACAGCAACAAATGGCTGCGCATAAGCTGAACGGAAGGGCCGACCATCTTCCCCATGGCGGAATTTGAAGTTCAGTCCTTTAGAGATAATCTGACAAAGTTTTAAGGATCTAGGTAGAGATCTAGACCCGCGCCTTTTTCGCCATAAAATCCTTGTGGACTGGAGTGCTTCTTTAGGCATTTGTCACATGATATCACATGTCCACGAAGGCAAACTCTTCGAATACTCGCGCGTATTAGCCTATAATGACGTATAATTGTCGTGTTTAAGCTGTGGTCACATGGCCAGACCGTGATAAACTGTGTGAGGCGTAATAATCTAATCGCATAGCTTGTTAAACCACAAAACGCCCCCTTTAGCCTCAATTCTGCCATAACATACCTGCGTTCGCCTAATATAAAGCTCACCAAACTGTCCCATTATACGGTATACATAGTTTGAACAAGCCTGCGCGAGCCACAACATAGTGAGTAATACTGAGCATTTGCCATAGGGACCAGCGGGTGAATCTTGTATGTACGTTTGCGTGTGTCATAGCCCATTCACATGCACACCTGTCACATACATGCTCAGTGACAGGAGCAGAGTATACGTTTTTGCTCTGCAGAGGGACAGCAATCAGCAAGACAGAGGGGACAAGCCAGGGAAAGTGTAGGGCAAAAGAAACAGTACAATATTATGGTCATGCATAGATCTAACTCTGAGTATGTGATCATAATTATAGCTGTCTGTAAAAAGAAAGGTTATAATGCAGATGCAGAATCTGATTAATTACAAACATTTGTACATTCTTAGATAACAAACAATTTGAAAGATCAGTATACTGTGTGTGAAACCTCTGTAATCCAACACTCAATGAGGCTTGAAACAGCGTCGGATTAGAGGGTTGTTGGAGTCTGTGACTCTTAGCATTCTTTCATATGGTGCATGACTGTATCATACAAGATGGTCTGGTTATAGACAATGTTGGATTAAGGGGTGTTGGATTAGCGAGGTTTCAACGTATACTAGACTAAGTCTGGTTGTTTAAACAGGAAATCCCATGCAAATCATCAACTTCTTGGTCTTCGTGGGGTCCTGTAAGTACATAATAGCAACATACATGTACTACCAACATGCATCCGATTCAAGCATGCATACGTAATATTATGATAATATGCATATTATGCACAGTACAGCTCCTATATTATTGCATTATTAGCGTTATGGTTGTGAAACAGGCACAGGTGCCTGGGCAAAGGGCACGATGGGCATAGCCATATTTGTGCTAGAGATGAGCATAGGGCTATACATATATACATGAGGTTAGACAGATTTCAGTTGGACTGAGTATGTACTGTGTGAATTTCTACATCCCGTAGCATTTACTGTCAATTTATACCAGAACTAGGAGTTTGCATATGTAGTGTGCACTTATACCAACATTACAATACATGTATATACAATAATATTAAACTCTAGCTATCCAGCCCTGTACCCATCTTGCCTTTTATACCCACCAAGCCCTGATCAACCTGTTTCACAACTTACTTGTGTGTTTAGGATGATGTTTTTTTAATAAAGCCTTTTTGAATGGTACTGCATGTGTCAATCCTACATCATTTTACCATTTTTTCAATGGCTTTTTCTACAGCCAGAGCATCTTAGACTCACCCCATTATGTTTTGCAATTTCACAGTTCAAAATAATGCAGTTAAACCTAGTTACAAGACATGTACACTAAGTCTTGATGTAACATCACTCTCTATGCAACAACACCCTTGTTGGGAACTGTTTTATACTGGTCTTTGTTCATAATGTACCACTGTAACAACAACTTGGTTGTAGTATACAGTCAAACCTAGTTAGTGAGTACACCTGGGGACCCTCCGAATTGCTGCTCACTATTAGTAGTATACTTGCTAACCATAATAGATTAGTATCATGGGTTATAAGCTGGGGTATCATATCCTTGTACTTCCTAACCAGGTATTACTCATTAGCAGCGTTCTTACTAATGAGGTTCTACTGTATTATAGTGTCTATCATTATTATAATGGTTGTAGCAGCACAAACCAGTGGAACCAGTGGTGTACGTTGTTGTAAACAGCTTTGACTATACTTGAATACGGCCAGGCATACTGTCAATAAGATGGTGTATAATAATTGTGGTCCATCAGAATGCTTCTACACTTCATAAAGGCTATAGTGCGCGATCATATTTCTTATTAATAAGCTGGAGTACCTGACATCACTCACATTTTCAGCAGTAATAGGATCTAGTACTCCTTTGGCTTCCTATATATATGATAGACAGTTCAATACAGCTTTCCCCACGGTGATATATATTTCAGGCCTGAGTACTGCATAATAGTGGAGCAATTTAAGAGAATGGTAAAATGTGATTTTTAGGAAGCAGGAAGAGCTTAAGCATAATATGTGTTGCCACAGAGATCCAACTACCTACCAGAGCAAAATCCCAAGACTACCTGAATGCATGCAGCTTCTCTGTGCATCTTGGACAATTGTGACTGGCAACTTTGGCAATTTAAACTATATACTGTACAAAAGTATTCATTACACTGATTATATATTCTTGTGAATTGTTCAATTGGATGAATATTGTTTTAAGCAACTATGTATATCTTTGCATAATATTTTGCCGCTGCCATAATTAGTATGACGTCACTAATAACTTCCATTTTTGCATGGAGGGCACTGTGTTTATTTTACTCTCTGGTGCGGCTGATCATATTATTATTATATTATCTTTGGGTGTTCTAACTTGTGTACACTAAGGATGATTCGTTACTGTTATAATACAAAACTCCAAAGATTCTGTCAGTGGAACATGTTTGGTAAAAATGAAATTGTTTCTAAATTGCTGTGCTACATACCATGACTGCTTAGGTTATTGATGCAATATTGGACTTTGTCCTGAACTAGGTGACAATATATGTGAGATTGTGGGTATGCGTGTGAGTACATGCACACATGCGTATTTGTGTGCATGTGTGTGTGTGTGTTTGTGTGCGTGTATGTGTGTGTGTGTGTGTGTGTGTGTGTGTACGTGTATGTGTGTGTGTGTGTGTGTGTGTGTGTGTGTGTGTGTGTGTGTGTGTGTGTGTGCATGTGTGTGTGTGTGTGTGTGTGTGTGTGTGTGTGTGTGTGTGTGTGTGTGTGTGTGTGTGCATGTTAGTGTGTGTGTACGTGTGTGTGTGTGTGTGTGTGTGTGAGTGTGTGTGTGTGCATGTGTACATACATGTGTGTTTGTGTGCACGTTTGTGCATGTGTGCATGCATGTATGCATGTTTGTGTGTATATTATTTGTGTATGTGCGTGACTGTTTGTGTGTGTGTGTGGGTGGGTGGGTGGATGGTTGGGTGTGGTAGGGTATGTTGGTGTGTAAAATTATTGCGTGTGTGCATGCATGTATACATGATCATGCTTGTGTGCACTTTTGCATTGTATGTACCGTGTACTTGATTGTGTATAGTACCTCTTAACATGCACATACATTTACTGTGCCCCAAAGTCAGAGTGTGATCCCTCCCCCAGTCGTACTCATTTCACACGTTGTGATTGGAGGCATTCTTGGTTGCCAATGGTTAGAATAAGAGTTTAGATAGTAAATCTCATAAAAATAGAATCTCCAATGTTTTCCCTGACAGTGTGAAAAATGGAACAATACATTCATCAATGCTTGAATTAAGCCAGATATTTCAGCATTAATGATTTAGACTCATACAGATTCCAATTAAAATTAAAGTTAAATTAAGGCACTCTCTATATCAATATATCAGCATAATACATTTGGACTCCATGTTTTCATTTGTTCCAGGAATTTTACTTAACCTATAGACTATAATATTAGTTATATCCTCCCCGCACCCTCGGTCAATCAATAAGCACTTTATGCTGCTGTAGCATGCCACGGCAGAAAACAACAGTACCATTGTGTCATGGCGAAGCAAAACAATGCAAAATGTGATAATTGACAACTATTAATTGATGAGGTATGAATCGGTTTTGACATGACCTGGGCTACATCAGAGTAGCAGGGCTACATCATGGATGTAAGCCCGTGGTACTCTTCGATCTCCCCAACTTTTGCCCCTAATGTATAATGTATAGAAGTATCATGCTGTACAGCAGCTAAAAAGGGGATTATCACATGAGATAATTTCACAAAACAATGCTATCCCCATGTATAGGAGGGAGCAGACTGTTGTCAATACCTGCACTACAGTGATTGCATCCACGACCTTCACTCATTCACGTACTGCAACTTCTCCAGGCCTGCTCTAAGCCGCCGAGTCGATTCCTGGGCCAGATATAAGCCAGTTGAACTCTTCACATAGATACGTACGCTTGAGACAACCTCGTTAAAAATTTATAAGATGGAATTCGAATCGGCTTTCTCGCCATCCCGAGTCGAGTTAAGTGGCTTCAACGAGAGAGCGCTGCTGTGTTCGAGTAAGCGAGTACTGTTACAGTATAATTTAAGTATTAGCAATGAAAGTATTGCTTTCAAAATACATGCACCAAACGTACGCACCCGACAGGGCACAGTCCAAAGGTATAAATGCTCTTTTTAGAGTTGCAAACACGCTCAACTGAAGACTCCGACGTACATCCAAGGTCCGCGTGCACACGTGCTAGAGACTGATCGAATCTAAATTCGTCCCTTCTCCGATCGATGTATACTTCTGGCAAAACGGCTGCGACTGAATGTTAGACTGAAGAAATGAATGTTAAATCGTAATATTATTGTTATTACTTCATAATGATAGTTAGCGATTGGGCGGCCATCTTACGATTGCATAATCGACCGTAAAAGTACACGATCGCGATTCGAACCTTACTTGACAGTCTGGAGCCATAATAAAGTGAGGACCTCACAGCAAATTTTGTAGAACATATCTGCTATGATCACTCCAACATAATAATATATTCTAGATGATGTAAAGTCGGTTTTCTGTACTTCAATCCGAATCATGTGCATTATTCCAGGATCCACTCTTCAGTTGCGATCTTTTGGGGCCCGGTAAAAATTATAATAATAACAATACAATAGGATGTCTCAAATCCAGGCAACTTGGCGCTAAGGCCTAGGGGTGCCTGCAACTGTGAAAGTTCCCTTATGTATGAAGTCTCTAGACTCTGAGGTATTCCACAATGGGTACTTTCTGCAAGTAGTTCTAACATATTATTTTGCACATGCACATACACCACATGGTACAGCTATACACCTGTCCACTGATGCAGTGTACATTAGCACTGATTGTAGATGTACATGCAGACATATATATATATATGAAACACTGGATGCCCAATTGATTGAGGTGTCCGTAACTACGTGGGTCGGATATGCAAGGTTCTGCTGCACATATAAAATTAGCTTTTCTGACCATCCCATGCTAATTGAATTGTCTATATTGCAAAGTACTATGTGATATTTGGGGGCAGTTCAGAGTTTCATTTGATCGCATCCTAGCGATACCTGTGTATGGTGGTTGAAAGGACTCTTCCAACACAGCTAAGATTTGCACCACATGATGTAAGAACCCAATTTTACCCCAGCCAAGATTCTTTGAGTACTCAACAGTCCCACCCATACAAAATTAGGTAGCACAGGCAAAACCATGGAGTACCGGAGTGCTCCATTTACATGAGGAGCCCCTCTTGTGGGAGAAGTAAATTGCCCTTGCATCTCTCACCAATCCCTTTGACTTTTGCCACTTTTTAATT
>CAUJGJ010000434.1:3471816-3479316 GCA_963170055.1 Halisarca cf. caerulea
ATAATATTATTATTATGTACAGAATGAAGCGTATGTGAGAGAAACAGGAAATAGAATTCCCTTAATAATTCTGAAACGTATTCTTAGGGGCCTAGGATTATAGGGTTATAGGCAAGTGTGAATATACACTGCAATAACTGGTTCAAATGTATGAAATTCCACAGTCTAATAGAAATAGCAAAACTATAATGCATGATTATATTATTATGTTTATGCATTGCCAAAATCCCAATATTAAATTTTATATTTATTCTTTACTAAGTTGCTGGAGACTAAAATTGTAGACAACTATTGCCAGTTGAACTAACACAATCATAGTTATTATAGTGATAACAGAAGTATGGGGAACAAAACATACTAGTTATGCATATATGTTCAAACATGTGGTAAGAAATTCTCATCGCTGAGTTTGACCATACAAAACCAATGTTGATGCTACCTACCTCACACGTACATTACAGAAACACCCAATCTGAATTGTCTTAAAACAGTTGTGTGCCTTGTACATTAACTCATGTGATTGTGAACAGTGGAATATTGTTATGTTCTCAGCATCGCTTGGACAAACAGAACCTTCCTCTTTCTCACTGATAAGCTTGTGACTATACCTTTGAATATGAACATAGTCGATGTTGTACTGTGCCAACCATAGACCCAGTGTGACATCTTCGTTGTTTAGTTTTCTCAGTGGAACGAGATCGTTACTATTAACTATAGTCTTCACCAAAGACAGTGGAAGAACGTGGCCTGAACCTAGTGAAAACGGAAGGTACTCCTTTGTCTGATGCCAGCCATGCTCAGCCCATTTACCCGTACTACCTGGTAACGCATGTTGAACAATTGTTCCACAAAGAAATGGTTTATGTGATATCTTTGATCTAGTTTCCAGAATGTGAATGATGTAGTCAAGTCTTACATAACAATCATCATCAGTTTTCATCAAGTACCTAGCTGTTGAGTGTCTACTAGCCCAGTACAGAGTAAGGAGCAGTTTGTCTGTACAGTGAGGTCCATAGGCTTCTTTGTGTTGGTCTAATAAGAGGAGGTCCGTGTAGTCTTTAGACTCTTTCTGAATGTCCTTGAGCAATTCACTTTCCAGACCAGACAAACCAATCACAAATCTGTGAACCACTCCTTTTTGGCTACCGTTTAGCCAGGTTTTTCGACAGCTTTGGCGGAGAAGAAAGGAAGAAGGTCTTGAGAAGATCACTACAAGAAGACTTGGCAAGTCAACCTGTGACGAAGGATATTTGTCACGATTTATTGTGTACCTATTCTCCTGTTTCCTCAACCCTTGTGAAGAGGTGACTGTGGAATATTTTGGTCTTTCCTGGCAAATAATGGAGCAGTTGAAGTTTCTTGAGTATTTTTCACAGGAGCATTTTCTAAAAGCCACATTGATATCATTGTCTAATTCCCTATTTTTGGGGGACTGATCTTCTTGGGCAATATTAGAACATGCCTGCTGAACAGAATTTAAGACTCTAAAGGAATACATTAACGCCATTGTCACCAGCAGCAGGTAAATGGGAAGATATATCCTTGGACGCCCCCTCAAGGTACAACAGAGGATCTTCATTGTATAAGTATCAAACAGAACTGTGTATCTGAAGGATATTTGTGAGATTAAATGCAGTTTATATGCATGATTACACAATTCATTCAGCCAGCCATTACTCACCGGAGCTGGTGGGGGGTGATGGAGGAGAAGAGGAAGGGGCTGGTAGAAGTCGGGTATACGGAAGGAAGAGTAAAAAGCAGAACCAGGTTGAGATGATCGATACCAACCCTTACACAATGCCTGGAGTTGCTGTTGAGTCTGCAAATGAACAGGTCATTCAGAATGTCAATGGCCAGCTAGATATTCAAAGTGAGCGAGTAGAAAGTGATGCTATCTCAGCCCCACCAGGGGTACTGCAGAGTAGTGAAGAGAATGAAGCAACAACAGCATCCAAAGGCAATGAGATTGCTGGTGACGGATTTCTCTCTGAGAGAAGACTCATTGCTAACTTGGAAAAAAGAATTGTGGAACTGGAAGTACGGCTATGTGAACAAATTGAAGTGAATGAAACATTAAACTCCAGGGTACTGAGGCTAGAGCAACGATTTGAGCCACTGCAAGTGATTCTTCCACCGACCCAGCCACTGTCCCGTCCATCTTACACTGCTCCACAGCCCTCTGGCCCTCCAAAGCGAAGTCCCAATATGATCCATGAGGAACAACGGGCTTTCAAGAAGCCCAATACATGCGGTCGACAAGCAGGTAATTCTGTACAATTGGAATGTTATGATGAAACCAGACAACAACGTTGGTGCCATAGCAAGCCGTTACCTGACCATCAAGGACCCAAGCTACCAGTAAGAGGCAAAGGGAGTGCATTGTGCAAGCCAGCCAAAGATGCCGTACCCTATGTGGGGAAAAGGAAGTTGTGGGGAACAAGGCAAGCGGAGACAGAAGAATCTGTGAAGGAGAAGGTAAGTTCGCTGCTTGAGAGTAAGTTGGACGGTGAGGGAGAGGAAGTTGATTTCAGAGTGAGGAAGGTTGAAATAGAGCACAATGGACGGAAAAAGTGGTGGTTCTGGGTTGAAGGAGAGGAGAGGTTTCTAAAAGTACTAGATGCTTGTGAGAATTCCCAATACTGGAAATTTGAGGCTGTGCCTTTTTTGGGGGAAGCTACCATGAGGGTACTGCCAAGAAGGGTAGAGGGAGTGAGGTAGAAAGGGGAAGAAATGTGGGGGAGGGGACGGGGCAGGGAGTGAGGAGGGAAAGGGTAGGTGTATCGATGATGTGCTGGAATGTTTGTGGATGGTCAAGGAATGATGCTGGGAGAAGGGAGAGAAGGGTGGTCAATGGGGACATGAGAGAACGAGTGTTTAGAAGGTATAAACCTGATGTGGTAGCTCTGGTGGAGACATATGGTTGAGGGATGACGAGGATGCTAGTTTTAATGGTTACAAGTGGCTGGGACACAATCGAAAATGCTATAGGAGGGGCGCAATACGGGGATCTGGTGGTGTAGGGCTGTTGATCAGTGAAAAATTCTGGGCAGAGTGGAGTGCTGAAGTAGTTAATAGAGATTTGGAGGATGTAATGTGGGTTAAGCTTACTCCTAAGCATGATGAAGACAGTGTCTTGTTCCTGGGTGTGTGTTACATACCTCCAATATCTTCCAGTAGAGAAATCAAATTGGAGGGGGTGCTCCTGTCAATATCGGAGCAGGTAGAGACCTATTCAACCATGGGGAATGTGTTAATGTGTGGGGACTTCAATGCTAGATGTGGTAATTTAGTTGAATGCGATAATGTAGAAAATAGAGTGTCTCTGGATGGTGTGGTGAATGAACAAGGAGAAATGCTGGTGGAGATGATGAGAGGGCTGGATCTGTGTATTGTTAATGGCAGAAAGGGGAAAGATGCATTTACATGCATTTCAAAGCGTGGTCGGTCAGTAGTTGACTATTGCATTGTAGGGTGTGAAGATTTAGACAGAGTGGACAATTTCCGGATCCAGACAATGTCTGAGTATGAAGAGGAGCTGTATGGAGAGGAAGAAGCAGGAAGAGTACCAGACCACTCAGTTCTGCTGTGGAATTGGGTTTCAGAAGGAGAAGGAATAGATAATGGAGGCCCTTGTGAGGGGACAGATGTGAGTAGGAAGACTAAGCTGGTGATTCCATCAGATTACTTGAGATATGATGAAGGTAGGATTGAAGATCTGTGTGAGAGCCTGAGGGCCGGTGGGTACAATCAAAATGAACTAGACTCAGTGTATGGGCAATTGATTGATATAATGGTCAGTGGCTTGTTGGAAGTTCCACTAAGAAAGAAGAGGAAGAAAAGCCAACTATGGTTTACCAAGGAACTTGCAGGAATGAGACAGGAGGTTCATAGGGTGGAGAAAAGATGGTTGAGAGAGGTGAATGAAGACAGACGTAGGGATGTAAGGCAGGTATACCTTGAAAAGAGGAGGCTGTATGCCAATGCCATGAAAAGAGCAAAGAATTTACATAGGAAGAGAGTACGTGAAAGGCTGGAACAGGAAATTGATAATCCTTCTTCTTTTTGGAAATCTGTTAGAAAAGTAAAATTAACAGGGGTGAATGGGCAGAGGAATACAGATCTAGTTTATGATGAATTTGGCGATGTGAAAAGTGGTGAAGAAGCAGTTCAGGTTTGGAGTCGTCACTTCCAGGAGGTTCTGAATGGCGAGAGGACAACATCCTCAGAGAGTACAGCCAGTGGAGAGGAAGATGGTCTAGACAGCGATGTGCCACACATCGGTGAAGAGTCCCTCAACATTTTGAATGCAGATATAACAAAGGAGGAGGTGGATTGGGCCTTACAGCATGTGCGGAAGGAGGCGACTCCTGGAAAGGATTGCATTTCAGCAACTATGATGTGTTCTGTAGCACTGAACCGGGTGTGGACAACCCTTTTTAACCTGTGTTGGAAGAATGGATTGGTTCCATCTTTGTGGAAGAAGAGTATCATCATTCCAGTCCCAAAGAAGCGAGGCAGAGGGCCATGTGTTACTGACAACTTCCGTGGCATATCTCTAACCTCGGTGGTATATAAAGTCCTATGTACGATCCTAAATAGGAGGCTGTCCTTGATAGCTGAAAAGGATGGGCTCATTGTTGATGAACAGGGAGGATTTCGTAAGTTGAGAGGATGTAGAGATCAAATTCTATCTTTGATACTATTAGCCCAAACTCGAATGTCAGGAAGGGACAATGGGATGTTCGCAACTTTTGTGGATTTCCGTAAGGCGTATGATAGGGTCAACAGGGAGAAGCTATGGGTGTGTCTAAAGAATGCTGGGGTGAGAGGTCGTATGTTAGAGTTTCTTCTGACCTCTTATGAGGATAATTATTGTGAAGTAAAAGTTGGTGAAATGAGTGGTGGGGGATTCTTGACAAGTGTGGGGCTGAGACAAGGATGTGTGCTTTCTCCGTTGCTGTTCTCTCTTTACATTAGTGGTATGGTGATTGAGCTGAGGGGACAGGGAAGGGGTGTGAAGTGTAATGGGGTGGTGGTACCAGGTCTTCTATTTGCTGATGACACAGCACTAGTTAGTGAGGATGCCAATGGTATGAGGGAGAGCCTCGAGTGTATGGTCAGATGGTGTGATGATTGGGGGGGTGAGATCAATACAGAGAAATCTGGAATTATGCACTTAAGGAAGAGAACGATTAAGAGATCCAACATTCAGTTTGCTATTGGTGACAGAGAGATACCAATGGTGGCTGAGTATAAATACCTGGGATGTATGATTGATGAGTTTCTAGACTTGAAAAGTATGGTAGAGTGTAGAGCAAGGATGGGGAGGAGTGCATTGAGCATGTGGATGCAGAGATGTAGGTCTTCTGTTGGGGATTTGCATATTAGAACGTACAGGAAATTGATGGCGGCCATGGTAGATACTGTTGTGATGTATGGGGCCGAAGTATGGGGATGCCTGGGGAAATTGCAGATAATTGAACAACTACAGATGAGAGGATTCCGGATGTTTCTTGGTGTGAGCAGATACCATCCCCGGACAGCAACTATGACTAGGAATGGAGATGGACATACTACCTTTAGTGTGGGAGGCCAGAATCAGATGCATGCTATTCTGGTATAAGATAATGTGTAGTCCAGTGTATGAGGGGAGGTTACTGAAGACGATAGCACTTGAGGCTTTGGGAAACGGAGGGGGGTGGATTAGAAAGTTAAGGGCTTGTGTTAGACATTTTGGATGGGAGGACTTAAGTGGGGAATCTGTGGAAGGGATAACTCAGAGTGAGCTTAAGGATATGCTGAGGGGAATTGCATGGGGAAGTGTAACAGAAGAGTGGGGTAGAGATTTACAGGAAAGGCCGAAACTGAGCATCCTGAAGTCTATGTGCGAAAGTGGACACCGAGCCAGCTGTGCATGTGTGCCCAACAAGGTGCACAGATCAATCCTGGCCAAGCTGAGAGGGGGCACTGCTCCGTTTAGAATTGAAGTGGGAAGATGGAGGGGGATTGCAAGAGAGGAAAGGATATGCATGCACTGTTCACAGGGAGAAGTTGAAGATGTATACCACTGGATGATGAAGTGTACGGCATGGACGGAGAGTAGGACCCGGCTGATGGAAGAGGTGAATTGCATGATTGATATGCCCAATTTGACTGATGAGGAGGTGGCAGAATTCATAATGGATAGAGCATGTACCGATTACCAATTGATGAAGCGATTAGAAGGGATGTGGAAAGAGAGATTCGAAGAATGATTGCCCAGAGCTTGTATGTATGTCTAACTCTAATTATAGGTTGCACGTACGTGTTATGGTGGTGTGTGTATAGTATTGTATTTTGTGATAGTGCTGCATTGGACCTGTGTTGGTCCTAGTGTCGCAAGACATGATGCACTGTAATCAATTATAATAATATAATAATATATATATATATATATATATATATATATATACACTTCAATTCCATGCACATGCACACACACACACACACACACACACACACACACACACACACACACACACACACACACACACACACACACACACACACACACACACACACAATGTCACACACATACACACAACAAATGGATCATGCCGATATAATGATATAGAGTGCCTTATGTTACCTTAATTTTAATCAGAATCTGCATCATTCTGAATAACGAATGCTAGAATATCTGACTAGAATTCAAACATTGATGAATGACATTGTATCATTCCAAATGTATGCATGGAATGCATATGATTATGGTTGGTTATTTAGAAGTTATGGGCATAAATTATATAGCTATATATTTTTCACGCTGTCGTGGAAGACATTGCACATGAAGGTAACCCTTGCACACAAACACACACACACACACACACACACACACACACACACACACACACAGTCACACACACACACACACACACACACACACACACACACACACACACACACACACACACACACACACACTTACACACGCACACACACACACACACACACACACACACACACACACACACACACACACACACACACACACACACACATGTGCATGTACACACTCATACCCACGAACTCACACACATTGTCACCTAGTTCAGGACAAAGTACATAATTGCATCAATGACCCAAGCAGTCATGGTATGTAGCACAGCAATTTAGAAGCAATGTTCATTTTCACCAAAAATGTTTCACTGACAGAATCTTTGGAGTTTTGTATTGTAACAGTAACGAATCATCCTTAGTGTACACAAGTTAGAACACCCAAAGATATAGTTATCAGCTGCATGCTTATACACACTGCCCTCCATGCAAGAAGGGAAGTTAACAGTCACGTTATGCTAAATATGGTCCCGGAAGATATATATATAATTACTTAAAACAATACTTAATTATCCTATGCAAAATACAATATTATACACACTGCCCTCCATGCAAGAAGGGAAGTTAACAGTGACGTTATGCTAAATATGGTCCCGGAAGATATATATAAAATTACTCAAAACA
>CAUJGJ010000434.1:3484316-3489316 GCA_963170055.1 Halisarca cf. caerulea
TAAGGATTCTCCAAAAACACTTGGAAGAAGGGTAGTGGGCAAAAGGCAAGACAGACATAGGGCTAGACGAGCATATAGGGCTACACATACATGAGGCTAGACAGGTATAGGGCTAGACAGAGTTTAGTTGGATTGAGTGCACACTGTGCAAATTCCTACATCCCGCACATGCAGCACATTATACAGTACATATGTACTATTACATATACTATTGTTCCTATATACCTGTATTTATGGGAGCTTGAATTTTACCTTTTCGGGGCCAACTTCACAGATCTTGGCTTTAATTTGGAGAGGAGTTGTCAATGCCCCCACATGGAAAAGTTAGTAAAATTAATGTTTTGCTATAATATATATATATATATATATATATATATATATATATATATATATATATATATATATATATATATATATATATATATATGAACCATTTAAAAAGGGTAAAAGGATGTAGGATTGACACGTACAGGATCGTGCAAAAGGCATTATAAGGATTCTCCAAAAACACTTGGAAGAAGGGTAGTGGGCAAAGGGCAAGACAGACATAGGGCTAGACGAGCATAGGGCTACACATACATGAGGCTAGACAGGTATAGGGCTAGATAGAGTTTAGTTGGATTGAGTGCACACTGTGCAAATTCCTACATCCCGCACATGCAACACATTATACAGTACATATGTAATATTATGTATACTATTGTTCCTATATACCTGTATTTATGGGAGCTTGAAATTTACCTTTTCGGGGCCAATTTCACAGATCTTGGCTTTAATTTGGAGAGGAGTTGTCAATGCCCCCACATGGAAAAGTTAGTAAAATTAATGTTTTGCTATAATATATATATATATATATATATATATATATATAGCAGCTTATATAGTTTATATAGTATTTATGTGAAAAAATTAGTGACTGTCTTAGAAGTGCTCTTCCATGTAAGTAGTACCAAAAGGGCTTAGGAAAACTTCACTTAGTCTAGCTTCTTTGCGATAACAACAGGCCTCTCAAAAGGGAAGTTATTGAAAAGTTCATTGGTATACCTACTCGTTCAGCCCTTGTTTGATGCCCTGAAGCTTCTACAAGTTGAGAACAGAAGCTGCAAAGAAGCCCGGAATTTTCACACCTCCGAATTAGCGTGGACAAGTCCCACTTGCATGGATTCCCAAGCGTCTTGATGATATTGGTATCCTCAGTTGAAAGCTATGACATGTATGCCACAAGCTGCCACCTTGACCTCTACCCTTATTAAAGATGGCTTCCATGTGCCTCTAATTGTTCTGCAATATCTTCAAATTATTCGTCATGTTTGGGGAAATGATGACTTTTTCTGAACTTCTCTCATATATACGAAAGTTTAGAAGATAATAGTATAATTATCTAATAATAATATAAATTATTATAGTACATACACTGTCCTCCAAAGGAAAGTGACCACCATGAAAATGGCGGCCTATATATCAGCAAAAATAGAAGAGTCACAGGAAGGACAGATTTAATTACAAGTAGGAAGTCAAAAATACCTTAAACTTATCGTGAATTACACTCTTATTGCTAAATAAAATTAATTTCTTCTTTTGCTTTGTTTTGTCAGTTTAGGCACTTCATACTCCTTCAAATTTTGCAGTGTTCGTATACCTATAGCGCTTGTTTTGTGAAGAACAGGAGTTAATGAAAGCAAGCACAAACTTGTTTATCGTATTTAAGCTGTTAAACTCTCTTCTGGGATAAAGGCAGAATACACTCTAGAGCTACAATTAGATTATCTTTGCATTTTTATCAGCCATTAAGTGTTAACTGAATTTTAGCACTCTGGCGTAGTTGTGCTATCTGGCTTCCTTCTCTACTTTGTCTTGGTCTTCCGTGGAATTTTGACCTAGATCTTGCCTAAAATGTTCCTTCTGCCATACATTCGGCTTTATTTACTCGAATTGGTTGAAATAGCAAAATAGTAGCTTGAGTCCTAAGAATGCAGATAATATCCGACGCGTACTATTCTGCAGAAAGGTCGTTTGCAGACAAGTCTAAGATGTTGTGTTTGCAAAGTATTACTAGAGCTGCAAACCTTAGGACCTTATGTAATATCTCTTTCCCTTTACGAAGATTGGGTATCTTGAAAGAAGTGAAGAAGTATCGATATTATCGACAAACAGCGCAAGTCGTACAGCCGCATGTGGGACATGTCCAGATTTGTTTTGATAACGCTCCCGAGTTTGCATAGTGATAAAACATTATTTTTCGGCGCCTACAAGTTATTAGTCACGCATTTATCTCGTGATTTGGACTGATATTCGGGCGTATACGAATACCAAATCCGCATTTAGTGACGTTTTGTATCGTCACGGGTGCTCTGTCACATGCTCGCTTGTGACTAAACTGAATGTTCTTCGGAATTTTAGTTTTCGGCTGGGTGATGCACGAGGGAACAAGCTAGAGGCAGTTTCTTGGTGCCAACTTTGAGCCATCTGGAGGATACAACTTTTCCATGTGGCAGCAAGAGAGCTTTTGTTCCTGTCCTAAGTTATAGGCGCTTGTAGTTTGTCTTTTGAGGGCCAATATTACAGATCTCGGCTTTGGAGAGGAATTGTCTTTGCTGCCGCATGGAAAAGTTAGTAAATGTTTTGCTTTAGCGATTTATGTGCAAAAGTAGTCTTGAAAGCGTTCCTCCATCTATCACCCAAAGCGTTTCGCTTTGTAGTAGGGGTTAGTAAAACTTTAGTAGCTTATGTGCGCTTGAATCAGGTCTTTCAAAAGGGTAATCGTCGAAACGCTTATGTGTCTGCCTACATGTTAAGCCTACGTTTGACGCTCTGAAGCTTCTGCAAGTTGAGAACAGAAGCTGTAAAAAAGACCAAAATTTTCACACCTTTGAATTAGCGCGGACATGTCCCACATGCGGCTGGAAGGAATTTGAATCCAAAATATATTGTTGCAAACATTGGATACATTGTATTGGTGATAGCTTCTTATTTCGACAATTTAGAGGTACATTAATTGTTCCTTTCGTTCCTAGCTGCCATTTTCTCCAATTGCGTAAGTGGTTACTTTCTTTTGGAGGGCAGTGTATTCTTATGAACAAAATAACTACGTACTACATTTTATGAACAAAATAATAATTATTGTGCTGTTTTGTAAAATTCAGAAATATACACTCAATAAATTTTCCCCAATCTGATCGAGCCAAGTGAATTTGACAAATAATAAGACTCCATAATATTTCCATTTATATATATGCAAAAGACGATCTAGTCCATGAGCCAGCTATAGCATGGTGTACTAAGCCTAGATCTAGAGATTTCGAAATACCTTCTCAAGCTTTTCATTGCAAAGATTAATTTAAATATAGCTCTTCATTGCAAAGATTAATTAAAAATAAAATTGCTAAGGATTAATTTCCATTAGCCAAAGGGTGCATTAATGTGTTTGAAATGGTTGAGAGCTCTGCCGTATTTCAATGACATTGCATTTGTGTGCAAGTCTTGTCTCGTCAGCAGAATCTGATGTTACACAGTAGTTTATAAAGAGGAATCTTCTGGTACCATATTGAATTTCCTTGACTTGCGCCTAACGGTTGTGGAGATATGGGTGCCTAAAATCTGATGTGACCGAATTATGTATTTCATTATGTATATTTGTGTGTTCATGTGTGCATACATGCATGCACGCGTCTTCGTACATGTATGTGTGTGTGTGTGCTCGCGCGCGTGTGTGCATGCATACATGCTTACGTGCATGCGTCCTTATGTGTTCATTGCATAAAACTACAACAGGAAAATTGAGGGGCATGCCCGTAGACCACGAACAATTGTATAGAATGTATAGAATTGTGTAGCAATTGTGTATGTGTACACTCATTCACTGTGCCCTTTAATGAACTATGAGATGATATTTCCCCCTCCTCCACCCAACGCTACTACTCATTTTACACAAACTAATCGGAGGAGGTGGGCATTCTTGGTCAGTTGTAGGTTATAGTATTGTAAGTCTTAGAGTTTGGATAGTATATTACTATTATATATGCAGATTTGAATTCTAGCTTCTCCTGACCAAAGATTCAAGTTCAAATAAGGCAGCCACTTTCTATGTTTAAATTTACTAGTATGACTAACTTGTCTTTTAAATCACTTTCCTGAGACAAAGTTCATTCTCAGTCAAGTTTTGATTTGTCCCAATGAATTTGATTCAGGCTAGAGCTATGCATTGTGCTCAGTAAGAAATTAATTTCCTGTTAATAATATTATCGATTTGCTATTGAATTCATTGGATCATAATTAGCCAAATGTAGGGACAAGCATGCTCATCAATATACATGATACACTATGAGAATTGACAATCTTATTGATAACTTACTGAAACTTCTCCAGGCCTGCTCTAAGTATAAGTTGCTGTGAATTGACTCCAGATATAAACCTGATACAGTTTACCTATAGTATTGAAACTTGTCGATGAACGATTTCCGTAGATACGTACGTGTAGGATAACCTCGCTAAGAATTTATTCAATGGAATCCAGCGTTGCATCCCAATTATCGCCATCCTTGAGTTAAATGGCTTCAACTCGAGAGGGCTACTTGCCATACTCGATAATGGATACTTTGATTTTGAAATACGATTTTTATAAACACGCGATTATAATACTTGTCAACTACCATATGTATCCGGCAATGACTTAGTCGATTCTAGTAGCAATATAAGCATTACTTTAAAATACGTCAAACGTACGTTTAAAAAAGCAAGGCCTAGCGCGCGCGCTGGCACACACACACAAGCAGGTTAGAAAGTTCGAGACTGAATGTAAGCTTGTGCCTTCTCGAAGGCCTGAACTTTTGAATGTAGGGTAAAGCGGGGCAATTTGGAAAGGCGGGGTAAAACTGAACGGCCAATATGCAAAGCAGTGTCAACAGCAACTTAAACTTACAGCCGATGGCCTTATGTTTGGAAACTTGAAGCTATCTATGGGAATTGGGGATTTAGCAGTGATGAGTATCTCAGCATAGCTG
>CAUJGJ010000434.1:3496816-3526816 GCA_963170055.1 Halisarca cf. caerulea
TCACAATAGACTGATTCAGGAACCAGTAAAGCAATGCTATTGCTACTTGGTCCCTATGAGTGGTCTTTGTAAACATGTGTCACTGTATATTACAATGTTTATAGTATAAGAAATTGTGATCTGGTTTCGAAACTGCCCATATATAACCAATGATGTTGATGTTACTTCACAAGTACATTACAGAAACATCCAATCCGAATTTTTTTAAGACAGTTGTGTGCCTCGTACATCAGTTCATGCGATTGTGAGCAGTGGAATATCGTAATGTTCTCAGCAGCATGTGGACAGACCAAGCATGCCTCCTCCTCACTGATGAGATCATGATCATACCTTTGAATGTAAACATAGTCAATGTTGTACTGTGCCAACCATAGACCCACTGTGACATCTTCGTTGTTCAGTTTTCTCAGTGGAACGAGATCGTTACTAGTTACAATAGCCTTAACCAAAGCCTGTGGAAGGATGTAGCCCGAGCCCAGGGGAAAGGGAAGATACTCCTTTGTGTGATGCCAGCCATGTTCAGCCCATTTACCTTCACTGTTTGGTATCTCATGTTGAACAATCGTTCCACAAAGAAATGGTTTATGTGATATCTTTGATCTAGTTTCCAGGATGTGAATGATGTAGTCAAGTCGTACGTAACAATCGTCATCAGTTTTCATCAAGTATTGGGCTGTTGAGTGTTTACTAGCCCATTGCAGAGTACGGAGAAGTTTGTCAGTACATTGAGGTCCATACGCTTCTTTGTGTTTGTCAAACAAGAGGAGGTCCCTGTACTTTTCTGATTCTTTCTGAATGTCATTGAACAATTCATGGTCCAGCCCTGACAAACCAATCACAAATTTATGCACCACTGCCTTTTCACTAATGCTGCTATTTAGCCAAGTATTTCTAGAGCTTTGACGGAGCCTGAAAGAGGAGGGCCTTGAGAATATCATCACAAGGACAATCGGTGACTTATATGTAACTTTAAGAGAAGCCGTCGTGTTTCGATCTTTCATGTAAACAAGTTGAGTCTCCCGTTTCTGCAAATCTTGCGAGGACTCTGTGGAGCTACTTTGTGGACTATGCATGCAAATGATGGAGCAATTGAATTGACTTGCATTGTTCCCGCAGGAGCACGCCGTTAAATCCACATCATTCACATTACCATTGTCAAGCTCATCGAGCACTGTCTTTTGGGACTGGTTACTGCACACTGGTATAATCACATTGTATACGTGATTAGGTTGAGAGCTTTTTACTATATAAGTAACCAGACAGGTCAGTGATACCAGCATTAAGTACACCGTAAGAAGTTCTTTTGGACGCACTCTCGAGATACAACAGAGGAACTGCATCAAGCTCCAAATGAAAACTTTTACGAACAGCTGTCAATAGAATTGAAGCAGAATTTATTAAGCTCTTCACACCTGACAAAAATTTATTTAATATTGTTTAAAAGCTGAGCATAAATTTCCAATGCACTAGCTCTGAGTGTGTGGTACTCCAATAAAACCTTCAGTTATACCTAAATGAACAAAAATACATATTAAGTATAATGATTATAAAATAATTTCCCTCAAGGTGGACATATTACATAGCCTATATATAAATTACTATAGGTGATTTTGAAGTACTAGTAGATTAATATTAATTGCTGGAGATTGATATGTATAGTGTCACATAAACCTCTTCTATTATGTACAACAATAATTATTACTATATTATATATAATTTTATAAACACTTGCACTGCAGAATCATCCCATAATATCCATAAATTTACAAATCCAATTAGCTAAAGGGAAAGATCAAAGAAGTTGTGAATTATTATTATTATTCAAACAAACAACAATGCTACGCTACAGAAGAATGTTAACTAGTGATTTCATGTGTGATTGAAAATGGCTATAATGTAATAATTATAGTCACCATGTACAATATTAGTGAAAAGTTATACTACCATGCACTTGTGTGCCCTATAGACAGATTCATATGTAGACATCATAAAAGATGAATTTTCTCCTCAACATATAGCTGCAGGAAAAAGTTTGGAGAGAGTTTTAATTTGATGCTTTGGCGGATTTGTGAGAGCGCCAAATTTAAAAGTCAACTGTCAATGTTATAACATTACCACTGCAACATCATTGCAGAATCTATGTTTTCTGCACTTATTTTCCTCATACTTCACTCAGCCGCTAAGTTTTAACTTATAAAATGGCAGCAGAGCAACGGTATCACTACGATTGTGGGACAACCCCCCTCAGAAATCATTGAGAATAACAATTGTTTATAGCATTTATGTTTAATTCACCAAATTTAATTATTGCTAATACCATCTAGAAATGAATTCGCCAAGTATAAAGCTCACCAAAATGTCCCATTATACGGATACATAGTTTGGGCAAGCCTGAGCGAGCCCCGACATATAGTTAGTAGTACTGGGCCTTTGCCATAGGGACCAGCGGGTGGATCTTGTATGTGCGTCTGTATCATAGCCCATGCATTCACATGCACACCTGTCACATGCATGCTCAGTGACAGGAGCAGAGTATACTTTTTTGCTCTGCAGAGGGACAGCAATCAGCAATACAGAGGGGACAAGCCAGGAAAAGTGTAGGGCAAAAGAAACAGTACAGTATTATGGTCATGCATAGATCTAACTCTGAGTCTGTGATCATAATCATAGCTGTCTGTAAAAAGAAAGGTTATAATACAGATGCAGAATCTGATATAATACAAACCGGCCTTTCTACATTCTTAGATAATAAACTATTAATTGGAAAGATTGTTCGGTATACTGTGAAACCTCTGCAATCCAACACTCTACGAGGCTTGAAACAGCGTCAGATTAGGGGGTTGTTGGGGTGACTCTTAGCATTCTTTCGTATGGTGACTGCATGTTTCATATAAGATCGATGGTCTGGTTATAGAAAATGTTGGATTAAGGGGTGTTGGATTAGTGAGGTTTCACTGTATACTGGTTGTTTAAACAGGAAATCCCATGCAAATCATCAACTTCCTGGTCTTCGTGGTAGTCCTGTAAGCACATAATAGCAACATACACTACCAACATCCAATTCAAACTTGCATGCATCATATTATAACATTATACATAGTACAGCTCCAGACTTTCATAATATTACATTATAAGCGTTAGGGTTGTGAAACAGGCACAGGGCTAGGTAGATAAAGGGCAAGATGGGCATAGCTATATTTGGGCTGGATTAGCATAGGGCTATACAGTGGAACCTCTATAATCCGACTCTCTCTGGGCAGCAAATTTATGTCAGATTACAGAGATTGTCGGATCACAGAGTGACTCTTAGCATACTTTAATATGGTACATGACTGTGCCTCACAAGATGGTCAGATTAGAGAGAATGTCGGATTATAGAGGTGTCGGATTACAGAGGTTTCACTGTACATAATAATATATATTAATGAGGCTAGACGGGTATAGGGCTAGATGGGTTTTATAGTATAGTTGAACTGAGTACGTACTGTGCAAATTTCTACATCCCGTAGTATACGCGTCAGAACTAGGAGTTTGCAGTGATCACTCATATCAACTAAACTCTATCTATATAACCTTATACCCATCTTGCCTTTTATACCCAACAAGCCCTATGTCTACATGCATGGTTCACAACTTCCTTTATTTGTTCTAAGTGTGTTAGGAGGATGGTTTTTTTGGGAATAAAGCCTTATTGAATGGTACTGTGTCAATCCTACCTCATTTATCATTTTTCAATGGCTTTTATGCACCTATTACATCTACAGCCTGAGCATCGATCTTAGATTCACCCCATTATGCTTTGAAGTTTTAAAAGTTCAACATTATATATACAGTCAAACCTCGTTACAAGACACTTGATGCAACATCACTCTCTATACAACAACAGTACACCCTTGTTGGGAACTGTTTTACTGGTCTTTGTTCATGTATAACGTACCACAACAACTTGATTGTAGTACATTATAGTGTCAATAATGGTTGTAGCAGCACAAACCAGTGGAACCAGTGGTGTATGTTGTTGTAAACAGCTTTGACTGTACTTGAATATGGCCAGGCATACTGTCAATAAGCTGGACAGGTGTATAATAATTGTGGTCCATCGAAATGCTTCTACACTTCATAAAGGCAATATAGTGCACGATCATATTTCTCAAGCTGAAGTACCTGACATCACTTACATTTTCAGCAGTAATAGGATCTACTCCTTTGCAATTGGTTTCCTATGATGAAGAGTTCAATACAGCATGCCCCACAGTGATATATTTTACAGGCCTGAGTGCAATAGTGGAGCAACATAAAACAACAGGTAAAATCATGTGATTTTTAGGAAGCAGGAAGGGCTTAAGCATAGTGTTGCCACAGAGATCCAACTACCTACCAGAGCAAAATTCCAAGACTGCCCAAATGCATGCAACTTCTCTGTGACTCTTGGACAATAATTGCGACTGGCGACTTTGGCAATCTAAAACTATTATACTGTACAAAAGTATTCATTAGACTAATTCTATATCTTGTGAATTGTTCAATTTTGCATTGGATGAATATTGTTTTTGGTAGTTATGTATATCTTTGCATGATATTTTGACGCTGCCATGATTAGCATGACGTCACTAATAACTTCCATTTTTGCATGGTGGCAGTGTGTATATTATACTATGGTGCAGCCGACAATATTATTATATCGCTGGGTGTTCTAACTTGCAATTGTGTTCACTAAGAATGATTCGTTACTGTTACAATACAATGCAAAACTACAAAGATTCTGTCAGTGAAACATTTTTGGTAAAATGATCATTGCTTCTAATTTGCTGTGCTACATACCATGACTGCTTGGGTTATTGATGCAATTTTGGAAATTGTCTTGAACTAGGTGACAAAATGTGTGAGATCGTGGGTATGTGTGTGTGTACATGCACACATGCGTATTTGCGTGTGTGTGTTTTTGTGTGCGTGTATATGTGTGTGTGTGTGTGTGTGTGTGTATGTGTGTGTGTGTGTGTGTGTGTGTGTGTGTGTGTGTGTGTACATACATGTGTGTTTCTGTGCGCGTGTGTGAATGTGCGTGCATGTGTACATGCATGTATGCATGTATGTGTGTATATTATGTGTGTATGTGTGTGACTGTTTGTGTGTGTGTGTGTACGTGGATGGTGTGTGTGTGTGTGTGTGTGTGTGTGTGTGTGTGTGTGTGTGTATGTGTGTGTGTGTGTGTTTATGTATGTGTGTGTACGTGTGTGTATGTGTGAGTGTGTGCATGTGTGTGTGCGCGTGTGTGCTTGCGTGAGTGTGTGACGCTGTGTGTGTGTGTGTGTGTGTGTGTGTATGTGTGTGTGTGTGTGTGTGTGTACGTGTGTGTGTGTGTCTCTCTCTCTCTCTCCGCGTGTGTGTGTGTGCGCGGGCGTGTGTGTGCGTGCGTGAGTGTGTGACGCTATGTGTGTGTGTGTGTGTGTGTGTGTGTGTGTATGTGTGTGTGTGTGTGTGTGTGTGTGTGTGTGTGTGTGCATGTGTGTGTGTGTGTGTGTGTGTGATTGTGTGTTGTGTGTATAGTAGTACACATAACGCATGCACGCACGCACGCGTGCACACACACACACACACACACACACACACACACACACACACACACAAACACACACACACACACACACACACACACACACTACATACATGCACACAGACTACACACACGCATACACATCCAATCAGACCACACACACACACACACACACACACACACACACACACACACACACACACACAGTGACACACACACACACACACACACACACACACACACACACACACACACACACACACACAGGATTTATACACACGTGAAAACGCAACGACGTCGGAGCGAATTCGGGCGAAATCGCAGCGATGTCTGTGCAAATTCGGGCCAAATCGGAGCGAATTCGGACGTTGGAGCAAAATCGGAGCGATGTCGTAAAGTATCCTTCTCGGCCACCATAAAGAAGAGTTTAGATCATGATAGTAAATCTCATAATTTTAGAACCTTTAACGTTTTCCCTGGCAGTGTGAGAAATAGCTAATTTATACCCATGAGTTCTATATAACCACCACATATGCATTCCATACATTTGGAATGATACATTCATTCAGAATCATGCAGATTCCAATTATCAAAATTTAAGTTAAATTAAGGCACTCTCTACATCAATATATCGGCATGATCCATTTGGACTCCATGTTTTCATTTGTTCCAGGAATTTTCTTAAGGTTAGACTATAATTTTAGTATTAGTATTAATATATTATATCCTGCCTGCGCCCAGGTCAATCAATAAGCACTTTAGTTTATGGCTGCTGTATACGTAGCACACCAAGGCAGGATACATTTATTATGTGTCATGGTGATCAGAAGCAAAACAATGCAAAATGTGACAATTGACAACTATTAATTGATGTGGTATGAATCGGTTCGGGCTGGCAGGAGATTGACAAGAACCTTGACCTTGGCTACATCAGAGTAGCAGGGCTAAATCGTGGATGTAAGCCCGTGGTACTCTTCGATCTACCCAACTTTTGCCCCTACACCACGAACATATAATATATTATATATATAGAAGTATCATGGTTTGCAGCAGCTAAAAAGGGGATTATCACATGAGATAATTTCACAAAACAATACTAGCCCCCATGTATAGGAGAGAGCAGACTGTTGTTCATACCTGCACTACAGTGATTGCATCCACGACCTTCACTCATTGACAGCTTGGTAATAAACGTACTGCAACTTCTCCAGCCTGAGGCCTGCTCTAAGCCGCCGAGTCGACTCCTGGGCCAGATATAAGCGAGTTGAACTCTTCACATAGATACGTACGCTTGAGACAACCTCGTTAAAAATTTATAAGATGGAATTCGGATCGGCTTTCTCGCCATCCTCGAGTTAAGTGGCTTCAACGAGAGAGCGCTGCTGTGTTCCGGCGAGTAAGCGAGTATTGTTACAGTATAATTTAAGTACTAGCAATGAAAGTATTGCTTTCAAAATGCATGCGCCAAACGTACGCATCCGACAGGGCACAGTCCAAACTTTAAGGTATAAATGCTCTTTTTAGAGTGGCAAACACGCTCAACTGAAGACTCCGACGTACATCCAAGGCCCGCGTGCACACGTACTAGAGACTGATTCAGAATGTATGGCAAGCCAAATGTTCCAAAAGTCCACTATATACGTCGGTCGACGAATCTCACGACGTCGGGAGTGACGCATACGGGCGGAAGTGGGTCTGGGTACGAAACTAGCGATTGGGCGGCCATCTTACGATTGCATAATCGACCGTAAAAGTACATGAGCGTGATTCGAACCTTACTTGACAGTCCGGAGCCAAAATAAAGCGAGATTACAGCAAATTTTGTAGAACATATCTGCTATGATCACTCCAACATAATATATTCTAGGTGATGTAAAGTCGGTTTTCTGTACTTCAATCCGAATCATGTGCATAATTCCTGGATCCAGTCCTCACTGAGTTGCGATCTTTTGGGGTAAAAATAACAAAAATAACAATACAATAGGATGTCTCAAATCCAGGCAACTTGGCGCTAAGGCCTAGGGGTGCCTGCAACTGTGAAAGTTCCCTTATGTATGAAGCCTCTAGACTCTGAGGTATTCCACAATGGGTGCTTTCTACAAGTAGTTTTAACTTTAAGCTATTTTGCACATGCACGTACACCACGTGGTACAGCTATACACCTGTCCACTGATGCAGTGTACATTAGCACTGATTGTAGATGTACATGCAGACATATATATGAAACACTGGATACCCAATTGATTGAGGTGCCCGTAACTACGTGGGTCGGATATGCAAGGTTCTGCTGTACATATAAAATTAGCTTTTCTGACCATCCCATGCTAATTGAATTGTCTATATTGCAAAGTACTATATATGTGATATTTGGGGGCAGTTCAGAGTTTCATTTGATCATATCCTAGCGATACCTGTGTATGGTGGTTGAAAGGACCCTTCCAACACAGCTAAGATTTGCACCACATGATGTAAGAACCCAATTTTACCCCAGCCAAGATTCTTTGAGTACTGAACAGTCCCACCCATACAAAATTAGGTAGCACAGGCAAAACCATGGAGTACCGGAGTGCTCCATTTACATGAGGAGCCCCTCTTGTGGGAGAAGTAAATTGCCCTTGCATCTCTCACCAATCCCTTTGACTTTTGCCACTTTTTAATTTAAATGCAGCAATATAATGTCATAACTAAAGTACAATAATAACACATGTATACGTATACACATGCACCCCCCCCCACACACACACATGTACAGGCACACTTATACATGCAAATTACATTGTAGCATGGCCTGCCAGCAAGATCAGACTGATCACATTCTGCACAAGTTGGGCCCTTTGATTAGTGAGTTGGTCAAGTACATATGGCAACGATCAAACTTGACATTTCCACCCACTTGTTCACACTTGTTATGGGGCACACATGCATAAAAATGCAGAAACTGCAACAGTTGTCGGCAATGCAGTTTCAAATCATCTGCAGTGTCTCCCAATTAACTGTGCTGATGGTATCCATGTCAGTCTTAATTCTTGATGAGGGAGTTACTGTCTTGATCATGATCGAGCTGTTGCTTGTTTAAGCTCAGCACGGATTACCCTTCCTAGCGCACTACAGATCTGCTTCTTCATTTGGGGATGCTTCATGATACGTTTCCCCCACTTACATCTCATCCCATGCATTTTGCAAAGATCAATATTATAATATTTGCTTAGTATAGGGAATACTGCATGTAACAGTGAAACTTAATTGCTACTGTTTTAATGAACAGGTTATTTTTATACCCTTAAAATATTGTGTCTGGACATAATATGTGTCAATTGTCATATTTCTTCAGTCATTTGGCATCTGTGATAAGCAAGAAGAATGGGGTAGACTCTAACATATGTTCTAGTTGATGTAAATTAGTTTAGCCCATCTCTGTACTTCAGTCATGTGTATTCAAGAGGTAGAACCAGGTCCTATACAGGATCCACTCTTTACCAATGTTCTACTTACTAGGTTGAATGTATATGCAGTAGAACATCTTACATCCAGGCAGCTTGGGACTAAGGGGTGCCTGCAACTGTGAACGTTCCCGTATGTATCCAGCCTCTGGACTTTGAGGCATTTCACATGCAAGTGGATGCTTTTCTGCAAGTCATTTTATTTACACATACATGCACATACACCACATGGTGCAGCTAGACCAATAATGTTTGGTTCTACCTGTGTATTGTGGACAAAAGGACAACACCTCCAACACAACTGTGATTTGCACCGATGCAAGAACCCAATTTTACTCCAGCCAAGATTCCTTGGAATACTGAAAAGTCCCATCCTTATATGTACCACAGGCATGCAAACCACGGAGTACAGGAGTGTTCCATTTGACAATAATATTAATCTTAATGCAGCATTGTAATGTCATACATTTTAGCACAATACACACACACACACACACACACACACACACGTACACACACTCACAAACACTATGTTATACATGTTTAAAGTGAAGTGCTAACAAATTGAAAGTAACACTAGTATCTGCACGTATATGCATGGTAACTATTACAATATGATTATAATAGCTAGAGTAATATTATAGATTATGTCATGTTTAATTTACTACTTAATAGATGGTGTACTTATACTGCATGCTACTTTAAATTTGTATCAGTCAGTTTTGAGTTGATATAGTCTAGTGACAATTAATTACATATGCTTTGTTAATGGTAATCATTGACTACTGAAAAGTATAATACAGTCTTGCAAGCTCTACCATGAAGCTACATGCTATATCCGATAATTCTACAACTTGCTGGGTGTGCATTTCCATTTTCTGTGGTTAACCAAGCCCATATCAACAAATTTGCAAATTCACAATCACCTTCAAAATGCTCATTCATTTTCGGACTACCCTATATTTCTGTGAGTCATGCCACACAAGTGGTGCATGGTGCAATCATGGAACCAGGTGGTTCAGGATGACCGAACATTGCCCTCCAACTATAGTAAAAAGTCAAACAGAACCCTAATGCTTCTTCAGCTAGAAAAATACCCAACAAGAGAGCCAGCCAATTTAAATTGATTTGTATGTGGATGGTGGGACTTTTGCATCTCATTGCTATTATATGTTAGGTATACATATATCGCTCATATGTAGTCTGCCTGTTCAGTGTGTACAGGCAGTTAAATACATATTATTTCAATATAATATTATATATATATATATATATATATATATATATATATATTCCCTATCGAATACTTAAAATTAATCATTGCAAAAACAGAATAATTATTGTGTACAGAATGAAGTGGATGTGAGAGAAACAGGAAATAAAATTCCTTAAATTCTGAAACGGATTCTTAGAGGCCTATAAGATTACAGGGTTATGGGCAAGTATTGTGAATATACTGTGCAATAACTGGTTCAAATGTATGAAATTCCACGGTCTTATGGAAATAGCAAAACTAATGCATAATTACAATATTATGTTGATGCATTGTCAAATTCCCAATATTAAATTTTATATCTATTCTTTTCTAAGTTGCTGGAGACTAAATAATTACAACTATTGTTATTTGAACTAACACAATCATGGTTATTATAGTGATAACAGAAGAAGAAAATGGTGAACGAAACATACTAGTTATGCATAATATGTTCAAGCATGTGGTAAGAAATTCTTATAATTGCTAAGTCTGACCATACAAAACCAATGTTGATGCTACCTACCTCACAAGTACATTACAGAAACACCCAATCCGAATTGTCTTAAAGCAGTTGTGTGCCTTGTACATTAACGGATTCTTAGAGGCCTAAGAATAACTGGTTCAAATGTATGAAATTCCACAGTCTTTAATAGCAAAACTAATGAATAATTACAATATTATGTTGATGCATTGCCAAATTCCCAATATTAAATTTTATATCTATTCTTTTCTAAGTTGCTGGAGACTAAATAATAATGACAACTATTGTTTAGTTGAACTAACACAATCATGGTTATTATAGTGAGTATGGTGAACAAAACATACTATTTATGCATATGTTCAAGCATGTGGTAAGAAATTCTCATCGCTGAGTTTGACCATACAAAACCAATGTTGATGCTACCTACCTCACACGTACATTACAGAAACACCCAATCCGAATTGTCTTAAAACAGTTGTGTGCCTTGTACATTAACTCATGTGATTGTGAACAGTGGAAAATTGTAGTGTTCTCAGCATCGCGTGGACAAACAGAACCTTCCTCTTTCTCACTGATGAGCTTGTGATTATACCTTTGAATATGAACATAGTCGATGTTGTACTGTGCCAACCATAGACCCAGTGTGATTTCTTCATTGTTTAGTTTTCTCAGTGGAACGAGATCGTTACTAGTTACTATAGTCTTCACCAAAGACAGTGGAAGGACGTGGCCTGAACCTAGTGAAAATGGAAGGTACTCCTTTGTCTGATGCCAGCCATGCTCAGCCCATTTACCCGTACTACCTGGTAACGCATGTTGAACAATTGTTCCACAATGAAATGGTTTATATGATATCAAGTATATCTCTTATCACGAGCCTGCAAGTTGTTACTTTTCACCGTAATAATAATATATATATAGGGTGTATAAAACCATTTAATTTAGGGTATGTTGCCAAATCGGTACTGGGCTAGGGCAAGACAGGTTTATATAGGGCTAGACGAGCATAGGGCTACACATACATGAGGCTAGACGGGTATAGGGCAAGACAGAGTTTAGTTGCACTGAGTGCACACTGTGCAAATTCCTACATCCCGCATGTGCAGCACATTATACAGTACATATGTGCTGCGGCATTAATAATCACGACGTCCGAGGGCGGAGTGATTATTAATGCCATACAACGAGGAGGTGGGTTATAACAGGCTTCTAAACTGATGCGAAAGAGAGTTTAGCGCCTCCCTTACGATTCACCTGCATTGAAAACAGGCGCCAATGAGTTGATTGACTAACTTCCTTTTGTCAAATAACAGACCAAACCATAAAGATTTGTATTTTCCCAGCACTGCCATAGCATAGAACAATGCACACTGCTACTATACTCTACATGAGAATTGGGTCGAAAATATAGGGTCAAGAAGTTGGGTCGGCAATGGGGTTTGAGTATCTATGGGCAGACTAAACAGGTTATTTTTTATAGTGGCTATAATTATTTTTTATGGGTATTCAAAATGCAGCTGTTTTTGAGACATAAACAAAGTAAGGGTAACAAATTAGTTACCCTTACCAGTAGGGGTAACAAATTAGTTGCCTCTACAGGTCAGCCAATAGCAATAATACATTCAAATATGCTACATTTCTGGGTCCCTGGTTTGTTATTGGTACACCAAAAAAGAAAAGTGCAGCTGAAATGAGCTCGGTAATCTTAGCACCCTCATGTTTAGCCTTGCAAGATATATATCCCATTTCTGGTTCAAAATCTGAGTACCTCCAATAAAATGCCTAAGATTTAGCACAATAACAAACTTTGTTTACAAATTCTCCAGAATATAATATATATTGTTATGAAAACAGTGAAAAAGCCAGACACAGTGGAGACTAGCTTAAAAATAATTGGCCTGTAAAAAATGACCTGTTACTACCTCTACATGCATATACACCTCATGCAGGCTCATATATAACTTCCTCGAGGAAGTTCGCAAGGTTCTCAAACTTTGTATAAAGATAGGCTGCAAGCCATGGAACATATCTGGCTGAAAAAACGATTTTCGGCCAACATGACTGTATAACTTTCCATTTCTATTATGACCTGCCACATATGAAATTATCCAATACTTACTTTATTTTAAACAACTCTTTGCCTGTTTTGATTGCAGGGAACCATTCAAGAAGCTTCTCCGATGTCTTTGCTGATTGAGCTAAACCAGAGAAAGTCGAGGCCAGCGGCTCTGGACCACTGTATATCAATTTTCTAGAAGGTAGTTTAGCGGGCATTGTACAATAAGGATGTGATACAATTGAACATGAAAGTGCTCCAGCCACGCACGCCCTTACTGAAATAGCACGTTAAACCACTTGAAAGGCACGCATAATAGTCAATTTCCGTTCAAATGATCCAGACGCCCGTAATAGGTATTATAATATAGACATTGCCCACTATCTTGCATCAGGTATCCATGGAGATACCATGACAACTGTAACTACGTCAGCTACTGACACATTGCCACTGAAAAATCTCAACAGGATCATTGTTCAAAATCTGCATTGTCCCCGAAATATTCCGTTGCACGGCAAACAATCGTGACTCATCTGCAGAGGAAAACACTTTATTGCCAATAAAGTCTTCTTGTGTAGCCCAATTATTGTTCACGTGCATGTACGGTAAAGGTTAGGTTTGCTGCGCATGCTCAGTACCACTCCGCTGCGGTGGCCAATCAGAGGAAGCTGGGTGGCATTTTGAAAGGATGCAATTATTGCAGTTTAGCATTGTGGGCGGAACCGTCCTACCACTAACAGAGTAGGAAGAAGAGCTCTGTCTATTATAGTATCTCGCCTTTCAAGGTCAGCGAAGAAGTAGCTTAAAGATTTTTCAGTAAGGTAAAAGTAGGGATCAAAATTTGGGAATTTCATATATACTTTTTAGTCAGTTGCCAGAATAGCTGCAGATGATGAGAGGGTATTGTTACAATCTCGGTCTATTCTAATCTCCTTTACTTCAACCAATCTACTGCTGGGTTGAAAAGTATATGACCATTCCCGTAATTACCAGCTTCCCGAAATTACCTGTCTATACTTTATTCTTCTTTGTGACTCAAATCCATGTGTGCTCTCTATTGATTGCAATGTACTGCACGGTTACATTGATACCCTACTCTTTCACCATAGACACTCCGCCTCAGTCAGTTCATGATGCTAGCCGGGTAGCACAATGGGTTATGGAAGCCACTACAAATGGTAAGCATATGTACAGTTTGCAGAGTATCATTATTGTGTCTGTGTATCTATTGTGCAATTATGCAATAGATACATGTACCTCAATAACCTGCGCATTTACTTTCTGTATAATAGTTTCAAGGCTTGATTAGAAGAAAAAGACTCAACGCTAACCTTGAAGGGGACAAAGGTTGGTTAATGTACATGAGGTATGCACAAAGCTGAAACTTGGACCTGGCTGCAGGACTCACAAAGAATAATCCATGGAGATACCGTGGTAACATCTTGATGTAATCGGTCGTGTTGAGCGCCATTTGAAAGGATGCAATTATACGTACAGTTTAGCTTTGTGGGTGTTTACGATCATACCACAAGCAGATCGTGCAAGAAATGAGGAGCTCGCATGTATCTCGTTTAAGGTTAGCGAAGAAGTAGTGTTTATGTCATTCTTTTCCATGAGTCAAATTGGCGTGGACTCTGTTTTGTTTGGGCTCATTTGATCTTTGATACTGTAGTTCTATCTATAAATACACCACTGCAAATAGCACTGGTTCTACCATAGTACTATAACCTCTGATTGTACAGCTGGTTAGCACAATAGATTGTGTATAGCAAAGTCGTTTTTGGGTCACTCTTTTCCACTGTGTTTGTATTATTATTATTGTTTAAATGTAATGTACTGCTAGCTTTGATCATGCATGGATACTTTTATCTTCACCACAAGATAGATTAGTTCAATTGCTAATAAAACTTCTAGACTAATTTCTGTTCTACTCACGAGAGACTCATGCCAAGTTAATAATTGCAACTTGAAGAAAGAACATTCATGCATGTAGCAAGTAAATATATATGTTCCATGTTTGTAACTGTGTTCTTGCTTGCATTTCAGCAGATTATTTTCAAACTGTCATCAATTTTGGTGACGTCAACTTGAGGACCTGGAGTTTGTCTCTAATCTATCCACGAATCCTGAAGAACAATTAAGAAGAACGCAAACCACAGAACCATGCATGTGAGCAAGCTCAACTATATTTTCAGTTAATTTCCTGAGTGTATAGTATTATGCCTGCAGAAGTGTGCATTAAATGCACCTGATTACAACCTGATTGAATAAATCTGAAAAAAAAAACGCAAAAGCTGTTACAACAGTTACTGAGCATTATGAAAGTCTGCCACTTAAATTCTAGAGTATCCCATGCATATTTTCAATGACAATGCATTCATTTTTTTTTGTTTTGTTTTTGAAGCTTAACTTAGTGTATGCATGGGATGTTATCTGTATACTTCTGAATCATTAAATCTACACACAGTCTGAAAGATTCTTTAAGCACATGAGAAAGAAGCAGATGATCATGAATGACAAAACAAGTATGTTTGATGGAACATGCACTTTATACCTTGTTTTCAAGGAATTTATGACATTGTCCTTTTCCTCCAAAATAGTACTCCAATGCATGGTGGCTAATACATGCCAGCAGGCCACATGCTGTATGAGATGTTATGCGTATATACATAAATCTAGACAGGCTTTGAAGGAAGGGCAGAGTGAATAATGAAGCAAGTATGCTATTTAGAACATGTCTATAATATGCTATTTCTTGTGTTGAATTCCTGTCATTTTCTTCCATATATACCATATTATAGTACTCCATGCATGCATGGCTACACACTTTCTTGCATGAAGAGTGCATGCATGGATGGATTTCCAGAAATCACCACAGACATTGTTTATTCATTGACCCATGACACTGTAAGAGTAAATATTGGTTGTGTTGCATACAGTTACTACAGTATAACTGTTTTTTTTTTTTCATTTTTGTTCATATTAGTCAACATGTGAAGTAACATGGTATTTTTATCTATTGTAGGTTTGCCCACTTTGTATCACTCTTGTTGACTTTGGTACGGGCTGCAAGATGATGCATTTGACCATTTGGACTGAAAAAGTGTGTGTGTGTGTGTGTATGTGTGTGTGTGTGTGTGTGTGTGTGTGTGTGTGTGTGTGTGTGTGTGTGTGTGTGTGTGTGTGTGTGTGTGTGTGTGTGTGTGTGTGCATGTGTGTGCATGTGTGTGTGTGTGTGTGTGTGTGTGTGTGTGTGTGTGTGTGTGTGTGTGTGTGTGTTAGTGTGCATGTGTGTGCATGTGTGTGTGTGTGTGTGTGTGTGTGTGTGTGTGTGTGTGTGTGTGTGTGTGTTAGTGTGCATGTGTGTGTGTGTGTGTGTGTGTGTGTGTGTGTGTGTGTGTGTGTGTGTGTGTGTGCATGTCAGGGAAGTGCCTAAAACACAGTAAAGCAGCATAGCACTTCGCTTAAAATCGCAGCCATTATAAAACAATACTGTGATTAAATGACGGGGCAAATGATGGTACAAAGTAGTAATTGTTTGCATCTATTTTGAAGTGTAGCAAGCTCCGCATATGTGGCTGAAAATATATAGACGCAGCACTTACACTGGTTTTGTTGAACATAATCTTTCGCTACTGTAACACGTGATGATCCAGTACATAATTATTAGGAAATAATGCCTGTATATATAGGTACAAAATGGCACTCGATTCACATGTGCTGCTCTTTATTTTCTGGTGACACGTGCATGTGCTTGTGTGTGTGCATGCATGCATACATGCATGTGTGTGCATGCATCATGCCATGTGAGATTTCTTTATAGCCCCATGCATGACCATACATGCATGTACATATATCATGGCATTGTGTATATTTGGTTATGTTTGAATAATACTTTTTGTATGCAGAAGTGTTTCAATGGTGCGCACCTGCAGTCATGCATGAATGTGCATCCATGCACGAAGAAAGCAGCAAGATATGACTATAGACAATCTTTAAATTAAATTTTACTTTCACTTATTTCACCAGAAAGCAACAATTTAAAGATATTAACTGAACCATCTTCATCTATTTCAACCCCAAATTTTAGTTTCTGGTAAAAATTTTATCTGTTTAATTTAATTAATTTTATTATTGTGGTGTGAATTGGGACTATAGGATGGGGTGTCACCCTAACACCCAGTGTACTGCACTGCAGGGTGTCATAATAGCACCTCCATGGTGCCATATTCGCACAGCACCTTGACACTCCAAAAAGGTGTCACTGTGACACCCCTTTTTTCACAGTGTGCATGTATACGTTTCATCCTGCAAAAATTTGTATGCATTTGGTATATGTATGCAGTGGAAGGTTTTTGAGAGAGTTACTGACGCAGCTTTATGGGAGATCAAGAATCACATCCAACTAATTATTGGAGAGGCTAGAACATGTTTTTTTTTTTCCATTTTGTGCATCTCTTAGCGTATACATGTACATTTGTATCCAAAACATTTAGAGTACAGGAGTACATAAAAAGGCTGTGCAGTCCGTTTCTATGTCACCATGTAAAGGGATGAAATTGACAGTATAATACACTACATCACATAAGGAAATACACCATGCACTTGTACATGCATGCATTGTATGTTTGATTCCAGCTAGTGGTGCGCATATGTATGATTCACTTATATGGGGAGAATTAAAAAGACAGCACCAAGGAGATCGAAGGTACTTAATTGCTCAAGCAATCATCGCAATGCTGAGCAGATTACTTAGTGGTTCACTTTGGATCCTGATCGGGTATGTGTACTGCACAGTCAATCAACAGACACGTACTGGTCGGTTACTCAATCGAGCAAGCAATATTGTTTACTTATGAAATGTATCGTATGCATGTACACAAAATATATGTATGTATATATATAATATATATATATATATATATATATATATATATATATATATATATGAAATAACTTGTACAGTACTTTTCACAAAAGAAACTGGACGATGTATGACGGTTAAACTGTGTGTGTATGGTGATTGATCGGTCTTTGCGTATAAGTATGTGCTTTTCAGTAGGGGTTAGGAAAACCTCAGTAGCTTCTTCACGATTAAAGCAAGCCTTCCAAAAAGGTAATCGTACAAACGTCTACATGACATTGTCTGTCTACATCTTAATCCCTTGTTTGATTCTCTGTATTTACTACAAGTTGAGAACAGTAGCTGTAAAAAAAGACCGAAATTTTCACACCTCCAAATTAGGGCAACATGTCTCACTTGCATAGAACAGTTTTTTCCTCATAGTTTCTATTAACTGCTGAAGTAATCAACAGTTTTTATCAAATTGAATCCTTCAAGACCATAATTGAATAAGTAATTTGAATGCCACATTCAGGTAACATTTCTTTCTAACAATTAGGAGATGGTGCATGCGGTAAATATTACCAACCAGGAAAAAATAAAGTGCGAGTATGGCACAGATTTACTATAGTCATACTGCAGTACAGTTCACAAGTTAACTGCATGCATGATCCAAAGAAGTTTACAAAGTGCTTTGAGCTTTGAGGTTTCTTTTGAGTCCTGTAGTCCTGTAGGCTTAACATATTTACTTCATAAAAGTTATGCAATGTCTTTCATTTCTGCACCTGGCCAGGGAAGAGAGCATATTATGTATGTATTCATATTCCACATTATACTGTATATATAATATTATATATATATATATATATATATATATATATATATATATATATATATATATATATACAGTAGAACCTCGTTAGTAAGAACACTGTTAACGAGTAATACCCGGTTAGGAAGTACAAGGATATGATATCCCAGCTTATAACCCACAATACTAATCTGGTTAGCAAAAACTACTGATAGTGAGTAACTATTTGGAGGGTCCCCACGTGTACTCACTAACGAGGTTTGACTGTATATATATATATATATGTATATACTTGACATTATATTATAGTATTATAATGTTATAGTAAAATGTCATACACAATCAATACACAACTATGTCATGTATATAGCATTATATGCAAGTATGCATGTTATGTCCGGGACTGGTACATACCGTATTTGACCGAATGATAGCCTGGGCCTTTATTTCTTATCTGGCACTTTTTACCTGGCCATTAAACGAGCAGGGCTATTATTCGAACCTATAGAAACTTTTGTAAGTCCTTTATGATAAACCCACCTGCATTCTCTATATTATCATAATAACCCACCAACAGAGCAGATGACTGGGCTTAATCAAATAAGAACTTATGGAACGGGGACATCTTAACCCTTACGAGCAAAATCCGAAGTAAGTCCCGTCGAAGAAGGAAGTTGTTGGAATGATTTGGCAGCATCTACAGGGTAGTTTGGTTCCTTTGGTATCTTTATCCATATTATCAAAAGCTAAACAATAGTAGAAGTCAATCTAGATGTTTTACGATCGATAATTACTGACTATGTGTTGTTCCTTGATTGATGAATGCAGCCATTTTGTTTACTGAGACCCGGCGTTAATTCGAGACCCGGCTATAGTATTTGGACCCGGCCATTGTTTACCTAGGTCTGCTTCTACCCCCGGCTATTAAACGAACTCAGCCTTTATACGGTCAAATACGGTATATAAGAAAATGGCAGACGTTATTAAAGCATTACAGTAAATCACCTTATTTTCTATTGGAACGAGATGCATAGCTCTAAATGATGCTTAGATTAACGATTGAACATAATAATCTATTTTGTATCTAAAATAGACCTGCATGAGCCTATAATCTATATAATACATTTTCCTTCACCAGCATCTGCCATCCAACGAAGAAGTAAGATGACCCCACAAAGGTATTTCAATTGAACTATGGTCAGAAAAAATTAGTTTCTGAATTGGAAATTTTCACAGATTGTTCCTAAAGACCAAACCTCAGAATCGAAAAATGAATCTTTATACGTTGCTTCATTCATTTTATGTCCAGCATTTTGTGGCCACATGGGCGTTTTTTCTTCTTTTTCTTGTGGATAACTTTAATTATCATCCACATCATAAGCCTATTCTGTCTACAATAACCCTGATTTCTACGACTGGAATTTGCAATTATTGGGTTATCACATAGGCCTGACCTCTAGGCTACTTCCTGATAGATAAAATCTAAAGCTATAATGTAGGTAATATGCTAGCTTGCTATAAGCATATTTCAGGAAAGTAATGTATACACCTCGTTCTAGCAAAAAGCAAGGGTCAGGGGTGATTTCAGTGCTTCGATAACTATTGCCATATTTGTTTTATGTCCAAATCAGACATAAGTTACCTACGTACAACCTTATTACTCAAAACTTCATCCTACCAAATATAATGTTTGACAATGTAACAGCTTCTTAGAATGACTTGTTTCATGTGTATATGTACGTCTCTCTCTCACTCTCTATCTCTCTCTCTCTCTCTCTCTCTCTCTCTCTCTCTCTCTCTCTCTCTCTCTCTCTCTCTCTTTCTCTCTCTCTCGCGCGCGCACGCGCGTGTGTGTGTGTGACTCTGTGTGTGTGTGTGTGACTCAGTGTGTGTGTGTATGTGTGTGTGTGTGTGTGTGTGTGTGTGTGTGTGTGTGTGTGCGTGCGTGCGTGCGTGCATGCATGTGTGTGCACTTAAGATACTCTACATAGTATGGTGAACATAACACAATTACATATTAATGAATACTTATGCAGTTTTTAATTACCTTAAGGAAAACTTGTGAGATTCTGGTTCAAGTCTTCCTCACAGGCACAGAGGCCTTCTTCTTCTAACTTACGTAAATTTGGGTGTACTTCTTGCATCATCTTGGCGGATTGAGGGTAATGAAATACTGCTATTTCCTTAGCATTGGTTGGACACACTCTCATTAGATAATATTTTTTTGAATATCGCTTGATGTGAATGTAGTCGATATCATACATTGCTAGCCACATTCCTAAAGTGACATCCTCATTCCTGAGTTTGCGCATATGAACATAGTTATTGCTGGCCACCACAGCACGAGCTAAACTCATTGGAACAATGTAGCCAGAGCCGTATGAAAATGGTAGGTATTTATTCAACAGCCAGTTATGTTCTGCCCACTTTCCAAAAATGTTTGGGCTTTCATTGCAAATTATTGTTCCACATAGAAAAGGCTTTGCTGTCTGTGACCATCTCTTGTGTAGCAACACTAGAATATAGCTAAGTCGGACATACACATCATCGTCTGTTTTCATGAAGAAGAGTGACTTTGAGTGTACAGTGGCCCACTGCAACGTAAGCTGTAGCTTCTTTGTACATTGAGGACCATAGCGTTCTTCATGGTCATCAAGTATCAGTAAGTCTCCATAGGTGTCTGATTCTGATTTAATTCTTTTGCGCAGGGCATCGTCAACCCCACCCAATCCAATCACAAATTTAAATGTCACTTCAGAGGTGCCATTGTAACCCTTCATCCATGTATTTCTACAGCTATTGCGAAGAGTGAATGAAGAGGGTTTAGAAAATATCACAATTATAAGGAAAGTACTGGAAGGTGTCTTTCCCCTATACTTGCCAGATAAGACTTTGGTTGTCAAATCTCTTTGACAAAGACATGTGCATTTGGAAGGGTTGTGATGGCTCTTTGTTGAAGAGCATGAATCCATTGCAGCATCATTCTCCGAAACTAGCTGGTATTGCTCATTGGCATGAATAATCAAGCACTTTGATCCCCCCAGTAGGAAATAGAGTGCAATAAAGACTGTTATGCATACAATTGCTGTACATTTTTTTGAACAGTTGTTTCGACAATGTATCTTTCTCATTCGTAGTCTGTAGAAACAGAAAATTATTGGTATTATTGTAATCATATTAATATATACAGTGCTATACATGGAATGCACAGTTTGTCTGAAATTCACTATAATCTGGCCTATATCATCCATTTTGGCATATTTTGAATAGTCTGCCTTGTATAGTAATACTAGCGACTGTCATGAATTTGTTTGCAAAAATAAATTAAATGATTGTGGCATATTGTCAATGAACATTCTGGCATAACATTACCATAATACTGTACACTTTAATTCTAACTTACAAATATTATGAAATTCACAAAAACCTGGCCCATAGTTATCCATTAAGGCATATTTTGAACAATCCATCTTAGGCTTATATAATATTATGCTATAGTGACATCTTAAAGGTGTTACGGATGTATAGCCTGTAACATGCTGATATCTACAGATTTGACCAGTTCGGAATTGCCAGTCCCATCAAGTTGTGTGCAGCATGCATTGTGTTGTTAATATACGGTACAAGAAATAATATAGAGTTGACGTTTGACTGCCGAATTACACCCATAATTTCAGGCATAAAACATCTGTTGTTGCTGGAAATTACACCCGTAGCACACTTCATAAGAATTCAACAAAATTACAGTTGCGCAATACTATATGACGCATCATAAAAATGGTGGCTGCGTACGAACATCCTCGATAAGTAGCTGTGAGCGTTTTCATGGAAGAATGTAGTGGAATTCTCCTCCTTCGGTTTGATTTTCTTCGACAATCTTAACCCTTTATTGTGGACGGGCCACTATAGTGGCTCACGCATGACCAATCCGTGTTGTGGGCTAAGTGGTGAAATTGCGTAACCGTTATTGTGGACGGGCCACTATAGTGGCTCCTTCTTTTTCTATTATTTTTGGAGCGAAGTGGATTATTTTGGTCACAACTAACACTTCTAAAGCTAGCCAAGCCTTCTTGAAGCACAACTGAATACACAACTAAGAGAAATTTGCACACACTGACTTGTAATAGGCTGAAACGTAAGCGTATATAAGTTCCGACGGGTGAAAAAAGACAAGGTTCGAAAAAGCTTACTTTCTATTCATAAACTTTCCAAATGTAGCGCTATCCACATTAGGCTAAAGAACAGACCAAACTTGTGCATTTTGTTCAGTAGCAGCTGAAGAAATAGCACTGAAGATAGTAGAAAGCAAGCAAAGAATCTTCGGTGCGAAATCCGACGAACGATAACATTTCCTCTTGAATTTCGACATCTTTTCGAAGGATCACTCTATCGAGGGCACAAAGCAAGTACGGTTGGAGCCAGTACAATATGAAAGCGCTTGTAACTGTTCGTTTAAGTCGAAAACTATATTTCTAGAGAACCAAATCATTGTAAAACTTTGCATAATTCCGCATATCATCGCATAATCTCTGCATAACACCGAATTTTAGTTCTTTTTTGTACAATTTACTATTAGTTCTAAATTCGTTGTAATGTGTACCACAGCTCTCAAATTTCTAGCATGTGTCCTTATCACCCCACGTAGCCTGCATATAAAATTTGAACAAATTTCGCTAAGATTCGCTTATCTCCCACAGCCACACGTTGAGCCACTATAGTGGCCCGTCCACAACAACGCGTTTTTCGCGAGCGCGCATGTTCCACAATAAAGGGTTAAAAAGGTTTCGAGAATGTTGACTTAAGGCCGGCGTGGCATTCTCACGGCTGTCTCGCACTCGCCGCCAGTCTCCTACGCACTTGCCTACGAGCTTACGATAAACATTTGGGGAGACATCCATTCCTTTAGAAGATGACACCTTGATTTGAATGCTTAAAGCAAAAAGACGAAGAAATGATAAATTCGATGGAATCAATTTTTGTACGGAAATCATTTTAAACCTTTCGAAGAATGTCTTAGGAGATTATCAGGTCGATCCGTTCCGTAGTTTGTTAGTTTCAAAGCCTTTCATTTTTCACTCGGTGATCGCGGCCATTTTCTACTGTCGAAACGGAGGGTACGTCACAACAATAGCCCTATGAATATAATTATCTCACCAGCCTACCATTGTAAAGACGCATCAATGTCAGGAATTATTGTAATGAACTGGATAAGTAGCCGGTTCTCCTTCTCACTGATTAGAAGTGCTATTGCATACATTTGAGGTAGTAAATACAAGTACAGTCACAAGAAACAGCATGATCCAGAAGATGTTGTAGCAGAAAGCCGCCTGGACATTGATGAGTAATTACCAATAGTCATTTTTTATTCATACAGTAGTTATGATATGGAATTATTATTGCCAGATTCTGTCCTTGTTATGAATATACTCTCATGTTTATGGTTAATGAAATACATTGGCTCATTTATACGTCAGGAATTATTGCGCAACAATAAAAACGTCACGTCCACGAACAATATACCAGAGAATGAAAATATAACTTTACGAAGCTGAACAATGGCTGATTCTCAGCTATGATAATAAACTTGCTGGTTTGACAGTTTCCTGTAGGAATACGGAAGCGAAACCTGCTCAATAACGAATACATCATTGTAGCCTAAAATAGTGTACTTTTTGGCTCCACACGTAACACACACACACACACACACACACACATATACACACACAATATATATATATATATAACAGGTTATTTTTTGCAATGTCCAATTAATATTTTATATCTGGTATCCACTGGGTCTGGCTTTTTTTACTGTTTTCATTATTTTATTGTATATACGTATATATATATATATACATATATATATATATATATATATATATATATATATATATATATATATATATATTGTACACATAATATACACTGTTCGGTGTGTATATCTTATTAATTATATGTCACCTAATTACTTTTCGTTGCTACAGAGGCTGTCGTTTCACTTCTTATTTCTGACAAAAACTACTGTATTCTAATTGCCATCATTGACTCTTCAATTTACAGGGAATTATAACCAGCCACAGGCCTAGGATGTAAGCAATAATGTTGTGCAAATGCACGCACGCACGCACACACACACACACACACACACACACACACACATACACACAAACACACACACACCCGCGCACGCACACACACACATAGTATGCTCACACACACAAACACACTCACGCACACATGCGCACACACAAATACGCACAAACGCACACATGCATGCACACACGCACACACACACGGGGTATTTATAACCGCCCATGGCTCACTTGAACTAGTGGTTGTTCTTGATGCATCATTGAGCGTATTTTAGATCACGTTTGATTGTTAACGTACCAACAGAATGGGAAGAGATGACAATTTTGGTGACGTTTTCCCACGTACTATTCATGAAAAGTCACGAAATTGGCTGTCTTTGTGAGCTTGAAGAAATACCAGCTTTGCCGCGGGTCAAAATTTCTTCTGATCTTTGTGCTTTCTGTTTTCATCGGTCCGGCATATGTTGAAATTTACGAAAATCGCTTGGGGAAAGTGTTATAATCAGGTATTTCTTTAATGCATGCACATTTATCAACAATTTGTGCTTCTACGTATGTGGAACATGTCCAAAATCCTCCGAAATCCTGCGCAGGTGTCTAGTAGAAGGAATTTGCGCACTTCTCGGGCTACCGCAAGTGAGCTGCGCGTGACTAATAGCATTAAGGTGTGCAGTCAGTGTGTGACATCATTTTAAATTTACGCGTAATCTTATTTTATGTCACGTGCTTGTCAAGTGACAAAATTGCGACGAAGCACTTCCAGTTTAGTTAGATCTTTAAAGGCTGGTAGGATGTGACATACGACTGATCGGCCTTTGCATTTAGATTTTTTGTTAGTAATCGAAGAAATTAAGGCTTTCCATGTTGGGGATTTCATTATTGCTTGCCTCCTTCAAAAGTTTCAGGTAAAATCGTGAGTGCTTGTAATGTCAAATTGTTGTTTTTGTTCATTATCTAAAAATCTACTTGGCCTACAAAATCCCCAACATGGAAGTTTTAGATAGTACTATGACAAACATTCTCTACGTGCAATGGGTCCACAGCTTCATACCTACAAATCCTACTGACCTTTCTTTACAAGTTAATACGTAGCTCAAAGGAGAACGTCTGTTATTCTGTTTAACTGATAGTTGTAATTCTATGTGTAGCATTAAACGAAAGTACATAAAACAAGCTACATGATAGAAATATTTTCATACGTATACAGTAAACCAGCATGAAGAAATGAAGAAAATACCGCGTGATTTTGTTTCAATACTTCGAAGCCATACAAGTGTAAAGTGGACATGCTCCACATGCGTAGAAGGGCAGAAAAACAGGTTTTTTGCCTATAATGTCCGTTATGTTGGTTATAACTTGCTCCCCAAATGATTTTCATATGGTTTGCTACTTTGTCCTTCTTTTGATGTTAATTTCCTGGAAATCCTTGATGATTTCACCCCGCGGTAAAGAACAGCAATTTTTCAGAGTTGTTTTTTCTTCCTTTGGGAAAGAGTTACCATTGTATTTATAACTTTGTAGCAGCTAACATACGGCACTTCTCATAGAAAACCGTCCAGTTTACGGCCGATGACCGCGTGACCGACTGACTGAATGATCGCTCGAGCAACAATTGAACGACCGTGTGTCTAGCAGTGACGTTTCGCAAGAGATCGAAACATCCACTCTCTTTTTCTCTAAAGACTCTTCAAATTTGAGAAAAAGTCTGAGTCGTCCGCCTCCATTGGCAATCATATCTCCTGAAATATTCGAAGCGTCTTCTTCAATCGTTGGATTGGGGCGAGTCCGTTTTAACTACTTGGAAGGATATCACTTTGGAAATGCGACGTATCCCTCGGATGCGGATAGCAGTAGCTCCGCAGTCTTGCTTGTTCCTTGAAAGTATTAATGACGTTCGCTTGAAGTTTCAGTGAAGTTCGTTCAAAGTTTCAGTTAAATTCGCACAAAATTATATGGTGGCCTCGAAGCTTCAGCGAAGTTCGCTCGAAACTTCAGCGAAAAACGTTCGAAGCTTCAGCGAAATCGTTCAAAACTTCAATAAAGTTCACGCAAAGTTTATTCTGTGCAATCGAACATAATTTCTGTGCATACTGTGGTTTGAATATACCTTTTCTCGCCATTTCTTTCTTCCTCGACTATTGGCATTGCGTAACGACCGTGACGTTCTATTACGCATCACGAAATGACGCCGTTCAAACTGACAATTGACCCTTGACTGAGTGCTGATCGACTGACTGAACGACTGACGGCGTGCTGGACGGTTTTCTATGAGAAGTACTGTATGTGAAACTTTAATCTGATATGCAGATTTAACTACCATCTATTTGTATTTAGAAGAAAACATGGAGTAAATGTGCAACTTCTCAGCGACGGCCATTTTGTCGTTTTTCTCACAGGCGGTTATAAATACTCTTTGCACACACACACACACACACACACACACACACACACACACACACACACGTACACACACATGTATATACACAGGCATACACATGTATACACACACACACACAAATGCATACACACATGTACACAAACACACACACGCACACGCACACACACACATACACGCCACACACACACACACACACCCACACACCCACCCACACACACACACACACACACACAAATTTAATGCATGTATGAACACACACACCCACACACACACAAACACACTTTTTTACTTCCATTATCACCATACATGTCACTGTACAACAATAAACTAAAAGAAAGGATTCATACAGAAACTACTATAACTGCCATTGTGGCTGTATGGCCACAGCACAGAGAAAACTAGTTTAGTCTGTTTTAAGGGGAAAACGGAACAGAAACGGGAGATGGACGCGACAGAACATGCAGTTTTTTTTAGAATTTGTACCGTAGAGGCATGAGCCTTCGAAAGTATACTTTTACTATTGTATATGGTGGCCGAGACGGACACTTACAATGTCACTGGGATATCGCCTGAATTTGCTTCAACATTGCCGCGATTTCGCGCGTGCATGTATTCTGTGTGTCTGTGTATGCAGGTGTGTGTTGTGCGCGTGCACGTGTGTGTGTATGAGTTTTTATCGATAAAAAAATTACTAGCTACATTCCAACCCATTGTATAGTATTATATGCCTCAATGATATATTCATCTATAGCCATATGCATTTAGTGGATTGACAGATGAAAATGGCAGAGAGCTACATAAAAATGTGGTCGAATAATAATGTCAATCTACAGCCATTAGTATTTTCGAATACATTGCACGCACGAAAATGCAGCAATGTTGGAGCGGATCCTTATTGGCTACCGTTTAGCCAGGCTTTTCTACAGCTTTGGTGGAGAAGAAAGGAAGAATATATATTGAAAAGATCACTACAAGAAGATTTGGTAAGCCAACCTGTAACAAACTTCAAGGATATTTGTCATGATTTATTGTGTACCTATTCTCCTGTTTCCTGAACCCTTGTGAGGAGGTGACTGTGGTATAATCTGGTCTTTCATGACATACAATGGAGCAATTGAAGTTTCCTGAGTGTTTTCCACAGGAACATTTCCTAAAAGCCACATTGATATCATTGCCTAATTCACTAATTTGGGGGGACTGATCCTCTTGGGCAATATTAATATAATAGAACATGCCTGCTGAACAGAGCCTAGACAATTAGACTAAAACAATCCAGTATATATAAGGTCATTGTCACTAGCAGCAGGTAAATGGGAGTACAATAATCCTTGGATGACCGCTTAAGATACAGCCAAGAATCTTCATGAGATGCATAGATATCAAACAGGATATTAATAATTTGAAGGCAAATTCGGAAGATTGAAGCAGTGAACATGCATAATGTGACTACACAATATATTCAGCCTGTACTCACCAATTTGACTGATCACTTGGTCCAAACCCAGCTGTGACGAAACGGAATTTTCCTACTCGCTGAGTTTGTTGACAAAGATAGACGTATCTGGAGTGTAATTTTCAATATGCAGTGAATAGTAAAAACAAAATGTCAAACATTATCTCTTTTCACATGTGCCTGCAGGTTACTACTTTTCACCATATGCCGCACAGCCATGCTAATACTTCTTGTGTTATAAATGCTGAAAGTTGTTACGGTTACGGCTACAGAAGCTTATTTAACCTGGGGAGGCCTTTAGCCAAGAGGCTACTACTCTAGGCACTCTTAGTAAGAACTTGAAGATACAAAAGATACATAATAGGACAAGTACAAAAGAGGGTGGGAGGATTGCAGGTAAGATATGTGCACATTGAGCCTGAGGCAACATGGCCGCTGACAAAGTCGGTTGCCGGTGAACATACGTACACCCTAATTTTCTCCCTCCGCGAAGCATAAACAACAAAAACGACTAGATAGAATGCTACAGCAGCATTTATAACTTACTTTTCCAAAGTTGGATTGTTGATAACTCATTTTTCAAACGGTAAAAATGAACATTATCCAAACCATAGAAATTCAGCTTAAGTCAAAAAGGCAGAGTTCTAAATGACGTACGGCAAAGTGCTATGACTTTTACCTAGAGAAGTTCCTAGGATCTGTATCTAAAACAGGTTATTCTTTATCCCAGCTGTTCAATTATTTTTTCATCTAGTCTCCACTATGTCTGGCTTATTCACTGTTCTCCTAACGATTCTAGAGAATTTGTAAACAAAGCCTGTTCTTGTGCTAAATCTTGGGCATTTCATCGGAGCTACTCTGATTTGAAACCAAAAACGGGATCATGTGTGTATCTTAAGAAAGGCAAAACAGCTTCAGTTATCTCTTTGGTGCACAAATTTAAAGTAGGTCACCCGGAAATGTGCCATATTTGAATCGTTGCTATTGGCCCATCCATAGAGCCAACAAATTAGTTGACTCTGGTGGCCTGTTGGCATCAGTTTGATTTTGCCTCAAAATCAGCTGTGTTTTGGGTACCCTTAAAAAGAATTGGACACAATAAAAAACAATCCGTTCTAACTTTTCATCGTGGAGGATTTTGACATACTTTGTCAAGCTTTCCGTAGTTAAGGAGAGAAGAAAATACGAACAAGTCACATAAAACGAAAGGTAGGAGCTATCATAATCCCCCACAGTGAAAAGTTAGTCTTATCCTTTGTTAACAAGCGTACAAACTTACAAAGCTAAAGAGTACCGATTACAACTCGGATCCGCCTTTTGGAAAGAAAACTGGTCGTCTGCTCCGTTCACACGAGTACGATACTATGGTGGCCCATAAGTACACCGGACTGCGCGTTCCGGATCCCGGAGTCCGGATTCCGAACTCCGAGTTCCGGACTCCGAACTCCGAGATCCGGATTCCGAACTCCGGGATCCGAATTACGAAGTCCGAGCGCCGGTTTCCAAACTCCGTTATATTTGCTGTAAAATGGTCTTTTTCTGAATTATAGCGCAGAAAAAACTACCGTAGCACAATGGGAAGTGACACTCAGGTGTTATTGTCGATTCGAACACTGA
>CAUJGJ010000434.1:3527016-3582016 GCA_963170055.1 Halisarca cf. caerulea
TGTTGTATACATGTCTGCATTTATGATAAAGCTCAGATTTTTATATTGTAAATACCGTAATTCTATATAAGTGTACAGTCGTCTGTTGATACCTATAATGTTACCTCTACATGAGTGCATGATGGACACTTTGGGATAATATAGTACGGTTCAGCATACATAAACATAATACATACACATGCAGAGTAATATTATATCTTGCATGGGATCGTGAGAAATTATACATGCATGCACATGTGTCCTTATTATGCAGATTTTCATGGCGGTATGTACTTATTTGCATGCATGGAAAAGTCTGTCCACTATCAGATCGAAGTTATTATGGAGTACGGTAGTACTCCATATGTAGGATTGACACGGAAAAAACATGGCCGCCATACATTAGCGCAAATTTTGTTTTCGTCTGAAAACTAACGATGCAGTACAGTTAGTAACATTTAAAAGTGATATTGGTACCTTTTGACACACTAGCTATAAGATAAAGTAGTTAAAACCCTTCGTAGGCCAATTTCTTTAAAGAACTTTGCAATTTTAGACGAAAAAAAAAAAAAAAAAAAAAAAAAAAAAAAATGGCGGAAGGCGGCAAGCAAGTCAGCGCCAGGAAGGACAAAGGTCAGAAAAACCGCAAGACAAAACATCCTATTGAATGTCCAATCTGTGAGGAAATCATTAAAGAAAGCTCTGGTAAGACATGTGGAGATGACGCTATTTACTGTGAAGGAAAGTGTGACGCTTGGCTTCACCGCCGGTGTGCTGGCCTCTCCAAATCCAGCTTTAAAACTTTCATAAAAACAGACGAGCCCTTTCTTTGTCCTAACTGTCGTCTAGCCAGCACCGTCCTAGAACTGCACGAAGTCAAAGCGTCTATCGAGATGCTAAAGAAAGAACTAGCGCAGCTCAAACCTCCTGTAAAAGAAAGTACCCAACCTCACAAATCAACCACACCTTGTCCCGAACGCACTCCGCAGGCGACCCCTGCGTCAACCAGTCCGCCAGAGCATAGGCCAGAGCCACACATACAGAACGTCAGAAAAACAAAAAAGTTCAACATAGTCATCTACGGCGTCCAAGAACACCCCAAAGGAACAAAACACCACGAGCGCTTGGCGAAAGACATATCCAATACCTCCAGAATTCTAAATTCATTGTCCTCTGCCTTATCTGACCAATCAATCTGCGACTGCACTCGCTTGGGCAAATTCAACCCAGAAGGAGATAAGCCTCGCCCTATTCTAGTCAACCTCATGAGAGCCTCTGATGTAACGTCCGTTCTATCCAATAGGTCTAAACTATCCAGAATGCCCAACATCTCTATCAAAGCCTTCATGACCCCTACCGAACGAGCTATTGAATCCATCCTCCTACGCGAACGTAGATCATTAATCTCCAACGGTACGGAAAGGAAATCTATTAGAATCAAAGGCAACTGCATTCTCGTTCACAATGAGCCCTACGGTAGAGTGATCGACAACATATTCCTACTTCATCCAGTTAACTCGGGTGAGGACGAGGCCAACCCAAACCCATACTGCCTGCCTGCATCACTCAGTCCACATCAACCAGATCCCCAGACTAATAGTAACCAGCTGCAGGAAGCCAGACACCCTGACCAACGCCAGCCAACTGCAACCTCAAATCAATGACTACAGCGCCAGGCCATCCAAGTTGGCATCTGGAACGCCCGCAGTATAAACAATAAACTTGCATTCCTTCAATCACTAGTCTACAGCAAACAACTCGATATTCTATGCCTTACTGAAACCTGGTTATCAGATCGTACTTACGACAACGAAGTATTACCAAATGGCTACATAATTTACAGACGAGATCGTGAATCTACAGGCGGTGGGGTCCTACTGGCTATAGCTGACCGCATCCCCTCTCATCTAATCTACCGATCAACCAGCAGTGAACTCCTAATCATAGAAATCCACCTTGACCAATCAAAACTCCTCCTGTGCTGCGCATACATCCCCCCCACCAGTATGGACTCACACATAGATGAACTTACACATGCCCTATGTCAACTACCTCCAGAAGCAGAGCTAATCCTCCTGGGAGACTTCAACCTTCCCGACATAAACTGGTATACCTGTACTGCTAGCTCAACATCAAGTGCCATGTTCTGTGAACTCACTCTATCTTTGAACCTAGTGCAGCTAATCAATGAAGCCACCCACACCCATGGCAACTGCCTAGACCTGGTTCTATCAACTAACCCAGACATTGTACTCCATCTGAAAGTTGACCCCATCACATGTGCCACAAAATCAGATCACTACTTAATTACTTTCAACATACCTCAGCACCCAACTCACCATAAAACTCAACGCCCTCAAAATAAATTCATTTACTCCAAAGCTAACCTTACCAGACTATCTGCCACATTAGCCATCAGCCTCCGGGACATTTCACCAACTGATTATAGCAGTGTGCATAAACTATGGCCACATATAAAAAAGAAAATCTCAGAAGCTTGCAACCAGCACATTCCCACTGTCAGAATAACTTCAAAATCACTTCCAAGGTGGTTCACACCACAAATCCGTCACAAGATTAAATGCACACGCACACTTCGTCACTCAATCAGTTGCAAACCTACAAGCCACAAACTTGCAAAACTTGCCCAGCTTGAGCGAGACCTTGACCATCTAATTCAGACATCCAAAAGGTCCTACGAATCTGAACTAATTAGATCCCACCACCACAACCCCAAAAACTTATTTCACCACCTCAAAAGTCTTTCAAACAGCAAATCTTCAATCCCAATCATTACGCACAATTCTCAAGTGATCCACAACCCAACTGAAAAAGCCACTATCTTTAACAACTTCTTCAACTCCATATTCACAAGAAGCACCTTCACTCTCCCACCATTAAACCAATTACCTTCTCCCACCAACCAGCTTCACACCATAACAATGGACGAATCAGACATACTCCTAGTGCTATCCAACCTCGACCCTAGCAAGAGCCCTGGCTGCGACGACCTTAGCCCCTACATACTAAAAGAATGTGCAGCATCCCTCATCAGCTCAACCACTAAGTTATTTGAAATGTCCCTACAAACCAGCTCCCTCCCTGATGAATGGAAAACACACAAAATAATTCCCATACTCAAAGGTGGGGACCCATCCACTGTATCTAACTATCGACCTATCTCTTTGCTATGTATCCTCTCGAAAGTACTCGAAGCCGTAATCTTTAACAATCTCATTGATTTCATATGGCCACAAATCAACACCAATCAATTTGGTTTCCTCCGCAACCGCTCATGTCTAACCCAGCTATTGACATCATACTCAGAAGTATACACATCACTAGATGCCGGTATCTCCAGCGACATTGCATATTTCGATTTCAGAAAGGCATTCGACACTGTCCCCCATGCAGAACTCCTCCTCAAACTCTGGATGTCAGGCATCACGGGACCCCTGTGGTTCTGGTTTAAGGAGTACCTCAGCAACCGGTCTCATTACGTCAGCCTCTGTGGTGATTCATCCCATCTCCTCCCTGTACAGTCAGGTGTACCCCAAGGCAGCATTCTAGGACCTATTTTATTCCTGATATACATAAACGATCTACCCAACACAATTGCACACTCCTCCTCCTACCTATTTGCCGACGACACCAAATTCATAAAATCTATCACCAGATTCAATGATTCATCCCTACTCCAATCCGACATTGACTCCCTCTCAGCTTGGTGCCAAAAATGGAATCTATCCCTCAACCAGGACAAATGTGCAGTCATGAGAATATCCCTCAAGCCCTCTGACGACCCTCCTTCATACTCAATCAACAATACCAACATCAAAGTTAACAACAGTCAACGCGATCTAGGTATCTTAGTCTCTAACAATCTCTCATGGAATCCACATTACTCACACATCTGTGCTAATGCCTACCGTGCCCTAAATTTCATAAGACGACACATTCCAATCTCAGCACCTCAGGACCTAAAGAAACAACTGTATATCTCACTAGTCCGATCAAAGCTTACTTACTGTTCTCAACTTTGGCGACCCAGGCACATCAAAGACATTATTAGTATAGAAAGTGTGCAACGCAGATCTACCAGATTTATCATTCCGTACAGTACACTCAACTATAAGGAGAGACTCACTCAACTAAACCTATTCCCCATCATGTACTGGTTTGAAATCCAAGACATATTATACCTTATCAAACGCCTACAATGTCCTGATGACCTCAGCATCTACAATCATGTACATTTTGCATCATCAAACACCAGATTCGGTACCAAATCCAAACTACGATACAACCACACCCGGACGTCAATATGCAGACACTTCTTCTTCAACAGAATAGTTAAATTATGGAATTCATTACCACATATCAACTTAGATCTACCTTTCAACGCCATCAAACATCTTATTATAAAGTTCATGTGGGACCAGTTCACCACCAACTTCGATCCCAGCAACACTTGTACATTTCACTTTGTCTGTCCGTGTTCTCAGTGTCAGTTACTTCATCTTTGACTTCATGTAATTACCCTCACCCACACCTCACCCTATATTGATTGCATGCACCCTCTGTATCCCACTCAGTGTAATATATGTATGTACTTAATGGCCTCACATAACACACACTCTAATTTCCTGCTCTTTTATCTCAACCCCCCCCCCCCCCCACTCCCATTCACTCAGCGCTTCAAATTTCCTTTCTTGTACCATCATATTTCAAGGCTGCATCACAAGTTGATGTCAGACCCCCAGCCACTCACCTTAGCCACAATTCACGTTAAGCATCACCTCATTAGCGCCATCATGTTGGCTGTAAAGTTTATAATAATAATAATAAAATGTATGGCTACGCAACACCAGTACCATTTTAAGATTCTTCTTCTTATTCTTCTCGTCGTTTTTTCGAACTGGGCTACAGGTCGCCACGAAGGGTCCAGAGGTCTCATCTTTCGCCAGTGAGCTCCGATTGTTAGCGCGAAGTGCCTTTTGTAGGTTTTGAAGCAATACCTACACTTCTAAAGCGAGAAAAAAATTGATAGGCAAATCCCATACATTCGCCGGATCAGCCATTTTCGGATCGGCGAAATGACTACGCGAGACTAGACATACGCGTACGTGCACAAGGTCTGCACTTCGATGATCGTCGACTTCAGCGCTCTTTTCGTTCGATCATTTGTTTCTAAATGGGTACATTGATATTAGTCAGATAACTGCATAGATTTCTAGTTTCTTTATCTTACAAGATTTGATCGTGTTCCTTCTCAACTGTAGTGGCCGGAAACCTATTCAAGCAACCGTTTCGCTATAAAAGGAAAAACCGCACGAACAAGGGTGTATAAAAACCATTTAAAAATGGTACAAGGATGTAGGATTGACACAGGATGGTGCAAAAAGCCATTATCAAAAAAGGATTCTCCAAAAACACTTGGAACAAGGTTAAGTTGCAAAACCGGTACAGGGCTAGGTGGGCAAAGGGCGACAAGACAGGCATAGGGCTAGACGAGCATAGGGCTACACATGCATGAGGCTAGATGGGCATAGGGCTAGACAGAGTTTAATTGGACTGAATGTACACTGTGCAAATTCCTACATCCCGCAGCACATATGTACTGTATAATGTGCTGCACATGCGGGATGTATAGGAATTTGCACAGTGTACATTCAGTCCAATTAAACTCTGTCTAGCCCTATGCCCATCTAGCCTCATGCATGTGTAGCCCTATGCTCGTCTAGCCCTATGCCTGTCTTGCCACCCTTTGCCCACCTAGCCCTGTACCGGTTTTGCAACTTAACCTTGTTCCAAGTGTTTTTGGAGAATCCTTTTTTGATAATGGCTTTTTGCACCATCCTGTGTCAATCCTACATCCTTGTACCATTTTTAAATGGTTTTTATATACTGCATAATAATAAGTACTATGACATTGTATAACTTTCAATAATTATATGAATATACTATTATAGTTAAGCAAATTATTAATATTATATAATAGTGACATCTGATTTATGTGACACTGGTTTATGCGGAAATTAACCTCTTAGCCAACACTTGTGAATCCCCACCACTAAACTGCACACAATTCTTCCTGTGAATTATCTGGCACAATTTTATGAAACAAATGTTGTCGGATAAACCAGAGCCCCCGATGCACTGTATATACTGAATGTAATAATAGCCGCAGTTTCATTATAATGTTAACATGCAAGACACACAGTGCATGAGTCCTGCAGAGTCTCTATAGCTATTAATTAAATTAAGCACATGTACACCTTGATTCGAAGTTTTAATGCAGAAGCCTTCTTCAGCAGGACACCATGCACTATAGCTACATACTCTGTCCCATTTGAAATCACTCAAGTACAATATTATAATTATATATAATAACAATTATCATTATTATAACATGTGTATATAATATATCATTATATAATAATAATTATATTTGAAACCTCTGAAATAAGTACACCTAGCTCCATAATGTAATTACTACAGGACAGCTTACTGTGGTCCCAAAACGGTGTCCTAATTATAGCTTGAGGTTGTACTGTACAGTGGGCCCTAACTGGTTTATCCGACCATGTTTGCGTGATCATGTTCCTCATAACATGTGTCGGATAAACCAGGTGTTGGATAAATCAGGGTAGATAGTACACAGAGTGGTGGTGGTGATTCGACATGCAGCAGATCTAGAGTGTTGATCGGATAAATAAACCAATGTAGAGTGGAACCCCTTTAATCCGGACACCTTGGGACCTGAAAGCACTGTCCTGATTATCGAGGTGTCCTCATTCAGGGGGGGGGGGGGGGGGGGGGGCACTGCAAAAATGGGGCTGTTTTACAGTGTGTGAACTACTGGTAAATCACTGTTTTACTTGTAGTGCACACTAGTTTACTCCAAAGGTTTACTCTAGGAGTAAACTAGTGTAAAGTTAACGAACATTTAGATTTACTCCGTTCACACTTACACAGTGACAATGCATACACTAATGACTATGAATATCATTATACTTGAAATCCGCTAGGGCAGGCTGCTAGCTGTGAATATCTTTATACGAGTATGAATAATATGAATACTAATCCCACGTGATCCAGACAGTTGCAATGAATTCCATTTCTTGGCATAGCAACACAACAATACTTAACAAAAAAATGGAAAACAAATGAAAGGTGTGCATAGTCATTGTCAACAGTTCTAGCTATCTTTACCAAGCCTGCAAGCCATAAAATGTCTCTGAACTCTCTGGTTCCTCTACAAGGGGTTGCAATGGCTCCATATTTGGTGGATGGATAAGTCCTCTTGCAATAACTCTGTGTTAAACTTTGTGGAAAGGTAAGTATGTCCCCTTGCTCCTCCATCTATTCTCCTCCTTGTTCAATCATCAGTCTATGTGGTAGGAATATAGAAACCCTAATACACTTTATATAGAAGCTTAAGAAAGTATAATCAACTACCGCTAGGATCATCCATTGATGATCTAAAAGATGAGTTGGTGGGCTGATGTCTTTGGTAGAGCCTAATGCATATAATGCGTTCATACTGTTCTTCTTCCAACTGATCCAAATGATTGCTCATCAGTAGCTTGTATGAATTTGCTGAGTGCTAAAGTCCAAAATGAGGTAGTGTTGTTATATGACTGTCAGTGCAGTGCGTTGAAACAAAAGTAGCAATGCGTACCTTGTGAACAATAGCTATAGGCTTGTGTATAATGTAGCCACTGCCTGAGCATTACTCTTCACTGAGATGTCTGACTGTGGCTTCCAGCTACTATAGGTCTTTCTCCAATGTCTGTACTTGTTTGGCTCTTCTTGTGTATGTATCTCTGTTGGATGTAGCAAACATGCTAATGTAACAGTAATAGCAAACATTCTTGAGTGTAATAAATACAGGACTAACTCGTCTTTGCCATCTTATTCTATTGTCACTGTGTCACTGTCTTCAGAACAGGACTCTTGATGTCTGTATAAGCAGCAAGTGGTTTTTCCATGCAACTTCCTGTTTTTATTTATCCTCTTGTCTCTTGAAGTTCTATAGTGCTAGGCAATGAGCTGGCCAGTACTTTGTCCTCTGAGGGAGATTTCTGTGGACTTTCTTCACAGAATGTGGGTGTAACCTATTTTCCCTCTAAAAATGAAATCCAATGAAATTGCTGGAGTGCAAGCACGTGATGTTCTCCCTCCAGTTAGATATTCATGGTATTCATTTGGATTGCCCATATTTGTTCATTAATATTGCGAAGTATGAAATTCCTATCCTCCACGGGTTCATGTTTGGATGTAGTGTTGCTTTGAAAGTTTCTGTGCATGGGACAAGTTGGCCTGCCTGACCTCAGGTTTGTTAACTATGTGGTGATTCCCTCCAAAAGTTAGTTCAACCAATCAGATGCTGACCATTCCTCTTCCTGCACAGGTTTTATTCAGTGTTTCCCTCCAAATCAGTGGTGTGTTGTGTAGAAGCATGACCTGGTGGCCTGTTGTAGTGATGAATCTGCTATAATACAGTCACAAGTGGTATTGCTAGCAGTTATAGTTTACTTGCAGGATTTCTCAGTCATCTCTGTTCACTAGCAGGTGCAGGGATTGTGTCCCAGATCCTTCAGATTCTTTGTTGAGTTGTACTTTGCTCTTCTTTTCAATTGGTGATGTGTAGTTAATTTGCTATACAATTTCATACCTAAGCTGTCTGTTGGCTATATACTCTTGATCATATGCAGCTAGTGAAACCTATTACGTATGTTAAGACACCATTGGGACCAGGGGAAGCTGTTCTGTGTATGGAGGTATTCCTTTTCGAAGGGTTTGAACATACGTACACACTTACATGTCAATTCACGAGATTTCTAATCGTGCAGAGCAATGGTCTCAGTGTCCTTTAATAGAGGTTTCACTGTTACAGTAAATACACATACATATTATGGCAAAGCATATACATGGGCAGAGTAAACTTTCATTCTGACTGCCATATCTACCATGAAGTTGTATGCTTGTTTCAATCCTTTGTGGATGACATTGTGTGAGTCCGTCTCGAATGGATCAAACCTGCCATAGAGTTGTGTACTTGTTCTGTTCCTTCATGGATGGAAGTGTCTGTTTCGAATGGGCAGTATCTGTCCCACAGTTGTATGCTTGTCTCATTCCTTCGTGGATGTGAGAGCCTGTTTCGAATGGGCCGTATCTGCCACGGAGTTGTATGCTTGTCTCGTTTCTTCGTGGATGTGAGAGCCTGTTTCGAATGGGCCGTATCTGCCACGGAGTTGTATGCTTGTCCCGTTCCTTCGTGGATGTGAGAGCCTGTTTCGAATGGGCCGTATCTGCCACGGAGTTGTATGCTTGTCTCGTTCCTTCGTGGATGTGAGAGCCTGTTTCGAATGGGCCGTATCTGCCACGGAGTTGTATGCTTGTCTCGTTCCTTCGTGGATGTGAGAGCCTGTTTCGAATGGGCCGTATCTGCCACGGAGTTGTATGCTTGTCCCGTTCCTTCGTGGATGTGAGAGCCTGTTTCGAATGGGCCGTATCTGCCACGGAGTTGTATGCTTGTCCCGTTCCTTCGTGGATGTGAGAGCCTGTTTCGAATGGGCCGTATCTGCCACGGAGTTGTATGCTTGTCCCGTTCCTTCGTGGATGTGAGAGCCTGTTTCGAATGGGCCGTATCTGCCACGGAGTTGTATGCTTGTCCCGTTCCTTCGTGGATGTGAGAGCCTGTTTCGAATGGGCCGTATCTGCCACGGAGTTGTATGCTTGTCCCGTTCCTTCGTGGATGTGAGAGCCTGTTTCGAATGGGCCGTATCTGCCACGGAGTTGTATGCTTGTCTCGTTCCTTCGTGGATGTGAGAGCCTGTTTCGAATGGGCCGTATCTGCCACGGAGTTGTATGCTTGTCTCGTTCCTTCGTGGATGTGAGAGCCTGTTTCGAATGGGCCGTATCTGCCACGGAGTTGTATGCTTGTCCCGTTCCTTCGTGGATGTGAGAGCCTGTTTCGAATGGGCCGTATCTGCCACGGAGTTGTATGCTTGTCCCGTTCCTTCGTGGATGTGAGAGCCTGTTTCGAATGGGCCGTATCTGCCACGGAGTTGTATGCTTGTCCCGTTCCTTCGTGGATGTGAGAGCCTGTTTCGAATGGGCCGTATCTGCCACGGAGTTGTATGCTTGTCCCGTTCCTTCGTGGATGTGAGAGCCTGTTTCGAATGGGCCGTATCTGCCACGGAGTTGTATGCTTGTCTCGTTCCTTCGTGGATGTGAGAGCCTGTTTCGAATGGGCCGTATCTGCCACGGAGTTGTATGCTTGTCCCGTTCCTTCGTGGATGTGAGAGCCTGTTTCGAATGGGCCGTATCTGCCACGGAGTTGTATGCTTGTCTCGTTCCTTCGTGGATGTGAGAGCCTGTTTTGAATGGGCCGTATCTGCCACGGAGTTGTATGCTTGTCCCGTTCCTTCGTGGATGTGAGAGCCTGTTTCGAATGGGCCGTATCTGCCACGGAGTTGTATGCTTGTCCCGTTCCTTCGTGGATGTGAGAGCCTGTTTCGAATGGGCCGTATATGCCACGGAGTTGTATGCTTGTCTCGTTCCTTCGTGGATGTGAGAGCCTGTTTCGAATGGGCCGTATCTGCCACGGAGTTGTATGCTTGTCTCGTCACTAGAAAAAGTGTTTTCTTGGAATGTACTAAATTCAAGACTATTTCTCGTGTTTAGTAGCTGCAATCATAGAATTCAGTGTTTGGATATGGAATTTATTCAACAAGTACTCCATTCCAGCACATTGCTCATTTTAAGTCGCTAGTCTCTAGATTGAAGACTGAATTTCAAACTGTTTGTCTATGTTCTAGCCTGTGTCTGTAAGTAAGCAAAATTGCTACATTAAATGTAACCTTGCTTAATTTCAGTAGTAACACACTAAATTTAAGGAAAATCAGCATTTTGTTAAAACAGAGACTCTAAAAAGTAAGCATTCAAAGCTTAAAAATAACCTGTCACTTACAGTTAGCATGCTACCTTCAAACTAGAACATTGGCCATTAAATCTAGGAACTGCAACTTATAACAATCTATAAGGCCTCAGATTTTATACATTGTCAAGCTTAATTCTACCATTTGTGCATAATTATACTGTACATTATCCAAACATAATATACAAAAATACATTAGAACCTCCATCAGCAAGCTGTCATGTATGGAGGTGCAGGTCATGCAATGTGAACAATTTCATGGTGCAGAGCATTAATTGTTAACTTTGTTTTAATCTTGGAAGTGGCTGCATTAATTGAGGTGTCCTTGAACATATATATATATATATATGGTCAATATAATACACCATTCTGACAATTTACTGATGTAATAAGCACCTCGTGCAATAATTGACCATAATAAAATGAGCTGCATGAACTTTATTAATTCAATTGATTCAGAAATTGTCGTACAATTAAACACATTGAATACAATCTATCCACATATTACTCATACAAGCCTAAATCATATTTGGATTTGATAAGGTGCAAACTGCCTATTTGTGAATGGGTCAAAAGATATCTATAATGCATTGACATTGCAAAACAACAAAAATAATCATCTGAGTGTGAATCAATGTCAATCTCATATGCTGCATAATGCTTGTTGTAGCGAACTGTTCTACATCTCTTAAAAACAAAAATGACTGTAACAGGAGAACCATAGGCCAAAATGTCTACCAGCTGTCCAAACCTAGGAAGAGAAACATCACGAACAGTCACTCTTCCGACTACCATCCAACACTTTTTGGGTCGATAAACAGTTCCTAAGATAGTAGCTGATGAATATCTATAAGACAGTGGAATTAATATACATTAATCCTCGATTATAATTGACATGATTACATCATTATGATATACTAACCTGGATAATCCGAGGGAGTCTGACAAAGCATCATTCTGTAAGTCAAAAAGTTGACTGAGACTTGGCAAAAATTCCAGATCATGTAAACTCAATATTTTTTTCCCTACATGCAACAAGAACACAAGTACACACAATGTCATGCATAATTAAAAGAATAATATAGGTGACAGTGCATGTACTACAATATACTTAGTATTAAATATAGAAAAAGCAGACTTAGTTTTTACCTGTGCTCATTTCTACTCTCTCTTTAGCAAAGTGATCCTCACATTTAACAGAATAGGCTTGCAAACGTTGATGATGTTCTGTCATTGTCTTATAGATATTTCTGCTGAATGATCTCTTGCATAACTGTTTGAAGTAACGATGCTTTCCTTCAAATCTAAGACACCACAGTCTTGATAGTGGACCAAGACTGCATAAAAAGGCATGGAATATGCACACATACAATTGTCATTCATAGCATATAATTTATTAATATCCATCCATACTTGCAAATTAGACTTGGAAAATGAATAATATAATGGAACTTTGGAGTGAGTGATCTGTGAGGGTATGCGAGCTTAAAGGATTGTAGAAATTCTTGGATAAGAACCCTCAAGTAAGCTGTATCTTGAACAGTGATAAAATCAGCACAAACTAGCTGAGAAATTTCTTGAAGCATCATGAAACATTGGTATTGTTCACAGTTGAGAGGGATTTTGTGCCCAACCAATAAAGGCATGGTATGAAAAAGTTGCCACATCTGATGTGCTGCAAAACAAACATTATAGCAAAAGAAAGTATTGACAATAAGCACAATATACTGTACTATATACGGTACTTCTCAAAAGCTACACCTGTACCCGTCTAGATATTTAATACTGTATATGGTACAAATCATAACAAGCGATTCAAGTTTAAAAAACTCGTGGGCCACCTATGCCCTGGAAACTTGAATCGCTTGGAAATTGCCGTTATTGACTAAAATAATACTTCGAAGAACTCTTCTGGTCGAAAAGACTTTTCGCTGATAAAAGCAGGAGCAGACGAATCAATTTCACCAAAAGATTACGTACCAACTTTGCGTCCGCCATGTTGTTGACATATATATATATATATATATATATATATTGACATCGTTCCGGACGTTCCGGACACTTCCGGTGAAGGTAAAAATAATATAGATCACAGCAGATGTGGCAACTTTTTCATACCAAAAAACTGAACGTTCTATAGAACTGAGGTTCCTAACAGGAGTTTTGGTACCAGGCCATTTCTTCCAGATGGCTGGGTGTGAACGGGTCTGAGGATTCCATTGAATTTGTACCATAAATCAATGGGGCTGTGTCGCTGTTACAATTGGCATTAGTGAATTATCCTGACATAGAGCTAGGTTTAAAGCTTTAGTTCATGCCAGGTGTTCAAATCCAACGCTACATTCTTTCTCGTCCTATTGTCTGGTTCTACTCGAGCCACGAGGCAAGTACCCCTCTACTAGCAAGATATTTAAATGTGGTTTGCTAATCATATTAGAAGGTACTAATTTAAAAGTAAATTTTAGCGAGTATGGTGTAATACATCAGTGACACTCATGCATGTACAGTGAAACCTGTCTAATCCGACACTCTATGGGACTGGAAAAAAATGTCGGATTAGGAGGTTGTCGGATTACAGAGGGTTAGGGTTTGGGTTAGAATTTTGATTCGCTATTACAACTGAGTCCGATTATTGCGTCACAGTGTTTACTAGTAGAGAGGTTTAGCACTACGTAAAACGTTACGTAATGAGCTTACTACGTTTCGCGCGGTAAATTAGAACGTTCTTAGTAACGGTTTCGACGTATCAAGGTATCTTAGTACGTTGTTGTTCTACGTTATAAGGCTCGTGTTGACGCTCTCTCCATTACTCCTCTAACTGCTGCTTTCCGCCTGGCGTTCCGTTTCTGATAATAAAAGAACGCTAGGAACCCAAATCTCCCTCAGAATCGCCAAAAACTCACAAAAAAGATCTTCGTCATAGTTCTATGTCGCTATAACGTTACGTATGAAGTATTCGACGTTGCTAAAACGAAAAACGTTCTAAATTTCAAACGTACCTATCAGCTTACTACGTAGCGTTTAAACGTTATGCCATAGATACTCAAACCCCTCTCTAGTTATTGAATCATTATGTAATGAAGCAATATGGCGTCCGCATGCAAGCATAACGCGTACGGCGGGAAAATAGGAAAAACTCCAGCCAATTTGCAACAATTGTCGGATTGTACAGGTTAATTTTATTCTAGGGACTCCAAAATGGATGTCGGTTTTCGGATTAGGCATTTGTCGGATTAGGCAGGTGATTTTGTATTGAAAAACTATCGGTGCCTCGAATTTAGTGTCGGTTTAGGCATTTGTCGGTTTAGAGAGGTGTCGGATTGGGCAGGTTTCACTGTATATGCAAATAACCATATGCACACCTGTTTGTCCAGTGTTTCCTCCTGTACCAGAGTAGAGCAGATAAGACTTCAGTCGATTTGGCTTCGTCTCAAAATAAGCATAGGGGTACGATTCTAAACTAGCATTGATCTCAGATAGAGTAATAATCTGCAAGGAAGGATACATGGCAAGTGCAAACAACACATATACAATTATTAGATGTTAACTTTTTATTTCTTTCCTACCTTCATGGTGTCAATGATATGAGCTAAGAGAAGTTCCATAATCAGCGGGAAAACCCCCTCAAAAAGTACATGCATAACATCTTGAGGTAACTGCTTCGTTACATCAAAATGCAGTAAATCCACTAGGCAGCTTCTCCTGTTGATGCCATACATTTTCGAAAAGTGAGATTTTTCTGCTGCACTAATTCCTGCTCTTTCAATATAATCGCACTGTTGCTTATGTCTAGGGAGGCTCCGCATGACATACTCCTGTTCAGTAAACTAAGGAAGAAGGATCACTCCTGATGAAGTCCAATCTGTCATCCAAAAGTCTAAATCCGCCTCCTCCCCAAGCCCACTCGATCATGCTTCCTACCACATTTTGAAGAAATGTCCCTCTCTACTGCCCTCACTGTTACACCTGTTCAACATCTGCTGGAGGACTGCTACCATCCCCATCCAGTGGAAGACTGGTGTGATTCTGCTACTTGGTAAACCAGCAGCAAAAGAAGATGCTAGCTCGCCTAACAACTTCCGGCCTATTGCTCTGACTTCATGTATAGGAAAGATCTACACCTCCATTCTCAAGAACCGCTTACTTTCCTACATGATCAGTAATAGTTTCCTTGACACAACCACCCAAAAAGCCTTTGTGGATGGGATACCTGGTTGCACAGAACACCACCTTCGCCTCTTCTCTCTTATTGAAGAAGCACGTCATAAACGCAAATCTATCTCCATTTGTTGGCTAGATCTAGCTAATGCCTATGGTAGCGTTCACCATGACCTGATCAGGTTCTCCCTCCGTCACTATCATGCCCCTCAAAGTTTCATCTCCGTTGTATCCAACCTGTACCAAGACCTCACTGGAATAATTCGCACCAAGAGTTGGACGACCAGCCCATTTCCACTCCAGATAGGTGTCTTTCAAGGCGACCCTCTATCAGTTGTCATTTTCAACACAGTCATCAACACCTTGGTAGACAGCCTTCTTCAATTCCGTCACTCACATGGGTACAAGCTTTCTGATAAGCAGGTGTCAACCAATCTTCTGCAGTACGCTGACGACACCTGCTTAGTATCAGATGGACCATCATCCTGCCAAGACCTTCTACATCACACTGAGAGGTGGTTGGAGTGGTCGGGCATGAAGCCAAAGGTACCCAAGTGTCGGAGCCTTGCCATCCATGCCTCAACTGCTGAGCCTTATGACCCCAAACTCGAGTTAGCAGATCAGATTATTCCTTTTATCGAAGAAGGAGCCTTTAAGTTCCTTGGAGCACCTGTCTACTGGTATAGGAATAATTCAGCAGTCCGTACAGCCCTGGAGCAAAAGCTATCCACACTCCTCGACAAGGTGGATCAGACGCTGCTCAGTGTCCACCAGAAGCTGAAGCTCTACAAGGAGGCCATCTGTCCCCGCTTGGCATGGGACCTGTCCATCTCCAGCCTCTCCATCTCGTGGATTGAGTCCGCGCTTGACTGCTTAGTTACCAGGACTCTCAAGAGGTGGATAGGTCTGGCCAGAACAGCCTCACCTGACATTCTGTACCTGCCCAAGAACTGCGGTGGGTTCAACATACCAACTCCATCCCGGCTGTACAAGAAGCAGAAATGTGCCTTGTCAGCTTTGTGGATGGGTTCCAGGGATCCAACCGTTCGTCTTCTTGCAGAAGAAAAGACAAAATGCGAGCAGGCTACCAAAAGGCAGAAGTTCAGACCCTTCCAGGAAACCATCTCTGTCTGGAAAGACGACCCTGGTGTGACTAAGAAGACACTCTCCCAGAAAGTGAAGGCTCATGTCACTGCTCAGGATACAAAAGATCGCCTGCAGCACTGTGGTTCTCTGAAAGTGCAAGGTCGGGTAACAACCCAGTTTCAGGACACCAGGGAGGCCCGCTTGTGGTCGGAAGTTGTCAGTACACTGCCGGATCACCTCACAAGGTTTGCTGTGAATGCAGTCACTGACACTCTCCCCCACAATGCTAATCTTCACCTCTGGCGGAAGCAGCCCAGCCCACAATGCCAAATCTGCCCTGAGCGACAAACCCTCCACCATGTGCTCAATCATTGCAGCACAGCCCTCAGGAAGAGGAGGTATGATGAGCGCCACAACCAAGTGCTAGGAAGTCTTGCTAACTTTCTACGCACCCACCTGCCCCCTGGCACTTCCATCACTGCTGATCTCCCCGGTGAATCCTATGCCTTCCCCCAACATATCGTGCAGACTGACCAGCGACCTGACATCGTCATATGGTCTGCATCATCCATCACCCTTATTGAGTTGACCATCCCTTTTGAGACCGGCATGGATGATGCAGCTCAGAGAAAGTCGGAGCGGTATTCCCAGCTTCTGGATGCATGTTCCAGGTCACATCAAGCCAGCCTCGTTACTATTGAGGTTGGTTCGAGGGGATTCTTATCCTTTGAAGGCCTCAAGAACATCTACCAACTCATACCTACCAAGCCACCTCTGCACCTAAGAACCCAGCTTGAGAAGGATCTCATCAAGAAGACTCTTTGTGAGTCGTACACTATCTGGTGCAAGAGAAATTGGCGCGAGTAACATTACATCTTATAGAACAGTCAATCTAATAGTAATTAAGTATATAACATCTAGTAGTAACGTATATTATGTAGTTCCTTTTTCTTGTTATTGTTATGTGCTGACTCTGGTCTTTAACTGTGCAGAACTTTTGTAGAGTTTCTCAGGCAGTGCCCAGTATCATGTTAGCCCTCACAATTATCATTGATGTTTTTTTTTTGTCTGTTGCTGCCTCTGTGTAGTGGTGATAATTTTTGTACATGGGATTGAATAATGATTATTGTGCAGGAAAAAAAAAAAAAAAAAAAAAAAAAAAAAAAAGAGAGAGAGAGAGAGAGAGAGAGAGGAGAGAGAGAGAGAGAGAGAAGAGAGAGAGAGAGAGAGAGAGAGAGAGAGAGAGAGAGAGAGAGAGAAGAGAGAGAGAGAGAGAGAGAGAGAGAGGAGAGAGAGAGAGAGAGAGAGAGAGAGAGAGAGGAGAGAGAGAGAGAGAGAGCAGAGAGAGAGAGAGACGAGAGAGAGAGAGGAGAGAGAGAGAGAGAGAGAGAGAGAGAGAGAGAGAGAGAGAGAGAGAGAGAGAGAGAGAGAGAGAGAGAGAGAGAGAGAGAGAGAGAGAGAGAGAGAGAGAGAGAGAGAGAGAGAGAGAGAGAGAGAGAGAGAGAGAGAGAGAGAGAGGGAGAGAGAGAGAGAGGGAGGGAGGGAGGGAGGAGATGTAACCTAAGGTATATACTTATAAGCACATGACATTGTATACATCAGGGTTTCTTTAGGGGGGGGCAGGGGGGGCATTTGCCCCCCCCCCCCTTGGAAATTCTTGCCCCCCCCTTGAAAATTTGGGATGGTAATATTTTGGGATGGGATAAGTTGTAATGTTAATATTTATGTTTAAGTAGGATCATTACACTAATATCCATATCTAAACACTTCGTCTATAGATATATAGTTTTCTGATCTTGACACTATTGGAATTCTCTCTGCTTGGCTTGCAATTGTGTAATAATTGCCTTATAATCCATCCATTACAGGAAATTTTGTCGCTGTTTGTTTCTCCTACACAGTAGCATGAGATAGACTAATTTCCTGTCATCTTAAAATTTGTGCCTTAATATTGCAGTGACCATGTACGTACCTTCACTTATCAAGGAAACTTGTAAAGGTCGAAGATGTTGTCAGGTGGATTATGAAGAAATCTCTCTGAATAACAGCTGTATTCTATTTAGTGGCTAAGACATAGGCTTGAGGGCTATATGGCATATATAATGCACTTGCCCTTGGGCACTAGGGGTACCCGAAGGTGAGTGCATTTATCTTCCATACAGCCAGCGTGCCAATGTCTTAACTATTCAGGGTTCTATCCAATGGGGGACGGAAGCTTCCACCCCAAAAAAAATCAAACTGTATAGTACTCATTACTCTAGAGAAGGCTCTACTTGAGTGTCAAAATCAACCTTGAATGGTCCAAAATGGCCTCAGATACCACCTTGTACAACCTAAAAACTCAAATTTTCCCTGGGGAGAATACCCCCATGCAGACCTCCCCCCCCCTAGTTATATACCTCTACTATACCACATACATGCACATCTGCACCTCCTTACATCACTGCACTGCATGTCTCGATAGACATTTAGGATGTCATGTATGTACACATCTGCCTCCTTCCATTTCTTAGTTGAACATTTGTTATTGGCCCCATGATCATTATCCGGAAAGAAAAGAACTGCTACATAGATACAAAAGATGCTATACATGACTGTCCATCATAGATTATATACATGGATGCTCTATATCACAGCATGACTGCATATGCTATAATCTATAATGCTTTAGACTTGCCCCCCACATATTCTTCATGGCTATATTTTGCCCCCCCTTGACGCATTTCCTGAAAGAAACCCTGCATATACATTTTGAGTACCTGCATGCATGGATTCTTGCACATTTATTATACAGTACGTACATATGTATACATATATATTGTATATTAAGTTTAATTCAATAGATTGTATATACATACCTTACTGTCTATTTGATGACCAAAAGCCATACAGTGCCGGCATTTTCTCAGAGCACCTCCCACACCTTCCTTGAATCCGCCCACAGTAGCCATTGCAGGTGTGCCCCCAACCATTGCATGCAAGGCACCCCTCAGTTGATATTCCTTTTGACATACCACAAACATGTGACCAGTAGTCTAAATAAGAATTTAAATGAACAAAATTAGCCATAGCTACAAATATTCATGCAGAATCGATAATCAAGCTGCTGCGTGTCTGATTTTTTATGAATATTCTTCAACATATAGCAACATGCATATATACGTACATGCAGCATGAACAAATGCTACTCACAGCACTTAATTTCTCCAAATCTTTCATGATTGGTGTCATTATTACATCAAAGGAATAGGACTTCAAAAGAGAAAAAGGAAAGATCATCAGGAGATTGATAGCTTCCAGTTTGGACCTCAAAGCCGGATCAATATTTGCTAAAGTAAAGTAGAAAGCCCCTACAGAAATATGCCATGACAATACTTGGTTAACACAAGAACATTGTCAATTATATAGGACTGGTGTACAACGACAAGCACTGTGACACATGCACTGACCCATTTTATTCTTTCCACTGACCGGAGAAATGGCGTTTACAGCCGTAAACTCATCGTAATACATTATTATTTGTAAAGCATTGTTACAGTCCATGTATATGGCATGGTTTCTGAATATAGAACCGTCACATATATCATACATACAATCTGATTGACTCGTGTTAGGACCAGACATAACCTGCATACACAACAAAACTCGAGATCAAATTCATGAAACACTTGTATAGAGCTTAAAACTAACCGCATTAAAAATGTGCTCATTCCCCAGCAAAATTTCAATGGATGACAACAGGGAAACATAATAAAAGCCATCTGATACATTCACAGGGGACACACCATCTTTTGCCACTCCAATGCGCGTACCTACTTCATACCAAACAGGGGCCTGTATGAATTGGTAAAGTTTCTGAAGACTATAATATTATATAGAGTAACTTGTCGAATTATGGGCACCATATATTAATGGACATAATCAACAGTGGACAAATATAATTGAACACGTAAAACCGAAGGCTGAAGTAAGTCTTCAAGACATACGTATGCAATTTGTATCGGTTTGCCAGATAATAATGCCTATAATGCTTCCATAGGCATTTAAAGGTAAGCGCCGTTAAGTCTACAAAATGGTGACTACCAATTGCAACCGCTAACGATCCGAAGACTTTGGAACTCTATAGAGGCTACTTTGTGGCCTACATATGATTAAGACTGAGAAAGTTTGTTTTCAAGATGATGTTCGGCATTAGATAACGTTGTCCGCTGCATGGTGGTCCAGATGACGGTATCATTTTTTACGAGAGGTACCAAGGAGAGTCCTGTGTGCAGATCAGAACGTCTTGGTAAACTCTGGACTAGATCTATAGTCTAGTGGTAAGGTGGAAAGTAGATCAAATTGTTACACCAATTAGCAGCATTATTGTCCGTTGTGTGGTGTCCGCTAATAGAGTGGCTACTCTATAACGTCATGCATGCATCACAACTAAAATTACAGCATTGAATGGGTATACATGTAGTATATGCATAGCAAACCACTATACAGTGTGTCATGCACATTCTCACCACATAAGGGTAGTTTTTCTTCAAATGTACTCGCAACAAATATTCCGAAGATAAATTATCAAAAGGATAAGGAATGTAAGGACAATTTTGATTAACATTAATATCCTCATTCAACCTTAAAATTGCCTCGTGAGTCTTTGAAACAGCATGTGAATGTACAACCTTAGTCATTTGCAAAACATCTGCCATGGCTGATTGAGAGAGGTGGTGTTTTTCTTTCAACTTTAGCAACCAACTTGCAGCAACCTCTTTACTAAAGCAACTAGTTACATTGGCTCCTGAGCCACCAGGTATATTGGAATGAGTACCACTTGGACTACTTTGTGATACATCAGACTGAGTAAGGGGAAGAGTACTGTCTGACAAAAGAGGCTGCACAAAATTAGTTGTACTGCCCAGCAGATTATGTTGTATAAGACTTGCTGTACTGTCTGGTAGATCTGATCGCTCAAGATCTGGTGTACTTTCCGGTACACCACTCAGACCTGATAAACTCGCTGCACGAATTATAGAAAGTAATATAGTTTTCCTTAAAACACACGCACACACGCACACACACGTGTGCATACCTTGTGAAGCAGGAGTTTTGGAAGTACAAGCTTCAGGAGGCGCGCGCTTTCGTTTGCCCTTCAAATACTCAGTAAGATGTTCATTCCTAACATGCCAGTACCAAACTCCAGGAGATGACAATAGTTCTTGACAATTTTCCACACCACATGTTATGGTAAAAATTGGATGGCTGCCTCGTAAATGTGACACAAGGTTGTACAAGGAATCAAACTCTGCAGAACATGACGGTGAACGGCAGGGCCAGGAGGCCATTTTGTATCTAGCACGTGTAATGTCCACGTGGTCCGTACGCTATAGAACGCTTGCGCATGCGCAGTTAATTGTTTGTTGGCGCGCGCGGTTCGAAACGCTCTATAGCGATGGCTGAGTCTCTCTCTTCGTCTCGGGGTAGCGAAACACGAGATGGCACGGATATCAGCAAGTTAACCTCAGACGAGTTACATCGGTTTCTAGTTCGGATTAGTCTGATGAATGAATCAGAAGCAGAAGAATTGAGGAGTAAGTTAGACCGGCTCTCTGTGACGGCTGCTTCAGTTTTATGTCATCGAGTCTGTCCATAGTTTACTCCTTACTGAACTTACCCTTATTTAGCCAGTAACTCTGTGTCATGCAGGAACGATATAGTTCTTGGAAACTCGTCCTGTTTACTGTATATAGTTACTGTTAAATTTCAATTATTATCAGAGAGAAATGTAGATGGCAGCACACTCATGATGATGAGTCGAGAAGATATAGCCATCATTTTCCCTGAGCACAGGCAGTTTATCCTTGGAATGCGATTGTTCAAGTTCATCCAGGACCAGCGACAGGTGCCATCTAGCTCTTCTGGATCATGTGGTTCTAATGCTGGGAGTATTTCAGAGTTTGGTTCCAGTACCAGCAAAAGAGTACACCCAGAAGAGTTTGATGATTCATTAAGCACAGTGCAGCAGACACAACAAAAGGCATTCAAATTACCTTGTTTTTCTCGTGATATTGAAGAGGCTATTCGTAGAGATGAATTCTACACATCTTCTAAACGTAGCAAGCTCATAAGGGAGGCTTGTCGAGCTTTGCAGGGCCACTGTCGATCACTCCACAAAAGTGTATCAACTAATGAAAAAAAAAGTTTAGCTAGAAGTCTATATGTGTTGGCTCCAAAGAGTTTGGGAGATCCTACAGAAATTGGAGTAAAAGGTGTACCAGAAGTAAGATGTATATTAAAATAAATTTTGTATACTATTGGCATGACATAACATACATGCAATTGAATTCTGTTCATATATACATTGCACCATGCAGCAATATCCATGCATGCATGTATCCTGTTTGAGTTGCAGTCACTGTCATGTTCAAGTAGGCTGTCGATTTCTTCTTCCCTTCAACTATTCCAAACATTTTCTCCTGCAGCATTTCCAGTGCTTCACGGACTTCAGAATGGTAGTGAAGACAAAAGGCATGACAAAAACCCATAAGAACAATTAGCATAGAGAAAATACGACAGCCGATATTTGCCACCACAACTTTTCCCTCACAAATGAGTGAGCAACTTTTAACATCATAAATACTTCCAATTACTGCAATGTACGGGTCGTTCACTGATCTCATTTTAGTCAAGCACTGAGGCACACTCTAAAATTAAACAAAAGGAATAACATTATAATGTTACAGTTTCCTGCATGGCTCAAATTGCTATTCTGCTGTCTGTATGCATGTATGCAAGAACAACCTGTCCAGTGCAATGCAAAAAAGCTACATGATAAAACAATATTTATATATACCTCTGACACACAAATAACCCGGGAAAGCCTCTCGATAGTCTTCGACTTGTTCCCCTTGGGTTTCAGCTTCTCTACCAAAATAATCAGACACTGCCAGGCCTTAGCTGTGACAAAATGGTTCAAGCAAATATTTAACATTCATTAATATTATGGGAAAAACATATATCTTCATGCAATCATACCATTTCCAGTTGCCAATGCTTGAGTACTTCCTTGAACTTTACTCTGTATGCCATATTCAATAATGGCTGGCATGATCTCCATATCCCACCTGCTATTCATTTCAGAACACTGGTCATAGATAGCTCCCATATTGGTGAATGCAGTACCAGCTTTCAGAAACAGATCTTGCGCCAACTACAAGGGATTTGCAATTATATAATATATTATATTGTACTGTTTTAAGTTGCATGCTGCATGATGCATGTATTACAATGTCATATTAATATATATTCAAATAAAGGATGCCCATCATGATAATTCTATTAAATAAATATACACACACATATGCAGACATGCATGTATACATTAAATAACTCACAAATCTTGGATCTTTCAAGGATGGATATGTCTTAAACATTTCTTGGATACGTGAGGAGGAATGCGCAATGCTACGTGATTCCTCTTGACGCGCACGAAAGGTTAGTGTCAGCAGCCGACAAACCTTGTCTTCGTCGAACTTTTTCTTTTGAATTTCCTTGCCAAGTTCCCTCAGATGTTCTGCTGTTGAATCATCATCATCCTCACAAGTCAATGTGGCACTTTTGTTTGCTTCTCTCCTTCTAGGTTCATTTGTTTCACATCTATCATTGTTCTGAAACCACTTGAATATCTGGACACCCAGGCTGGCCTGCATTGTCAATGGAAAGAGTACAGCTGTCATAATCAGGCATAATCATAAATTTTTCACAGTGTAAACAAATTTTTATTATATGAGAAGGAACGAGACAAGCATACAACTTCATGGCAGATACGGTCCATTCGAAACAGGCTCTCACATCCACGAAGGAACGAGACAAGCATACAACTCCGTGGCAGATACGGCCCATTCGAAACAGGCTCTCACATCCATGAAGGAACGAGACAAGCATACAACTTCATGGCAGATACGGTCCATTCGAAACAGGCTCTCACATCCACGAAGGAACGGGACAAGCATACAACTCCGTGGCAGATACGGCCCATTCGAAACAGGCTCTCACATCCACGAAGGAACGGGACAAGCATACAACTCCGTGGCAGATACGGCCCATTCGAAACAGGCTCTCACATCCACGAAGGAACGGGACAAGCATACAACTCCGTGGCAGATACGGCCCATTCGAAACAGGCTCTCACATCCACGAAGGAACGAGACAAGCATACAACTCCGTGGCAGATACGGCCCATTCGAAACAGGCTCTCACATCCACGAAGGAACGGGACAAGCATACAACTCCGTGGCAGATACGGCCCATTCGAAACAGGCTCTCACATCCACGAAGGAACGGGACAAGCATACAACTCCGTGGCAGATACGGCCCATTCGAAACAGGCTCTCACATCCACGAAGGAACGGGACAAGCATACAACTCCGTGGCAGATACGGCCCATTCGAAACAGGCTCTCACATCCACGAAGGAACGGGACAAGCATACAACTCCGTGGCAGATACGGCCCATTCGAAACAGGCTCTCACATCCACGAAGGAACGAGACAAGCATACAACTCCGTGGCAGATACGGCCCATTCGAAACAGGCTCTCACATCCACGAAGGAACGGGACAAGCATACAACTCCGTGGCAGATACGGCCCATTCGAAACAGGCTCTCACATCCACGAAGGAACGAGACAAGCATACCGGTATCTACATATGCCACGAAAAAATGGCTGAAGGCGGGAAGTCAGCAAGGAAAGGGAGGAAACAAAAGCAATCAACTGACCACAAACTTCCTAGAACAAGTGACCGCAAGGCTAATCAAGCAATTTGCGCAATTTGCGAAGAGGAAATTATAGACGCATCAAGCCAAACAACAGGTGAGGACGCTATATACTGTGACGGCCATTGCAAATCTTGGATACATCGTCGATGTGCAGGTCTATCTACGGCTAATTTCACAGTCGTCTCTCAATCTAAAGATCCATACTTCTGTCCTCATTGCCGTCTCGAAACAGCTGTAGAGAAATTGGCCCAATTAGAAATTCAACTAGAACATCTGGTTGACCGGGTTGAACGCTCTAAACCTAAACCGACACCGACCACATCTTCCTCACCCCCTATCCCGGTCCATCCCGACAATAATTCAGTTTCATCAAATACGGCCCCAAGTCTACCCACGACGACCAATTCCTCGTCCAGAGAGACAACTAGCCAACCAACTACCACTACTGCTCCTTCCGCGCCATCTAAATTCAACGTTGTGGTCTACGGTATCGAAGAATGTCCAAAAGGCACACACTTTTCTCAAAGACAACTTAAAGATACCGAAAATGTAGCAAACTTTTTCGAAACCTTCTGCCCTCAAATATCCGATCAATCCATACGGGACACCGTCAGGCTAGGCAAATTCCGAGAAGAAGCAGTTCGACCAATTTTGGTCACGATGGCGAGGGTATGTGATGCCTCCACGTTACTATCAAACAGACGAAGCATCGCACCAAGCTCCAAAGCATCTCTGAAACCCCACATGTCTCATGAACAACGCAAGGTAGAAAGCATTCTCCTCCAAGAACGTCGCCGACTAATTGATTCAGGCAAGGAACGATCTAGTATCAAAATAAAAGGTAATCGACTTTATCTTCACAACCTCGAACATGGTCGCGTGGAAAATAATCAATTTGTCCCTCTTTCACCAACGCCCTCAACCTCTACCACAACCACAAACGAAACTGAATCGGATCAAACCCCAAATCAAAATGACTCCCCAAACTGACTGCCTCACGAACATGCCTCTATTGCCTTATGGAATGCCAGAAGTCTGAAAAACAAGTTGTCTTATTTCCAATCCCTAGTATACAGCCAATCTATTGATATATTTGCAATCACTGAATCTTGGTTATCTGATGACATTTACGATCTAGAAATATTGCCAACTAACTACAATATCTACAGACGTGATAGAAATGCCCGTGGAGGTGGTGTACTCTTAGCAGTTTCCAATAAACTTGCATCAAAGATCTCGTATGTCTCTACATCCATTGAACTTTTATCAGTCGAAATCACTCTGCCCTCAAATCAAACTATTATGTTCTGCTGTATGTATGCACCCCCCTCTTCCGAAAGGTCCTACTTCCAAGATCTTTTCCATTACCTCCAACATATTTCAAACGGGGCTCGTGTCATCCTTGTTGGCGATATGAACTTGCCTGATGTAAACTGGGAGCAAATGTCTGCAAGTTCATCAGTTAGTGAATTCTTTTGTGACTCGATGTTCTCCCTCAATCTGATACAGTTAATTAACGAATCTACTCACATTCAAGGAAATACACTAGACACCATCATAACTAATGAGCCAGAGGAAATCTATGACATCATAATCCACGATCAAAGACAAACACGCTCAGACCATTACCTAATCACATTCAATATTCAATTCAACAGGAACGCAAACAATTTCAACTCAACATCCAGAACAGGTATAAAAAAAATCCAGCTATTCGCAAAAACCAAATCCCATGAACTACTTGAATTTCTACAACGTGCAGATTTCCACAGTTTCCCCAGGAATAATAGTCTAGCAGACTGTGTCAACTCCATGTGGTCTACCCTTGCAGAAATTTTACGAGAAGCCTTGACTAAATTTGTGCCAGTTATCTCAATTCCTCTCAATACCTCATTGCCACGGTACTTCACGCCAAAAATAAGACACCAAATAAACATCATTCGCTCACTCAAACGATCAATCAGGATCAACCCAACTCCCCATCGTATTGCCAAGCTTTCAATGCTAGAAAACAATCTGCAATCTCTAATAGACACCACCAAACATGCCTATGAAACCAGACTTACTGTAACTTTCCACCATGAGCCAAGGAAACTCTACTCGTACCTCAAGCACACATCATCATCCCAATCTATACCTCACGCTGTTCATCATAAGTCCATAACATACAACACCCCTACAGACAAAGCCAGAGCTTTCAATGATTATTTCAATTCCATATTCACAAGAAGAACTGCTGCTGCAGCACCAAATACCACTCTAGACTGTGACACCTTCCCATCCCCCCCAAATCACATCAGTCAGGTAACCATAACCAGTGAAGATGTCTGTTCTGCCCTTTCTCACTTAGAAGTAAACAAGGCTATGGGACATGACAGAATTCCTCCATATCTTTTGAAAAATTTTGCTCCACCACTTCTAGAACCGATAACCCTCCTTTTCAACCAATGCTTGGTCAACATGCGTATACCCATAGACTGGAAAATCCACAAAATTTGCCCCATCTACAAATCAGGTGACAAAACAAATATTTCAAATTACCGCCCAATCTCCCTTCTGCCCATTCTATCAAAAGTTTTTGAATCAATAATGTACAACAAAATAATTGACTTCATACATCCACGAATCTCCAAACTTCAATATGGCTTCACAAAAGGTCGATCATGTTTATCCCAGTTGCTGACCTCATATTCCCGAATCATCAACTTGGCAGACCAGGGACTATCTTCAGATGTCATTTTCCTAGATTTCTCTAAAGCGTTTGACACTGTTCCACACCCAGAGCTATTGTACAAACTTTGGTGTTTTGGTATCACGGGTCCCTTGTGGCAATTATTCAAGGACTATCTCAGTAACCGAGTCCACTTCATTGAAATTGATGATGCATCTTCAAGTGTCCTACCTGTACTATCTGGAGTACCCCAGGGTAGCATCTTAGGCCCAATTCTTTTTCTAATCTACATCAATGACCTACCTCATTCTATCACAAATTCCTCAGTTTACCTATTTGCCGATGATACCAAATTTATCAATGCTTCAAGCAACTTCTCGTTGTTACAATCTGATATTGATTCATTACAGCAATGGTGTCTTGAATGGAAAATAAACCTAAACCTCTCCAAATGTATCTGTCTCCAATTTAGCTTCTCGAATTCCGCATCCACAAACTATGTCATGCATACTGATTCTACTACATTAGAACTGTCATCCTCTTCTTGCCACCGAGATCTAGGAATAATAGTTTGCAACAACCTCTCATGGTGTGCTCAATACAAATCAATGTGTTCATCTGCATATCGCACTTTGAATTTCATCAAACGACTGTTCCAAGCCTCTCCCGCATCAATATATCTCAAAAAATCTCTGTATATCTCACTTGTACGATCAAAATTAACTTACTGCTCACAGTTGTGGAGACCCCACTTCATCAAAGATATTGCAATTCTAGAAAATGTTCAGCGCCGTGCAACCAAATTCATCTTAAATAACTACACATCAGACTACAAAGAACGATTAACCGCACTACAACTTCTCCCACTAATGTACTGGTATGAGCTTCAGGATCTTCTATTTTTCATCAAATGCCTCAAAGATCCACCAGATAATTTCAACGTCTCTGATTATGTATCCTTTGTAACTACATCAACCCGAGGTGGAAGGAGCAACAAGTTGATATACAACCACACACGCACAACTAGAGCTAGACACTTTTACTTCAACCGCATCGTACGATTATGGAACGCCATGCCCTTTATCAACCTGCATTTACCATTTCATTCTATCAAGAAATATCTAATCAAAATCTTCTACATCAAATTCAACGCAAACTTCAATCCTAATTGTACCTGTACTTTTCATGTTGTCTGTCCTTGTTCACAGTGTCACTCTGCTCATCCTTGATTACATGTAACTTAGTAAAGTCATTCCACACATCCACTTCATTTTCATTTCCTGCATGTCCATCCCTTCTTGTATTTAAATGGCCTCACATGACACACACTCTTATTTCAAGCTGTTTACTACATCTCTCAATTACGATGGCCAATTTTGTACCACAGATAGGCTGCATCACATCATGATGACAGACCTTCAGCCACACCCCTTAAATCAACCCATAAACATTACAACATCTCTCATGTACATTATTGTCGGCTGTAAAGCATATATAATAATAATAATAATACAACTCCGTGGCAGATACGGTCCATTCGAAACAGGCTCTCACATCCACGAAGGAACGAGACAAGCATACAACTCCGTGGCAGATACGGCCCATTCGAAACAGGCTCTCACATCCACGAAGGAACGCGACAAGCATACAACTCCGTGGCAGATACGGCCCATTCGAAACAGGCTCTCACATCCATGAAGGAACGAGACAAGCATACAACTTCATGGCAGATACGGTCCATTCGAAACAGGCTCTCACATCCACGAAGGAACGGGACAAGCATACAACTCCGTGGCAGATACGGCCCATTCGAAACAGGCTCTCACATCCACGAAGGAACGGGACAAGCATACAACTCCGTGGCAGATACGGCCCATTCGAAACAGGCTCTCACATCCACGAAGGAACGGGACAAGCATACAACTCCGTGGCAGATACGGCCCATTCGAAACAGGCTCTCACATCCACGAAGGAACGAGACAAGCATACAACTCCGTGGCAGATACGGCCCATTCGAAACAGGCTCTCACATCCACGAAGGAACGGGACAAGCATACAACTCCGTGGCAGATACGGCCCATTCGAAACAGGCTCTCACATCCACGAAGGAACGGGACAAGCATACAACTCCGTGGCAGATACGGCCCATTCGAAACAGGCTCTCACACCCACGAAGGAACGGGACAAGCATACAACTCCGTGGCAGATACGGCCCATTCGAAACAGGCTCTCACATCCACGAAGGAACGAGACAAGCATACAACTCCGTGGCAGATACGGCCCATTCGAAACAGGCTCTCACATCCACGAAGGAACGGGACAAGCATACAACTCCGTGGCAGATACGGCCCATTCGAAACAGGCTCTCACATCCACGAAGGAACGAGACAAGCATACAACTTCATGGCAGATACGGTCCATTCGAAACAGGCTCTCACATCCACGAAGGAACGCGACAAGCATACAACTCCGTGGCAGATACGGCCCATTCGAAACAGGCTCTCACATCCACGAAGGAACGCGACAAGCATACAACTCCGTGGCAGATACGGCCCATTCGAAACAGGCTCTCACATCCACGAAGGAACGAGACAAGCATACAACTCCGTGGCAGATACGGCCCATTCGAAACAGGCTCTCACATCCACGAAGGAACGAGACAAGCATACAACTTCATGGCAGATACGGTCCATTCGAAACAATCTCTCACATCCACGAAGGAACGGGACAAGCATACAACTCCGTGGCAGATACGGCCCATTCGAAACAGGCTCTCACATCCACGAAGGAACGAGACAAGCACACAACTCCGTGGCAGATACGGCCCATTCGAAACAGGCTCTCACATCCACGAAGGAACCACTAGAAAAAAAATCTACTAATTTTGAGCTAAAATCTACTTATTTTTAGTGATTTTATGTACTTGCTGTGGTGAGCCATGTAACTAGCTAAAATTTAGTGCTATACACTTGAAATAAGTCCGAAAAGCTAATTATCACTGCCCTACACTTATTACTAGCTATGCAACTGAGATCTCAATTTAAGTGTATGCAGCATTGTATTTAGACTTCATACTACTTATATCCAAGTCATGCATTGTCTCAAGTATAGGTCTCATGTACTCACTTAAAGTTAAACTTAAAGTCCTTATCTATAGACAAAGTCAATCATGCAGGCTTACATTGTATGTCGTTTTACTCAGAAATACACAGTAACTCAATTAGCAATCAATTAATGGATTCTAAAAACCTTTAATACAAATGTAAATAAAGATTATCATAATATGATCATATTTGATTATGGTGTAGGAAATAAGGCATGACGTATTAAATAAACTCAAAGTTATACACATTACTGCGTGCACATCGTTAATCATGGATCTCCGAATGGTTCCCACTCACAGGTCAATTGTGTTTGGTCATCATCTATTGAAATATTCAGATCTGCTTCCTCCTCCTCCTGAGTGTGTAAAGTCACATTTTTCTTGGAACTGATACAAGAGATGGCACGTGCCATACTATGTGCAGTACAGTGAAACCTGTCTAATCCGACACTCTATGGGACTGGAAAAAAATGTCGGATTAGGAGGTTGTCGGATTACAGAGGGTTAGGGTTTGGGTTAGAATTTTGATTCGCTATTACAACTGAGTCCGATTATTGCGTCACAGTGTTTGCTAGTAGAGAGGTTTAGCACTACGTTAATGTCCTGCATTATGACCCGAAACCAACCACCTGGTGACGTCGACTGCAACTGCATCGCCTGATCCCTGTAACCGCATACTGTACCCGGTTCCGCTGCCTGCCTTGGATGAGATAAGGCATAAGTTCCTAGCAGCTTATAGCCTCAAAGTGCTTTAAAGCTGGCGGAAGGCCAGGGTATGCGGTATCAGCTAAGCCCCTTACCTGCTCAGGAAAGGGGGGGACTACACTACACGATTGACTCCCCTGAATGATGTCTTTACCCTCATGGGATGAGCACCCAGGCAGATTTGAAGTGCAGTGCTGTCAAAGCACAGCTATATGCATGACAAGGAATCAGGATGTTGTTAATGCTAATGCTACTGATATGATTCCCGCAATGGGGATCTATCGAAGAACCTATCCACTTGATTTGTCTATAACATCCGAGTAGATTAATAGTGTATTACCCTTGACATCATTCCTAGAGATATAAACCCGCATGCTTTGGGGGATGAAATGGAAACCCATTACCATACCGCCACGAGCTGCACCGACTTGAGTGAAACCACCCTGTGGCAAGAGGAGGGGCAACTCCCCCCAAAGCAGAAATTACTTGAACTCCAAAACGAGATCACCGTAGAAACTGTACGGATTTTTTTTTTTTTTTTTTTTTAACGTGACACATCATAAATGTATTAATAATATAAGAAATTGTACATACATGAGACCATGACAATGATTAAGATGGTTGGGGGTAACTAACTGGTGATTGCACTACATACAGTGAAGAACATGGTGTTGTGTATTGTTAGGGATGCCCTCTAGCCAGCTCGGAGCAGACTGCTGCCAGTTCCGCCCGTGGAGTATGCAAATACAGCTGATATGCCGAGCTGTCCCACCTGCCCAACATCTTGATCTTAGCATCTGAGATGCCCACTTGGAGAGCTGTGGTTGCAGCCCCAATGCGGAAGCTGTGACCACTATATTTGTCCACCTCGAAGCCCCGAGAAGAGAGTGCTGATCTTACTCTAGACACTAAGAGGGAACGAGTCAGTGGGATTCCATTGGAAAGGACAAATAGAGGCCCCTTGCTGGTGCCCCTGGCAGACAGATATTCCAGTAAAGCGGACACTGGACACAGAGATGTACCTGTGCGAGACAGGTAAATATCGACACCTTTGCCAAATTGGTCGGTTTTGGACACCTTTATGTGGAGCACTATTGTGGAGACCACAGACTGCGAACGACATACCGACACATCGTCCAGGGTTAGATGCTTGCATGGGTCAAAGGCGGTGACTGACGGTACAGTAAATTCTGTACAACGAAGGAAACCAAAGAACCCAGTGCAGGCTGCTGCCCACAGCATGCGGCAGTCTTGAGAGATGGGGTGGGTGCTCCAGGCGACTTTCAGGTGTGACAACACAATAGGAGTGATAGGCAGGCGAGACTTTATGGCACCTACTTTGCACCGCTTAATCCCTCTAAGGACAAGTTCCACCCTAGGGGTATACAGTTGATGATTAGGAATGCCCGCATGTATGAGCAGGTTACGAATAGCAGCTAAGTAATTTTTGATGGTAGATGGAGACAGGTTATCTAATCCAAGCTGAGAGATGAACAGGAGGAGGGTATGTTCTGTGGGTGGTATAGGTTGGAGGTTATGCTTAGAGCAGAAGGATAAATAACGCTTTTGACCTGAAGAGTAGCATTTCTGTGTGGTAGAGGCTAAACCGTGCGAATAAAATTGGTGAAGCGCACTCTCCACTCTTTTGAGGTCCAATCGGGCCTCGCTAGAACAAGGAGGGACCAGAGGTCGGCTGAGATGATGCATTTCTGTGGAGGAATTGAAGATAGTCTGTTACGAGAGATACTGTCAGCAGTGGTATTATAGGCACCTGGAATATGGTATGCTGTATAAGTGAACTGAAAGTATGCTGAAATAAAGGATAAGCAACGGAGAAGATGCATTACAATGCCAGATGGTTCTTTGGAGGAACCCTTCTTAAGGACCTCTACCACTGCCCTGTTGTCAACATGCAGGTGAATGTGCTGGCCTGACCATTGATGAGCCCATGTGGCGCAGGCCAGTACCACTGGTACCAGCTCTTTAACCATAATGTTTACATGAAGCCAGTCAGCTGGCCACACCCCTTGAAGCCATTTAAGACCCCAGACTGCACCACACCCGAAGCTACCTGAAGCATCTGTGAAAACATTGACAGATGGGATAAGACCGTCTGACAAACGGAGTAAGGAAATGCCATTCCAGATATGAGCAAAAGAGTGCCACCAAAGGAGATCTGAGCGGGATGCCTTGTTCAGACGAACATGATGAAAAGGTTTGCAGGGGACACAAAGGAGGTTGATTAATCTACGAACAAAGGGGCGACCTTGAGGTATAACTTTACAAGCAAACTGGAGTACCCCAATTAGGTGCTCCAACTCCTTCCGCGTGCAAGATTTTTTATCCTGCCATAGAGCCAGCTCTTGAACAAGCCTAACCAGCTTATCCTGAGGCAGCCTTGCCTGCATTGTGGAAGTGTCCAGCTCAATACCCAAAAATGACAAGCAAGTACTTGGGCCTTCAATCTTCTCCTCAGCCAGAGGAACACCCAGAGAGCTGCATGTTGAGAGCATTGTATGCAGCGCAGTCTGACACACAGCTGAGTTGGATGGGCCCAAGACTAGAAAATCATCCAAATAGTGGATGATGTGGTGACAGCCGTGATCCCTGAGGATCCACTCCAGAGCATCAGCATAGGCATTGAAGATCAATGGGGTAGACCTAAGACCAAATGGCAGCTGACTGTCGACATAAATGCCTTCACCCCACCGCATGCACAGCAGCGAGCGGTCCTGGGGGTGAACTGGGATGATTCGGAAGGCACTGCAGATGTCTATCTTGGCTAAGCAGCTATTTCTACCCAGGGAAGCAATGAGGTGGGCTGCATCATCCAAAGAGGAGTACACCATGCTGGAATCCATAGTAGATATCCCGTCATTAACACTACCACCTGGAGGGTATGACAGATCAACAATGAGGCGCCATTTACCCGGCTTATGAGGCTTGGGAATTACCCCAAATTAAGCGGTTAATGACAGCTTCCCTCCCCTGGGAGGGAGAAAACGGGCCGGCCAAGTTTTCGGCTTGAAGCTCGTCAGCCAAGTACTTTTGCACCACATCAGGATGGGCAGTTGCTGACTGCATGTTAGAACTGGCAGACCGACAAAGAGCTGCCGGGTTAAAACCAATGCGCACACCCTCTTGCAACCCAGTTAGTAGGCTGTTGACCCAAAGCCTGTTAGGATGGTTGCGAAGGGCAGAGGACCAAGCAGCCAAGTTTAGGGGGGTATGAACCTTCAGTGCTGATGGGGGAAGAAGGCAGGGCCTAGCTGAATGACTCCTGACTTGCTGAAGATGCAGGAATCTGGCAGCCAACAAGCTAAGGGAGCAGCCCTTGTGCATGTTGGTTGGAATGTGGTTTAGCTATAGGGGAAAAGATAGACACCTTTGGAATGGGAAACACGTCAGAGTGACTACGGTAGTAGCAGTATGGAAGCGTATATATTATGAGAATATTGATCGACTGGCTAGCTGCGTCACCGAGTATAATGAAACATAATTATAATTACATAATTACGTAAATACAGATGTAGCAATGATGAGATAAGTGGTGAAATATACATGAGGCCTATAAAATATAATACTATAAGTAGGAGAGGCACGTGTATACAAGTGAGTGATCAAATACATGTTATTTGCTACCATGAAATAATTGCTGCGCATGGGCGGATTACAAAGAGCCAGAATACCACAAGGAGTTTGAGTACTGCAGTGGATAAATAATAAAGCTCATTGGGTAGCACTCCTTGGGCGCTTGACAGAGCCACTGGGGCAAGCGGGACCCCTGTGAGAAGGGCTAAGGCATACAGCACAGGCGTGCAGATACCGGCAGTGCTTGAAAGGACAAGGTTTGTCCTCGTTCCACCGATTACACGTGGTTTGCTTTGAAGCAACTGAAGTACGCTTCTGGGGAAGAGTGGAGATGGGGTTGGAAGGGACTAAGGCCAAGGCCCAGAGCTCTTGGTCCAAACAATTCCACCTTGCAGTGGGATCGGCAGCCACTTTGGCTCTAAAGGCATGTTCATAGGATGCCCAGGCCTGACCCGGGTAATCCCTAGCTAGGCGTGCAACTGTCCCCATAAAGGTAAGGAGATCTGCCCCAATGTCGGGGTTGGCCTTAAGGGAGGCGATCCCAAAACAACTGAAGGCTAGCACCCATTCAGTGAACTTCTCCAGCAGGGGAAGTTTCTTCTTATTTCCGTCAGGATAGAGGAATGATTCCTGAATCCTTTCGGGCAGGAACGCGGACAGTTCAACATAAGAACCGTTGTGAACTTTCTGCAGAAGCTCAGCTGGGATGGAGGGCAGACCTCCACCTAAAACAAGGCCAAGCTTAGGCTTCTCTTTTGACCTGTCTGGCTCCCCGCCGGCTGAGTCGCTAGCATGTGGCACGGCCGCCAACACTGCTGTGACTGGCTCTAATACAGGTGGGGTGGGGTCACTGATAGGCCCTGCGAGGGGAGGAATTGGGAAAAGAGGGAGAGGGTTGACCAACCAGTTTGAAACCCACTCGACTCCCCCCTAGGCTGTAATGGAGCCTAATTAAACTGTGTACATAGGACGGGCATCACGCCCCTATCTGCATGCATATAACCGTGAGGATTTGTCACTATGCCATGCCACACCCAAGCTGGGTAGGCTGTACTGTACCATCAACCCAAGTAAATTGACCGGCTGTGACACCACTGTAGGAGCCGACAGGATTGCTGGACATCTGCTAGGAGTATTATACATGTGGATACGGGAGTACAGCTGGCCCCAGAGAGCCATAAACGCCATTCTTATATTATGACAGCTGCTTGTACCAAACTTGACGGGCTAGCTTCAGTACAATTTCGAGTAATATAGTAAAGAGCACAGATAAGCAAGAAGGGCCAAGCGGGCTATATATTTTCTATACCATTTCCAACCTGAGAAGGCCACAGCTCATATGTATGGCTGTAGAAGGGCCAAGCAGGCAACCTTCTTGAACAACTCCCGTGCTGGGGAGGCCACAGATAAGCTAGAAGGGGCCAAGCAGGCAACCTTCTTAAACAACTCCCGCGCTGGGGAGGCCACAGACAAGCTAGAAGGGCCAAGCATGCAACCTTCTTGAACAACTCCCGCGCTGGGGAGGCCACAGACAAGCTAGAAGGGCCAAGCAGGCAACCTTCTTGAACAACTCCCGCGCTGGGGAGGCCACAGACAGGCTAGAAGGGCCAAGCAGGCCACCTCCTTGAACAATACACGCGCTAGGGAGGCCACAGACAAGCTAGAAGGGCCAAGCAGGCAACCTCCTTGAACAATTCCCGCGCTGGGGAGGCCACAGACAGGCTATAAGGGGCCAAGCAGGCCACCTCCTTGAACATTCCCGCGCTGGGGAGGCCACAGACGAGCTAGAAGGGGCCAAGCAGGCCACCTCCTTAAACATTCCCGCGCTGGGGAGGCCACAGACAAGCTAGAAGGGGCCAAGCAGGCAACCTCCTTGAACATTCCCGCGCTAGGGAGGCCACAGACAAGCTAGAAGGGGCCAAGCAGGCAACCTCCTTGAACATTCCCGCGCTAGGGAGGCCACAGACAAGCTAGAAGGGGCCAAGCAGGCAACCCTTTTGTACAATTCCCGGGGGGAGGGGGTGCATAGGCGAATATCTATGGCTACACCCGAGCAAGGGAGAAGGCCGCAATGTCACGCAAACCCTGACCAGCATGCACACACCTCGGCACGCACGACGTGAACACAATTAAATGGAGGTGACCGCAAGTAATAGCAGTGGTCAGGGAACGCCAAATAAAGAAACCACAACACAAGGGGTGAACTCTACCGACACGAAAACAAACAGGACGGAACGAACCTTGAGGGACTGCCGAGGAGCCTGAAGGAGGGGGAGCTGGCGAGTCGGACGAGGAAGCCGGGGTTGACTGCTGCTGTTGTTGTAACACACTTAGCTGCATGAGAATGGAAGCCTGGGCTGCTTGTTGTTGGTCTAGTTGCGCTTTAACGGTAGACACGAGAGACACAAGCTCGGAGACCGAGGGGGCGGACGTCGGGGAAACTTCTTCAGCCATCAAAACCACGAATAGCGAACAGTCAAAAAGGGGGGGGAGTCTTTTTGACAATGTCAAAGGGATGTTGCTATGGACGCTGAAACAAGGGCTGCATATGGCTGGCGAACATTGATGTTCGAGGTTCGCGCGTCGTTTGCGGGTGGCCCCGTGTGACGATATGTATGCCATTAAGCGCCCTGGCTGCGTCAGACACCATACTACGTATAATTGTGGCTGACCCCAATAAGGGGTAAGACTAATAACCGCAACACCACTCGGGGCCCCATTACGTCCATTAACCTTGCTTAACCGATGGTTAAGCTACATTAAAACGTTACGTAATGAGCTTACTACGTTTCGCGCGGTAAATTAGAACGTTCTTAGTAACGGTTTCGACGTATCAAGGTATCTTAGTACGTTGTTGTTCTACGTTATAAGGCTCGTGTTGACGCTCTCTCCATTACTCCTCTAACTGCTGCTTTCCGCCTGGCGTTCCGTTTCTGATAATAAAAGAACGCTAGGAACCCAAATCTCCCTCAGAATCGCCAAAAACTCACAAAAAAGATCTTCGTCATAGTTCTATGTCGCTATAACGTTACGTATGAAGTATTCGACGTTGCTAAAACGAAAAACGTTCTAAATTTCAAACGTACCTATCAGCTTACTACGTAGCGTTTAAACGTTATGCCATAGATACTCAAACCCCTCTCTAGTTATTGAATCATTACGTAATGAAGCAATATGGCGTCCGCATGCAAGCATAACGCGTACGGCGGGAAAATAGAAGGAGAAACTCCAGCCAATTTGCAACAATTGTCGGATTGTACAGGTTAATTTTATTCTAGGGACTCCAAAATGGATTTCGGTTTTCGGATTAGGCATTTGTCGGATTAGGCAGGTGATTTTGTATTGAAAAACTATCGGTGCCTCGAATTTAGTGTCGGTTTAGGCATTTGTCGGTTTAGAGAGGTGTCGGATTGGGCAGGTTTCACTGTATATCTAGTTTTTACGATCATGTATACAAATCATTTACAGTAACTACTTTTCATTCAGCTTTTTGGGATGTCATACCGTGACAATGTGAAGAATCACTACAGATTACATTCAGACCTAGAAGAAAGTTAACTGCACTACATGCTGTTGTATTTTTTTATTCAGGTGCTTTTCATTTTGAATATTCATAATACCTGTTCATTGGTTTGTCCAGTAATGATATTCATGCGATTTTTAATGATATTCATTATTACATTCCTATTTTATGTTTTACTCTGTGTGTAAACTATTGGTAAACCCAGCAACAGTGTAAAACAGGGTAAACTAGTGGTAGTTTTAAGATATGTGACAGTCCACGGGAAAATATGTATTCGAGGGTGCGAAATTGAAAAATGAGTTACTGCAGCTGGTGCAGTATCTATGCGAAACACACCTTCTGCTGAAGTTTCCATTCCCAATTCCATTTCATAGCAGAGAAATGGAAGTGTGAAAGGAATAATGAATAAATCATGAGAAAGGATAATCATATTCATTACCTTCTATAATTACATTCATATGTTGATAATTGTATTCATGCCCCTAGAAGGTCATTATAATATGCATGAGGTGAAAATGTCTGACATAATAATAGAATATACCCTAATACTTTTGCAAACTTTACGTAGAACATTAATGCTGGAACTAAGATTGCATGATATTGTGTAACAGATTAATTGTATTTTCCTGTATTCTGTTATTATTTGAATTTTCTTTGACTATTAGTCTGCAGCATACATAAGAGCACATGGTATAATAAGTCGAGTTGTATGATACAGTAACATCTTGTATTACTGTTTCACAGGACAATTTCGCAAAGGTTTAGGGTTTAGTTTACACTTTCGTAATTTATTAATATGAAAGTGGCAAAGGCACTGCTTTGACATTCCACGCAGGACAGTTCTTGGTAGTAAATGAAGAATGGGTTCAGAATTCTTGATCTGCAGGCAGATAGTTATATGCAGCTACAGTGGAACCCTTCTAATGAAGACCTCTGATTAGCAAACATTTCTCTTTAATGCACACATGCCACTGCAACCAAATGGTTCATTATGCTTTGGTCTCATCGTCAGCCCCTGAAATGAAGACGTACACCTCGATCAATAAGTAGGACTGATTCCTTTCTGCATAGAGAGTAGAGGGGTTCCACTGTATGTTATGAAATCCAAGTGAAAGTTTGACAGCTGCAAACAGTTAATCTGGTACTTTGCTATGCTGTACAAGAGACAGTCTGAGACTACTACTGTCACTGTACAGTAACAAGAATTCTTTGGACCTCCCTTGCATTTGTCTGTTGCACAAGACGATCTGTGAAGATGTTCTTCTCAACTTTAGCACTCAATTCAAGCTCTACAACATCTGAAACATACTTCCTACCTACTGAGAGAACTGGTGAATACCCCAGAGATCAACCGCACTGTCTTCTGCATGGCAAACAGGCAGTGGAACATCTTCCGTTGTGATTTCCTTTGCCTCTTCCAAGGTGGACTATTCTAACAAGGGAGGACCCAGAACAAGCGAAGTTTCGACCGAAAGAACTTCCGAACCCTTCAGTTGTCTGCCTTTGTCGTATTCCAATGGCAACACCGTTAGGCAAGCATCTTTGAATGCCCGAAAATCAGCTTAAGGTACATTCCAGCAAGAACCGAGACATTTTGAGTTGTATCTTTGCGATCGAACAACGTACGAATTCGGGACAAAGGACAAAATGAAGAGTAGATCTTTGCCTACAACCTCAAACGGTGAAAAACGGTATCGCTTTCAGCACTGTCGAATAGGCCGCAGCGAAAAGTTTACGATTGAACGTTTTCGGTTTTTTGCGTGTACTGAACACTTTACGCAGGTATTAAATGCGTGCAAAACGCGTTAAGCCCCACCAGATATAGTGCACGTTTATATATTTCATACACTTAATATACTATATACGATTTAAGCCCCACAATATACAATACTACTAAGACAACGCATATAAAACAGTATATTCCTTCTATCATAATGCCTACGGAGAAAAACGTTTAATCCTAAAGTGAAAGATCCTCTTTTATAGCTGCAACAGAAGAAACTTATGTATCAGTAAGTAATATTTCACATATGTAGGACGGTATAATGATATTGTCGCTAGTCCTAATACCTGACTAGAGGGAAAGAAGACTATAAGGTAAACCGTCCTAATTTGGGGCAGGCCCTAATTTGGGTTGCTTCGAGCCAAACGGTATCAACCGTTTTGCTCAAAGCGACCCAATAGGACGGTTTACCTTAAGGGTTTAGGTCAATGTTTCGATAGACTTATCATCTGAGCGTAGATTATCTGATCTAAGGTAGAATTCAGTTTAGCGTTGCAGCGGATTACTGTATTCCCATCTTGCTGATGAAGTGTTAAGAATGTGCCTTGGCATACATAATGAAAATAACTTGGGACCCACAGCTTGCACCTACAGAATTCAATTCCCACAGTGCATCACTATTGCATGACACAATAGCACTGTCAATAATATTTTCTAGTGGTATAATACCTATACCCCAACGGGCATCATTCAAACACAACCAGTGTACATCATAGGACTGTTTGTACACTCTCACAATGAAAAATTTAAAGCACCTTAGGCCCCATGGGCGAAATGGCAGTACTCAAATATGTGCACCCATCCAGCATACATCATAGGAGTGTTTGCGCACTCACAAAGCACCTGAGGGCTCATGAGGCTAAACCTCACAAACTTACATTTAAGCCCCATGGGCAAAATGGCAGCACTCGAATACGAGCACCCATCCAGCATACATCATAGGAGTGTTTGCGCACTCTCACAAAGCACCTGAGGGCTCATGGGGCTAAAGCTCACAAACTTACATTTAAGCCCCACGGGCCAAATGGCAGCACTCAAATACATACACCAATTCAGCATACATCACAGGAGTGTTTGTGCACTCTCACAAAGCACTGGAGGGCTCAAGGGGCTTAAGTTCACAAACTTACATTTAAGCCCCACGGGCCAAATGGCAGCACTCAAATACATACACCAATTCAGCATACATCATAGGAGTGTTTGTGCACTCTCACAAAGCACCCGAGGGCTCATGGGGCTAAACCTCACAAACTTACATTTAAACCCCACGGGCCAAATGGCAGCACTCAAATACATACACCAATTCAGCATACATCACAGGAGTGTTTGCGCACTCTCACAAAGCACCTGAGGGCTCATGGGGCTAAACCTCACAAACTTACATTTAAGCCCCACGGGCCAAATGGCAGCACTCAAATACATACACCAATTCAGCATACATCACAGGAGTGTTTGCACACTCTCACAAAGCACTGGAGGGCTCAAGGGGCTTAAGTTCACAAACTTACATTTAAGCCCCACGGGCCAAATGGCAGCACTCAAATACGTGCACCCATCCAGCATGCATCATAGGAGTGTTTGTGCACTCTCACAAAGCACCTGAGGGCTCATGGGGCTAAACCTCACAAACTTACATTTAAGCCCCACGGGCCAAATGGCAGCACTCAAATACATACACCAATTCAGCATACATCACAGGAGTGTTTGCGCACTCTCACAAAGCACTGGAGGGCTCAAGGGGCTTAAGTTCACAAACTTACATTTAAGCCCCACGGGCCAAATGGCAGCACTCAAATACGTGCACCCATCCAGCATGCATCATAGGAGTGTTTGTGCACTCTCACAAAGCACCTGAGGGCTCATGGGGCTAAACCTCACAAACTTACATTTAAGCCCCACGGGCCAAATGGCAGCACTCAAATACATACACCAATTCAGCATACATCACAGGAGTGTTTGCGCACTCTCACAAAGCACCTGAGGGCTCATGGGGCTAAACCTCACAAACTTACATTTAAGCCCCACGGGCCAAATGGCAGCACTCAAATACATACACCAATTCAGCATACATCACAGGAGTGTTTGCGCACTCTCACAAAGCACCTGAGGGCTCATGGGGCTAAACCTCACAAACTTACATTTAAGCCCCACGGGCCAAATGGCAGCACTCAAATACATACACCAATTCAGCATACATCACAGGAGTGTTTGCGCACTCTCACAAAGCACTGGAGGGCTCAAGGGGCTTAAGTTCACAAACTTACATTTAAGCCCCACGGGTGTGTGTGTGTGTGTGTGTGTGTGTGTGTGTGTGTGTGTATACAATTACAAATCATCAATGTATAGTCAAACCTGCCATAAAGAAAGTGCAGCATGTAGTCATAGAGAACAAAATGAGTGATGAGAAATGATCCCATGTTCAGAACTCCTTCTGAGCTCCCATTATATGGTACTCTGCCTTGACAACCCCTACCATGGCAAGCTAAATCATACACTAAATGGGTGCCAGAAATAAAAGGCTATAATAACAAATACACAGTCATGTACTTGACACAGCCATGACCACATAAAAAGAAATTCAAAGCTTTTGCGGTAATATTATACTTTAAGTGCTCACCCTTTATGGAGAGAACTTTTATCATACTAATCATTGGGTAACGACCAATGTAGACCCGATCAGTTTTCGAGTACAATTGCAGGCTGCACTGTGGACATCTAGAGTTCTCAGGTATGGCTTCGGTGAGGTGTAAGGGCTCATCCACACTTGGTGTGTGGGGAATGGGAGTGTTGGATACACCCTTCACCACAGAACTGGGGTGTGATTCACTCCCCGACCGGTCGGACTTGACATTTACCAGTAGATCTCGCAATACAAGAAAACCATTAGGTAAGAGGCTGACCTTGCTTTCATCTATAATTGCACTCATGTACTGTTGAACAACACTGCAATGAGTGCAGTGTGTCTTGTGAACACAGGTAAAACATGTCAGGGCACTTCTTTGTGCTCCCACTACTGCCACCGTGTTGTCTGCCATTACTCCTACTTGAGGTAATGTGCCAGTCAGATCTACCTCAAATAAATCAGGTTGAAGGTCTGCATAATACAGATAAGAACACAATGTTACAATATATTCATAGGTAATGCAAGGATATCTCAAGGATGCATGAGATTTATGCCATGCAATTATTGCTGTCACAGATCTATATGTCATCGATAAGAACTGATTCAGAAATACATGCACATATATGCATGCACATGGCCTCACAATACACACTCCAAGACTGTCACTATATACATATATATTACATTAGTCCCGAGCAGCCAGACCCATGCTCGCTGTGACTGACGTCACTGGGATGTCCCTGAAAATGGCCATGCGAGATTGTGTCTGAGCTACGCCAAATTAATATTACATACTTAGATCTGCCACATCAGCATCCATTTGTGCACTTGGAGAAACTCCTAGCTCCGTATCCATATCTACCAGCAATGCTTTAGCAACAGTAGAGTGAAGACAGCTGGGAAAAGGCAATTCTAAGAAAAAGTGCAGTGACTGTCAAAATATATTCTAATAAACAAATGTCATTTTTTAATTAAAATTTAATTATAAATAAACTTACCTGATCTGCTAGCACCCACTGTTTCAGATATTCCACTTGCAAGAGTGGAATAACCTGCTTGACAGCTGCAAGTATATAGCCAGAACCATTCCCCTTGCTTGTCCTCTATGGGTCTTCTCACTATGCTCACATAATTATAGTCCTATACAGCAATACAAATTCCCAAAGGGATTTGTATATACACGAATTTTAAACACGACATGCAGTCATAGCAGCTAGATAAAGTACCCTTAACGTCTGCTGGTTTGCATCAAAATCCTTCATTACAAATGCTCTGTGTGCATTGGAAGACGGTACCATTCCTCCATATTGTCTTACGAGGTCCGAATAGATCGCAAAGTTACTGGTTGTGCATACCTACGCATAAAAGTTTAACACAATGTGACTTAAACAAGGCACTAATGTAGTATCCTACGCCTACTAAGGATTTCATTACCTCGGGTGAAAACGGGGGAAGATTCGACTCTGAGTCGATGTTGTTTGAAGTAATACAAGGGGGCTGAGGGTTGGCCTTGCTCTTCTTGACCGGCATACTCCCATAGTCGTAATGAACACCACTGTTGTAGGCTCGAACTCCAATGGGCAGGATCTTATCCTTTCGCCTAGCAGACATACCTTTGAGAAATGTTTCTTTGCAATCCCGCTACGTATTTATACATCTAAATATAATTAAACAATGATAATTAATATGGTTTGTTTACACACCATTATTGTAGTGGGGCTTGCTGTTGTACACTATTATATACCTATGTAATCTATACTAAATTCGTGGGGCTTAACGCGTTTTTACTATCATTTAATAGCTCCTTTACGCGGACTCCTCGAATACATATTTTCCCGTGGACTGTCACATATAATCTAAGGGTAAACCATAGTAAAACAGCTACTTTTTTGTAGTGGGGAGAGATGTACTGTGGCTTATTATAGTGGAATATTTGGTTCCCGTGATATGTGTCCACATTAGAGGGGTGTCCCCAATTCAGGGGGCTGGATTAGAGGGGTTCCACTGTATAGGATAAACCCTGCAGGTGTGACTGTATATTAGGTTATATGTATTTTATATAACTTCATATCAATTGCAAATTAATTTTTTATTCCTATATACAAACTGAATATACATTAATTGTATTATATATACGTATGTATGCAATCATGTCTGGTCCAGTACTAATCATTAAATTTGTTCACACACCATGTATACATTGAATCTGATTAGATGAAGAGAGTTAATGATGAAGTATAATATTCATGTAGATGATATCACATTGTATAAGTTCATATTTATTTTGATATAATATGAGTATACCTATATAATGAGTTCATTTGGCTATATTGCAATAACACACAGCAGTACTTAGTTTTCAAATTCCTCGAAACGTGGAACTACATTAACATGGGGCCCTGGCGTAGCGACCGAATCTCCAATCTGTAACAAACAATCCAGATGTCATGTAGTCCGAATACTCTCCTTCGATCACTGAATCCTGTACTCCAGAATCCAAAGCTTCAGCACTTGGGCCACCTTGGCTGTTGCCAGCATAGAAGCACTTATATCCAGGAAGAGATGGGACTCCATTAAGAGTCCAGGTCTTTTTCCCCAGCTTGGCAGTGAATGTACGGCGCTGGTTAGCATTTACAGCATCAAATCTCAGAGTGTAATAATTGGTGCTGTGATTCTTAGCATGCTCTGTTAGTTGACCAGTGTACCGTGTAATGTTGAAGGGTACACCCCAGAACTGCCCTGCAAGTCAATAAAAGTACACCATGATCATGAGCTTTACTTGCATAGAGACATGCTTGTGCACATATCATGCACACTTATTATATGTAAACTGTGTACGCATAAAAAAGTTGCAGGCTTGAGTGATGTGTGAAAACCAAAATGTCCCAATAAATCATCTACATACAGTTGAACCTCGTTAACATGAAACTGCTTAACATGAAATATCCATTAACATGAAATGCCGGCCAAGTCCAAGTACAGACACAAGTATAACAAGTAGTACTGTACTGTTTACATGAAATACTGTTAAGGTGAATTTTCAGCACAGTCCCCTGAGTTTCGTGTTAACGAGGTTTGACTGTAGTGATTGAATATGGAAGCAAGAGCAATTAACCATTCTGACTGGGATAGGGTTGCAATATACATATTTACTGTATATTGTATATTAAGATGTATATAAAAGTACATGGCATTGTTCACTGCTGCATGAGAATCAGTGTATAAGACAAACATTTGTGTGTGTGCGTGTGTGTAATACATTGCCATATAATATTATACATACATGCAGAGTCTGACATATTATTAAAGTTGCCTATGATTTATATACTAATAATTCATACTGCTAATAGACAGCTAGTGCCAATCATTCTGGATCCTGCAAGTGTTAATGTGACACTAACTGTGTTAATTCCTACCAGTACTGTATGTGAGCAGACTAACCTATCAAGCCGTGAGCCTCTGAACGTCTTTCGAGTCCTCGGGATACTACAAACTTTATCATTGGTTGTTCGAAGGGTTCAGTTATTGGACAGCGGATTGTTGGCTTTTGGCAGCGGACCCACATTGTCAATGGTTGTTCCTGACAATTTGGAACAGCAATGAAGACATACTTAGTCCCAGGGATGACCATAATATTGCTGCGATTATATCTGGATGAGATACTCGTACCATCGATTTGCGTTATACACTCTCCATCCTCTGAAACATCTACTTGGATACGATGACACTGATCAGCATTGTCTTCTGCCACAACTCCAATTTGTTTGATGACATTTCCACCACACATCTTTTCGGCCGCAGCATAGTATGCATTCACGGAAGTGCAGTCATCAGAAACTAGATTGAAGTACCGGTCTGCCTTACCGTGGACTTCATAACAAAGTGGGAATTTGTAAAACTCATCTGTTAAGTTGTAGGTTCTCATTGGCACAGTGTACAAGGGGTCAGCTATTACACTATCATTAACAGCTTCTCCAATTATGATAGGGCAAACATCTATAGAATTGGATATGATAAAACAATGATACATACAATGCTATATAGCTGTAAATAAACATAATCTAATAGATAAAATTAAATATTCATACTTAAGCTGTACAGGTAAAGCTCACTTTGTATTCTGACACGAGCCATGGTTGTGTTGACAACTTTAACACGATTTTGGTAATTTGTTGGAACTGTAATTTCCAGCTCAACAAATTCTGTTGGTTCATCCTCTCCATCACATCTGGCCATAAAACTGGTGCTAATTTCCCTTACTCCAATATCAACTACCAGACGTCCATCGGCACCTAGTGTGTAGTCAGCTTCTACTAGAATTCAAGCAAAGTGAGCAGTATGAAAATCATAACAGAGTGCATTTTGTGCTTTGTATGCTTTGTGTGTGTGCATGTGTGTGCATGTGTGTGCATGTCTGTCTGTGTGTGTGTGTGTGTGTGTGTGTGTGTGTGTGTGTGTGTGTGTGTGTGTGTGTGTGTGTGTGTGTGTGTGTGTGTGTGTGTGTGTGTGTGTGTGTGTGTGTGTGTGTGTGTGTGTGTGTGTCTATGTGTGTGTGTGTGTGTGTGTGTGTGTGTGTGTGTGTGTGTGTGTGTGTGTGTGTGTGTGTGTGTGTGTGTGTGTGTGTGTGTGTGTGTGTGTGTGTGTGTGTGTGTGTTGTGTTCCTACAGCTGTATATGCATGTGCGCTTGACAATGTGTGCATGTGCATGCACACATGCGTGTTTGTGTGTGTGTGGTGTGTGTGTGTGTGTGTGTGTGTGTGTGTGTGTGTGTGTGTGTGTGTGTGTGTGTGTGTGTGTGTGTGTGTGTATGAAGGTACCTGTAGCGGTGCTTCCCTCTTTTCTAGTTAGAGAAATTTCAAACCTTTTGGACAGATCACCAGCTACTATGAATGTTAAACTTGTGGAATTCCCTTCCGGTGTGTCATAAAAATCTTTCTCAAAAGATATTTCAGCTGCAATAAAGACAATGGAACTGACATCAAATCTACCAAGGTCTATGTACACATATCAAACAAAGTCATTCCAGCCTTCATGTTGAAAGTCACTTTCTATATGTTATACACAGCAGCAAACTTTCATGTACATTCTATTTACAAGAAGAACAGTTACTGAATTTTCCTACAGTACATCCTATATATTTATTTTTAGAAAGAAATAAGTATACCTGAATTGAGGCAGGGTATGTATATACACATCATTCAGTCTGGTTTAGTTCATGCAGATCCAATCTCCGGCCCTTGGCCATTTTTGGGGACTGATGTCAATCCCCCAAAATAGTTAATGAAGTGAGATTGGGTCTGAGCTAAGCAAGACATGCACACCAAAATAGATGTATGATATTTGCAGAGATGGCATTTCTGTTTGCTAAATTGTATTGTTTTTTTTGTTTGTAAGGAGCATGAGCTAGGCTTAATAAGCATCAACTGAAAGATTACAAAAGGCACAATCATGCAGGCCCCAATCTTAATTTACGTGTGTCAACAATAATAAAAATTGGGTTAGATTATTAATTAATCCCAAAATCATTGTCTGCATGAGTGGTAAGCATAACATGATCATCTTCAAGTACACAGGAGGTAAAGGTAGCACATGGGTAATCAGAATTATTGCAGATATAATATAACTGGGGAACCTACCATCGTTGTCACATATCTTGACTGGGTAGCTTTGTGAACTTAGTTGTACTCCTTTGTCCACAGCATCCCCACTAAGTGACACATCAATGAAGAATTGTTCCTCTGATTCCACACAATTGTCATCCTTCAATTCAATCATGAATGTTTTCACAAGTTCACCAGGGAGGTGAAGCAAATCCTCGCTTTTGCCAATATAATCAGTGGAGGCTACATATAATATGAGAAGATTTAGCATTAAAGTCATAATTATAGATGTCTGTGTCACATGCATGGCATATGACATGTCCTTTAATAAAGAATGGCAATTGTACCTTGTTGCTTTATCGTTGCCCTCACAGTGATGGCGTAGACCACATAACACAAAAGACTATAGCCTATTTCCACACATGGACAGTGCTTTGTGCAAAATCCGAGAATTATAGTTGTAATGCATGTGTTTTATGCACACATACAAGCACAATTAACTAATAGTATTTAGTTCACAATTAAATTGCTACTGGCATACCTTCTGCTGTACCATCTCTTGTGGTTACAGTCACTGTATATTCAAACGAAGCATTTAGGCTTGCTATTATCTGAATTTCAATTGTTCCATTCCTCTCTTCATAACACTCAGATGAGACATTTAGTGATATAACTGGTGCTGATATAATAAAATATGGAAGGAATATCATGACATACGTATGTAAGCAACCAGGTATGTAATCTGGAATGTATAATCAAACATAATATACACAAGTATTATGCATGTCCCTTCATAAGCACTATACATACATAAGGGCATAGTGATGAACTTACGATTTACTAGAAATTAATTTTAATAATACTATTTCAGTCTACACTACTTTTACACACTGCCACCATACATTATACACAATATTGACAATTCAATGCAAATGAATATTGCAGTATTTTCTTTTCCTCCAAGCCACTTCTACGTACTTGTACACTTTTCGTGTGACGTATACACTTTATGAAGCAGCTTACAACATGCATGTACAAGCATATTTTACTTTGCCTTAGACAACCACTAACAGTATAAGGTTTAACTAACTGTCATCATTCTTTATTTCAACGTTAGCCCTGTCTGGAGTGCCGAGTCTGACATCCCTGCATTGGCCATCGGCATTCTGGGGAGCTTCCAGCTGAAGAGTGAATACCTCGTCAGGTTCAGCTATGAAGTCACTGACGATGGGTATCAGGAAAGATGCACTTGTCGTGAATGGCGGGAAGCGAACTGGGAATGACTGTCCTCGGTAGTCCATACCCTCTGGAATTAGAAGTCAGGGTTATAAGTTTTATTAGTTTGTGCGGGAGATAAAATTTAGTACTTAATTAGATACATATTACTAAATACATGGTATCCTAATTGGTACCATAATATTAAATTGTAATCATGTATGCAGATAATCCACAATTTCTTGTCTCAATAGATAGTAATAATAATAATAATAATAATAATAATAATAATAATAATAATAATAACAATAATCACTGAGCAGTTTAGGGAGGTTAATTTGGGCAAGTCTAAGTGAGCCCCACGCTAACGGTTGGCGAGCAAGAACACCTACACCTTCCAGCGCTACTTCCATGGCTGTATATGTATGTATGTATATTTATATATATGTTAACTTTAGGCCCAGAATGTACAACTGATCAAATCCATTTGTTCGGGCATAGGCTTCATTCTGGACGACGAAATGACTTCCAAAGGATCACATGCAATCTCAGCGCCAAACTACAGACCTCTTCAAACGAACACCTAAGCCCTCGTCTGAGGAACAAATGCCGATATCCCAGTCGATAATCATGTCCATTTTACAGGCTGCCGTACGTTTTATAAACACTTCAGTTTAGACTTCACAGATGCTTGAAAACCTACTCCTAAAGTTCAAAAAGGTTTGTAGATACATCAAGAGCCACGGGATTCGTGTTCAACAACAGGGATCCTTCACTAAGCTAAAGCATCTATGTTCTAGCTACGGGATGCACAAATTGTGATGATATCGCAAATTATCCAGTCATATACTTATATAAGTTTAGGGAAGCAGCAGATCTTCAAGGGGGGGGGGGGGGGTGAATGCCCCCCCGGCCCTAAATGCCGCCCTGCTCAGGCTATAATGGCTCACCCAGTTAAAATAAGAACTTCTCATTGCTAGTGTGAACAAAGTTCAGAATCTCACAAAAATTGAGACAGGGAATCATGGTAACAATGAAATTGAGTTGGGAAATCAATGGGAATGTGCATGCCATTGGGTGAAATGATTGCATGAATGTATAGACTAAGTTGTGATCTAGTCTCAAATAGCCAGACCCCTTCGATCCTGCATGGAGGAGAGGTATGCAGCATGCAACAGTAGCATTAATTTTTTTTTAAATTAAGGCAGTCAGCATTCAGTCATTGTCCAATCATCATGTTTCACTATTTTGTCAGACTCAAAAAAAGTTTAGGTCATGCAGACATAAGGTTGAGTACTACTTTCAATTGACATCTCAGATCATAATATGCACACTGATGATGATGATACCGGTCCAACTCATTTGTACTGTGAGTATCTATGTATATACAGTATGCTTTCATTATTTTTACACCGTATGTAGCGCTAGCCTTGTACTGTAGTACATGTGCACTATTCCAAAAATATGTCCAAACAAAGCTGAAATTGTGTGACCCAAAATGATAATGCTATATAGGACATTTGTCCAAGTTGAACCTGTCCACCATTTTCCTGCTCTTTATCTTTTATATTTCTGCATGGTGCTTTTGCATGTAGTAACCTCAGGCTATTGGCTCCCCAGACTAAATAAGATTCCTATCCTATTCAGGGCCATAGGAGCTGCTGCGGTTGGTCTGGCCATGGCCGCACCAACTTTTAGGGCACTGATAAAAAAAATAAATGACTAACTGTAACAGTGCTAGCCTCATTTAGCAAATAAACTTGAAGGTGACTGAAGCTAATGAAAATGTGGAGTTATGGCATTATATAAACCCTTAAAAAGTACAAGCATTCTAGCGTTTTAGCGTTAACGGATTATAAAGAAGGGTCAAAAAATCCATTAGATAATCCGTTAGATATAGTCTTGCGTCACACAGACCCTATACTCGCCTCCATTTTTTTATTATGACATCATTATTGTAGTTAGAGAAAAATGTTAGATGGGTTACCCAGCATAGTTGAACATGTGGAGTATATACATTGTGTCCTGCTATTTCCAAGAATTTGTAATACTGTGTACAATTATTATTGTAATAGCAAAAAATGCCTATCATCCTTTTGCTACTTGGCAGCTGATGGAATTACACCCACATTTAATAAGTAGTTAGAATAAGTAGTTGCATAGAAGAAACTGGGGTAAGGATTAGTCACCAAATTAAAACATGAACTTTAAACACCACATTATACCCCTGTCAGTGAGTGGTAATATAACATGCAGACCTCACCAAGTGCTGAACCGTCCGAAGCAATGACATTGACAGTGTATTCATCCTCACACTCACGGGTGGCAATGAGGGTGACCCTGACAAGAACATCACCAGGGGGATCACCCTCAGTAACCGTGTACATGGTCTGATTGAACATGACAAACAATTCTGCAAAAAAGACAATATCAAAGCACAAAGTCGTATATCAATACAGTGTACAGTATTGTAATTTGCGATTCATACATGTACATGTGTACATATGTGTGTGTGTGTGTGTTTGTGTGTGTGTGTGTGTGTGTGTGTGTGTGTGTGTGTGTGTGTGTGCGTGTGTGCGTGTGTGCATGCGTGTGTGCGTGTGTGCATGCGTGTGTGTGCGTACATGCGCGTGTGCGTGCGTATGTGTATGTGTATGTATAAACACATGTGCTTTGTGTATGCATACATATTATGCACTCATGGCATATCAGTAAGCAGTTGTGCATGTATACGTACAGCATGTGCAAATTTGAACTAAGAAATGTATTACTAAGTGGATTTGCTCTCCTTACCCTCATCATCTCGGATGTCCACCACAGCAGTGTCAGGCTCCTCTACTCTGACACCCATGGCCTGCATTGCTTCTGATACGGTAAGTGTTGCCCTGAATGTCTCCAGTCCTTCTCTGACATCATCTTGGACAGTGCTGTACGTGACAGTAGCACTGGTGCTGCCAACCACGAAAGTGGCCATCCGGACTCCACTCAGATAGTCAAAAGGACCTACATAAGTATATATATATATATATATATATATATATATATATATATATATATATATATATGATATACTTATGTAGGTCCTTGCATTGTGCATTGGTGTATTTATTGCTAGAGTTCCCAAGGGCGCGAAGCACCCGAGGGGCGAGTGCAATAAAGAGCCAATGCATAGTTGGTCATGCAATAACTTACTTGTTGTGGGCGCTTAACTTGTTTTTCCTATTAGGCTGTGTGAGGTGTTTTTGGTGAGCTGCGCTACACTTTTGTATGGCGTGTGAATTGACTTAATTGACAAAAGGTAATTGTTATCATAACACTAGGTGCTTGCTTGATACTGGCACACTTTTTAACCAAAGGTCACCAAAAGTGTGCAGTATCAGATGCAAATGCACACTTTTTTGCTTTGATGTTTGCCGCATCGTACAACAAATATATACATATATATATACAGTGGAACCTGTCTATTGCGGTCACCATTGGGGCGAAATTTTTTGGCTGTTATAGACAGGTGGCTGCTTTATGAGGTAGAATACCATACATTACTGCTGATTCAGAGAAGAATTAGTGGCTGGTATAGACAGGTGGCTGCATTACACAGTGACCACAATACATAGGTTCCACGGTATATATATATATACATATATATATATATATATATATATATATATATATATATATATATATATATATATATATATATATATATATATCCTATTGCCATTGAGTCAGCTGGCTCATTTGGAAAGGATGCTCTGTCCTTTTTTCATGAACTAGCTCGACGTACTAGAGCACAGTCGAAAGATCCGCTCTCCTATCTCAAAATTTGTCAGAGAATCAGTGTATGTGTGCAAAGATTTAACACTTATTCTATACTAGCCTGTTGTTCTATTTGACTGTTACTTTCTAGGTGTAGGCGTATTGTGTTGTTTTAGATCTATGTGTGTTATCTGTTTTATTTCTATTAAATTTAATATATATATATATATATATATATATATATATATATATATATATATATATATATATATATATATATATATATATATATATATGTATATATATGTTATGCATAACATACACAGTCAGGGTATTTGAAGAACACGCTTCTAAACCCATGTAATCATGCAAGGGTATATGTGATAAAAACAGAATATTATTTTGAAATAATACTTTTAGTACCGTTTTAGTGAAACATCCGCAATAATATTATTGTATATTATTATACAATGTCATGTACATATGTATGGCATTGAGAATAACAAGGTGTTCATGTGTGTAATCACAAGACTGTAATAATATGGGAATGTCCATGCCATGCTCACTTGTGGCAGAGTCATCAGATGTTGTTACTATGCAACTGAAATTCTTATCAACAGTTACTGAAGTTTCAACACGTAAAGTAGCATCCTCTCCCTCATTCACAAGGTACACATCGGGGTTAAAAAAGCAGTCAGCACCTAACAATTGGGGGGAAGAAACTGCAAAGTGACTTTCACAAAATATAATTAAGAAGACAGTTACAGTATATGTATACAATGGGAAATGAATGCCTGAATAAATTAAAATGTGCAAATGTATAAATAAATAGTCAACAAAGAACTTGATCTAATCAGAAGCTAGCTTGCAGAACAACATTATGTAATTTTTCTTTTTCACCAAACAGGTGCATGGGTATTGTAGGACATTAAATGCCTACCATTGCGTGTAGTGTCACTGCAATCTCAGCTTCTTTCGAATCTACTGTATAAACATCCTTATTCAAGTGGGTTAGATATATCATATACACCGGGACTAACAGCACTACAAAACTCAGGCTACCAGAGCGATAAATCAGTAAAACTCTACACACCTTCATAGACAGTGAGCCTGAACAAAAGCATGACTAAAGAAAGTGATTAAATGTGATAGGTTGAGATAAGCATAAGATTCAAAGGACATTACAAAGAACTTATAGTAAGTGGATTCTAAAAGGTGACCATAGACTAGACTAAATTTAATACCAGTGTTGTGGCCATTACAGGGGTATCACGATCAACTACCATTGCAATTATCTTGGTATCAAAGCATTACAATTACCATTACCACTACGGATCTCCACTAAAGTAATCAATTACCATTGCAACTACATTTCTACAATTGCAATTACAATTACTAATTACAGATATATTCTTGGATACTTGCAAAAGTTATTACATCCTACCCAGATTTCATATACGTATGTGGTGATCTAAATCATGTGATTGATGTTATTTT
>CAUJGJ010000434.1:3597216-3612216 GCA_963170055.1 Halisarca cf. caerulea
CAGGCTACAAGGTCCCTTCTGCTGCATCAGGTTGGGGACCAGAAGGTTGAACTTGGCAATCTTCTTATTGATCCGCACTACCTCCTCTTCCCACTCAACCAGTGACTCCCCCCACTGAGGGCTTTCAGATACTGCTGTAGAACTACATTTTAAGGCAGTCCACTTGTTAGATATTTTGAGCTTCAAAGATTCAACATCATTGCTAATTTCTCTACCAATAGTGGCCCATTCTGGGGAAAACCCTGATGTGATCAAGACCTTGTTCAGTCTGTAGGTTGTGCTGTCTACAAAATGAGTAATAGGTTGGGATGAGTCTAGGGGTTTCCCCTTCACATTGTCAAAATCCCCTCTGGCTATTGCCTCTTGAATGAGGTCTTCTGCTAGACGCTCAATAGCACCAGTGAGCTTTCGCTGTGACAAATCCCACCTACCCATACGCTTGTGACTACCCTGGTCTCGAAGACTTACTGACTTTTCATCGGGATTGGCCATAGCCTTTTGATACTTTCTCTGAAAGACATTCTCCAAAGCCTCATCAAGTCGCCTTTGTTGATAAGCTTTCTGCCGTTGTGATATGGTACCGGTTCCTATTCCATCATATGTAAGAAATTGTCGATGCTGCACTTGATTAAATTTCTTATAACCCAGTTCAGAATCTAGTTCGTCCAGTTCATTCTCAAAAGCTGTGTCTTCTACGTTACAAGGGCGGGCTCTGACAGCATGCATACATACTGTATAGGCTTGGCGTATCTACAAATGACATGAGAACAGGGGAGAAATAAGCTGCAAAGAGGAGTTCGCTAATAGCGAGTTGATCATTTCACTAAAACAACTTCAAAATTGGCACAGAGGAAACTAGTACAGGGTGTGGATGATAGTGGTGGGGCATTTCAACCTGGCATATATGGTTCTTGATATCTTCCCATTCAATAAAGCTCTAGCAGACAATTTTGAGGATTGGCAAAAGGTGGTAGGTCCATTGCCCTACCTGCCCTGGTGGTTGCTCTGACCCTGCAAACTTACAATGGTGTAAAGTATCAGGTAGCCAGATTTATGTACATACATAAACTCAGTTGTTCTCAAAATGTACAATAACGTACGTACATAGCAAGATGTGCGTACAAAATGTTAGGGCTTTAAAGCGTTTATAAATGTCCAATGTAGTGAACCTAATAGAACGTACTACTAGAACCTGTGGATATCATGAGCAAGGGAGTCTGCCACAAATTTGCAGTATGCACCGCTGTTCATAATTCACACTGAAATCTGTCTGTGCCACCATAGATACTGAAAACTCCATATGTGCCACTGCCTAACAAGAGTGATAGATGCCCAAATCTAGCCTTGCGGAGCCAGACCATACACTGGGCAGCGGATTCTGGCTCCGAGAGACTAACTCAACTCATACGAATGTCAAGATCTACTTATGAGGCTAATAAAATTCTCCTGATCGTAACGTTTCATCTCTAGATAAGTAGATAGATAGATAAATTTTATTTTATTAACAGGAAATACTGCATCTGCACAATACTGCAGGTTTTTATCAGTGCAGGTCCTGGTCTCTAGAAAACTTGCAACGTATACAAACTTAGTCCATTGAAATTACAGAAGTGGTAGGTGATCTACTAGGTGACCTACGTAAATTAAGTGACCTACCTCAATAAACTTCTCTGTGTTGCTCTTGGAGGATACGGAATCAGGATGATATTTCTTTGCTTGCTTCAAGTACGCTTCTTTAACCTCGGCCTGGCTTATGTCTGGACTGTTCCTTAAACCCAGGGTTTGAAAGGCACTCGAAATATTTGCATTACGTTGGCTCGAAAACAGAACTGAGGTTGGACAGGAGGAAAATCGGGAGACGACTCGACTATAGACCCTAGAACAACTACGAACAAAGTACGACGCCATTTTACTGCCGATTAGGGGCTTTCCAAATGATTGGGTATTCCCCTAAACGCGACGGCATGTTATCGCACCACCCAGTCTGTGTTGACGACATAAGGGAGATCGCTTCTCTGAAGCTCGATAGAAATGCGTATGGATACTTTTTCTCAGGAGCAGAGGATGAACAGTCTCTCCGTGATAACATTGCCGCCTTCAAAAGGTAAGTAATGATGATATTAACCATAGATACTCGAACAACTGGAGTGGAGTTGCTGGAGTATCTATGTATTAACATGTCGGTATTTGTGCAGGAATCTCTTTCAGTTCTTGGCTGGTTTCCCAGGGGATCCTGTAATCTCATGCACGATAATAAACAGACAAACAGACAATAACACAAAAATCATACACAACTAATCTGCTGGCTATAGATACTTGATTTACTTCTCTTCTGCTTTCTTCATTTTGGTGGTGGTGGAATAATGGGAAATGGCCAATTCTGTTGGGGATGGACCTTCATCTATCCCATAGTACAAGCTCAGCGTGAATGACTTGCTACACCAACCACATATGCCACAGACCTCCACCACATCCGTTTTACCTTCCTGATATCAACAGCATTCACTGTCCCACTGGCTTGCTGTTGCATGTCTTGTTTAGCAGAAATGAGTGCATTAGAATGTTATACAGTTCATTATCTTATGGTTGTGAAGTTAAGAGGCCACATTTGTTACTCCTTATGCATTGGTCATTGCATACGTATATCTTAGTCTGACATACGTAACCCAAGACTGCTATTTCACCTCCTACGTACATGGGTAGTATATCATAGTCACCAATGTACATCCATATTTGTAGGAGGTGAAATAACAATGTGGGCTACACGAGACTAAGTATCTATAGGCACAGACTGATCGTTGACTGATCGTTATTTCACATCGTGGCGAAAAATGGCGGCGTGCAAGCAAATTCTCTCGATACGGTTTGTTCTTTTCTCTGTTATATTACATCTTATTGTTAGTTTTAGTTCAGAATATTCTTATTTCAGTTATTCGGAGTCTAATGATGTATTGTCTTTGTTTTCTCCAACACTGTTATGTCGATTTCGAGGCGGAGACGCTTTTTTGCACCTTCGCGAATCGAGAAGAAAGTGTCTCTGGATGATGTCGTTCCTTCGCAAGCCACCGCATGGACGAAATATCCTACTGCTTCGTTCTGGAGATGTAGAGAGGAACCCTGGACCAGGGGAGCTTGCCGTGAAGAAGATGAAGAAGACTCAACTCACCATAGTTCACGTGAACACCCGAAGTCTGCCACGCCACTTTGACGATGTTGCTACGCTTGTTTCTTCGCATCGACCTGACGTTCTTGCACTGTCTGAAACCTGGTTAGACTCTTCCATAGATGATAAAGAAATATCCCTTCCTGGCTTTGTTTTGTTTCGTTCACATCGTAATCGTTGTGGGGGTGGTGTAGCAATCTACTGTGCTGATCGCCTACGTTGTTCTATGATTTCTAGTGGTCCTACTACTTCTGCTGCTGAATTCTTGTGGGTTTCTGTAACTTCTCCACGCTCATCTTTTGCTCTAGGCTGCTTCTATCGACCTCCTAGTGCTAGTTCTCAATCCGTTGATAATATTTGCGATAACATTGAATCTATGCTTCTTTCTAAGAAAAATCTAATTGCGTGTGGAGACTTTAATATCGATTTGTCCAATACCAACAAACCATTTGCCAAAAAATTTCAGAATTTTTTAACTTCCCGCCTTCTCCATCAATCAATTTCTGAGCCAACACACTTTTCTGACGCTTCTAATGCCATTTTAGACCTTTTTATCTCATCATCAGACCTTCAGATTGCGAAATCCCTAGTTCTTCAGTCCTCCTTCTCTGACCACCTACCTATCCTCCTTCAACTTAAACTTTTAGTTCCTAAACCTCCTCCGACCTTGATTACTCGCCGTTCCTTCAAAACGTTTTCACAACAAGAGTTTTTAGATGATCTGAAAGTAGTACCATGGCATGTGATGGACCTTTTTGATGACCCTGATGAAAAAGTAGACACGTTTAATAAGCTATTCTCTGAAGTTCTTGACATGCACGCGCCTCTCAAAACAGTAAGAGTTAAAAAGAACCCGACACCATGGATTACTAAATCTATTCGAGATGAAATGGATAGACGTGATAGGCTTTTTCATTTCCACCGCCGAAACCCATCCCCTGCTTCCAAAAGTATTTTTAGGGCACAACGTAACCATGTAGTCTGGCTTCAGCGTAAAGCAAAATATGATTACTTTCATAAACTTTTCAAAAGAAATGCACAACCTTCAGCAATTTGGAATACTCTTAAGCTTGCCACATCCTCATCTTCTCCTTCTGGTGCATGGTCATCCTTTAACACTGATCCTTTAACGATAGCAAATTCACTTAACAATCACTTTGCTTCTGTTAGCTCTTCCAATTTTGCTCCAAGTTTTGATTCTCTTCCCCCTTCAGAGCCGTTCACCTCTCAAATCCTCAGTCTCTCTACAACCACACCAGATTTGGTAAAGGAAAGTCTTGCGACTCTTAAACGTAGATGTGCTACCGGTATTGATAAAATTCCTTCTTCTGCCCTCATTGATGCTCGCTCTGTCATCTGTGATCCTCTTTGCTCGATTATAAATTCTTCCATTACTTCTTCAACCTTCCCAACAGCTTGGAAATGTGCTTCTGTCTTTCCTTTACATAAATCTGGTGTTCGAACCACTCCTTCAAACTATCGTCCTATCTCTCTTCTCCCTGTCGCCAGTAAAATTCTCGAAAGACATGTCCAGCAACAACTTTCTTCGCATTTAAACCAAAACGATCTTTTGTTCCCATTTCAATCTGGCTTCCATCAAAACCACTCTACGCAATCACTCCTTCTTTATTGCCTTGACCAATGGTATAAAGCACTTGATGACAAGAAATATGTAGGAGTAGTGTTTTTAGATATTTCCAAGGCTTTTGACACTGTTAATCATAACCTGCTTCTCTTCAGTTGAAACTTTCTCACCTAGGTCTGTCTCCTTCCACAATTGCCTGGTTTAAGTCTTATCTCTCTAACCGTTGTCATCAAACGCGCATTGAAAATACGTATTCCTCTCTGTTTTCCTACTAATGGGGTTCCGCAAGGCTCCACTCTAGGCCCAACCCTTTTTTCTGCTCTTATAAATGACCTACCCTCTGTCCTCCCTTCTAACTCCACAGTACTTTTTGCTGATGACACAACCATTTTCCTAATTAGCAATGATATTCAGGAACTAAACTCATCCCTCCAACTCGCTCTTAATCTAGCAAATGTATGGTTACAAAAAATGGCCTTAAACTAAACATCTCTAAGACCAAGACCATGCTGATCCACTCCGCTAGAAAAAAAGTTAGTGACAGATTAGCCCTCAGCGTAGAAAATGTTGACATAGAACAGGTTCAAAAGTTCAAATTTCTAGGAGTAATAGTTAATGACACATTATCTTGGGGTGATCACATTGATTTTGTTTGTAACAAGGTCACTCGTAGTCTTAGCCTTCTACGTCGCCTCTCTTGGTTTCTCCCCCGACCTCTTCTTCTTCTCTATCTCAAATCGTACATTCTTCCTCTATTCGACTACTGTGATAGTGTGTGGTCTGTTTGCACCAAACAGGATAGTCATTGGTTAGAAACGCTTTTAAACTTCGCTTGTAGAACCGTCCTTCGCAAACGTAGAGATTATTCTGCCTCTTCTGCTCGTAAAGAATTAGGTGTTTCAACTCTTAGTGCTAGACGAAAGGTACATTTGGCCCAAACTGTTTTTAAGTGCTTATCTCTACAATCACCTACTTATCTTAACAAACTTTTTTCCACACCAGCCTCTCATTATAATACTCGAGCATCTTCTACTTCACAATTAAACCTTCCACGTTTTCGTACTTCCCTTGGCCAGAAGGCATTTAGTTTTATTGGCGCATCATTATGGCGATCACTACCAAATAACATCCGATGCTGTGCGGACTTTCGGGTGTTCACTAAACTATGTGAAAATCACTTTTTAAATGAATAACTCATTGACAATATGATTTTGTACATATCATCAATCAGACACTATTTTCATACTCATGCACCAATAATCTTATCTCATTACAGATTGAATTTATTCCATTCACTAATGACTAAATTTTTATTTTTTGCTCATCTATTCATTCTATTATCATTTCATCATAATGCAAACCTCGAACTCTTTTGTTGAATCTTTGTACAGTCACCCCCTTTGTTGTTTTTGTTTTTGCCTTTTGTCCCTTTTCTTTTCTGGGTGCCACTTACAGTAGCCTCTGGCTAAAGGTTCCCCAGGTTAAATAAGAATACCCTATACCCTATACAGAATAAAGTATGTAATAATGAATAAACAAGTACCAGTTGTGAATTGTTCACATTAGTAGCATCTTAGTGGTGATCAAGGTGACCCTCAGCAATCTGGAGAGCAAAGGGCTCATGGGAGTAGTGGCTGGTTCTTGATCTGGCACCGCGGATACACATGATGGATGATCTATAGGGGCAGCATTTTCTTAATATTATACATTTTAATGGTCAGATAAAGTTATTTAAGAGTTCCACCAACACCCCTCAATCTAAGGCATTTGAATGTTGTTCACACCTAGGTACGTAGGTAGCCATTAATAATGAAAACTATATAATGTATTAGTCTGATATCCAATTGCTTGATGTATCTACGTACATACGTATGCCAAGACTAACCATTATCTGCCATTTCATGCTGACCAACAAACACACGGCAACTTAAAATTATGGTCCAGTACAGTCTGGTCACAAGACCAAGTTCTAGTGACTTATTGTCAACAGTCTGTCCATACTACAATAGTTCAGAGAAACTTGTACTGAAGTGCTGACCACATTATCACTGCATTTATCCCTCACATTGCAGGTACAGACTGAGACCACGATTTTTGCGCAATGTGTCTCACGTCAGCACAAGAACTAGTGTTTTGGGAAAAGAAATCAGTTTTCCTGTGTGTGTGGCTCCAACGGGACTACACTGTATGGCACACCCTGATGGAGAACGTGCTACTGCTAGAGGTCAGGTGACTGTATTAAACATATGTACATACGTACGTATGTACGTGCGTATATACTAGCACTTGTATGTTCTTGCTCAATCATGCCACACCACATACACATGCAGTGTTTTAAATAGGTAGCAATTGGTGGATGGAAAGATGCCCCAGCATTAATATTTTAGGTCAGACAATTACAGCTTTGCTCCAACAATTTTTTATGACCTAGGAACATCATTTGTGTGTATGAAATCATCACTTAGGTAGTGCTCAGCCAAATGTCTGACCAATACTTTTTTGGGTCAGACAAAGTGCCGAAATGATTGGACAATGTCTACCAATATTTCTAACACTGCATTTATATGTGTGTTTGTATTTAGTTATAAAACAAGCGTTAACTGAGGGTTAATTTTTGTTTGTTATATTAAGGGTTCAATGTGAAAAGGTTTGCTGCGTAATATGTCTACATTTACGCATTGCATGTACAGAGTTTAAATACATGTGGTTTCTGTACCACATTCTTGAGAAGTTTTCTTGCTTTTATTGTCGTTTTAGTATTTATGTACATATGAGCATTGAGATTTTGGTTCTACATACGTACGTACATATGTCTATATGCTGGCTTGAATTTGATCATACTGTCAAGCAATCTGATCACACACACACACACACATACACACACACACACACACACACACACACACACACACACACACACACACATACACACACACACACACACACACACACACACACACACACACACACACACACATACACACACACACACACACACACACGTAGTATAGAGTGTCTAGGCACACACACATGTGCACATGCACCTGTATTTGCACTTGTGCATAGTCTGGCATTACCGACCCAATCTCATTTGGCTATTTCTGTGTGAGACTGACACCAGGCGAGCGTCAGTCCCCGAAAATGGCTGAGCAAGATTGGGTCAGCAATGCCAGACTGCTGGTACACATATATATGAAGAAAGAAGCGTACACCACTTCCGTGTGCGTACGTATCTGTGATAGCACTCATTTTGTTCCATACACATGCGTACATATGTACGTACACGTACGTATGTCATAGTGGTACTACACTTTCTGCTATAACCAAATGTGCATAGCCTATCACTACTCCAGCTGTTTGTCATGTTGGGGTGTGAATGAAGGACTTTGTAGCATATGATGTGCTGTTTATTCAAATGATAGTAACTTGTGTGAATACATATGTGACTTTTCTCCCCCCTAGCTTCTGCTAACCTGAATACCTGCATGGTGCTCAGTAGCGGATCTACGACAAGCATAGAAGATGTTGGGACGGCTTCTGGTGGTGGCTTGCGATGGTTCCAGCTGTACATTCTAAAGAACAGAGACTTGACTTTTGAGCTCATAAAAAGGGCTGAATCGTCCGGTTACAAAGCACTTGTTGTTACCATAGACGCACCTGTAGTAGGCAAACGATATGCTGATGTCCGCAACAAGTTCTTTCTTCCTCCCCATCTCGTTCAAGTTAACTACTCGTACAAAGGTGTGTTGACAGGTCCAACTGCAGTGCACAAAAGTTCTGACTCACCCCAACACAGTTTTACTTGTGATTTGTTTGATTCAACTATAACTTGGAAGGACATTGATTGGGTAAAGAGTGTTTCTTCCCTGCCAGTCGTTCTTAAAGGCATCTTGTCATCTGAAGATGCTTTGTTGGCAGTGAACCATGGAGTGGATGGAATTATTGTCTCCAACCACGGAGGGAGGCAGCTGGATGGTGTACCAGCTACTGTGAGTTTGATTATGTATGTACATAATTTCTGTATGTGTGTATTTCTATGTAACATACGTATTAGTGCGGGAAACATGTGCGTCTGAAATTTTGTTAGGAACTGGGAAGACAGAATATCTTGATACGTACTCACCTAGAGAGGTCATGTGTACATCGTACTGTATGTACGCGTGTGTGCACATGTATTTATGTATGTATGTTGATACAGTATCTTTTGGTATGCATGTGTACTTGACCTTATTCACATTGTGTATTCCTGTTGCGATATTCTTAGGGTAACATGGAGAAGTCTTGTTGACCTGCTGCCACTTTATCCACTCTACCCTTTTTCATCATCAATTTTGTGTGTGAATTAGCCAAAATGTCTGTATTGTAAAATAGTACCTTAACATTGGGCTGGGAATGGGACGGTTATACAGTGAAACCTCTCTAATAAGGACACCACTGGGACCACAGTAAGCTGTCCTGTACAGTGAAACCTCCCTAATAAGGACACCACTGGGACCACAGTAAGCTGTCCTGTGTATGGAGGTGTCCTTATTTCAAAGGATTCAAATGTACACATGTCAATGCGAGCGACTTCAAATGGGACAGAACAATGGTGTCCTGTTTAAGGAGGTTTCTGCATTTCGGAAGTGTCCTTTAATAGAGGTTCCATTGTATGCGTACTTACGTACATATGCAGTACAGTGGAATCTCTGATAGTGAACTCTCCCAAATAAGGTCAGGAGAGCCCAAATAAGGTTACAATGTAATAAACTTCTCTACAAAGGACACAGCTTGAGGTTCCATAATGATTCTTAATGCTTATATGTACGTACATTTTAACCTCCCAAAGAGGACAACCTCCTTATAAAGAACAAATAGAGTTGTCCCAAAGTGTCCTTTATTCAGAGGTTCCACTGTACTCCATATTTACGTACATATGTATGTACATAAGGTTAAAGGGCCACTGACATGTTTGATGATTTTGATATGTTGTAGAGCATGCAAAAATATGACATGGGATACCTATCTTGGTGTGATCAGACTTGAGGTGGGGGAGGTATGGTCAGACTTGAGGTGGGGGAGGTGTGATCAGACTTGAGGTGGGGGAGGTATGGTCAGACTTGAGGTGGGGGAGGTATGGTCAGACTTGAGGTGGGAGAGGTGTGATCAGACTTGAGGTGGGGGAAGTATGGTCAGACTTGAGGTGGGGGAGGTATGGTCAGACTTGAGGTGGGGGAGGTATGGTCAGACTTGAGGTGGGGGAGGTATGGTCAGACTTGAGGTGGGGGAGGTATGATCAGACTTGAGGTGAGGGAGGTATGGTCAGACTTGAAGTGGGGGAGGTATGGTCAGACTTGAGGTGGGGGAGGTGTGATCAGACTTGAGGTGGGAGAGGTGTGATCAGACTTGAGGTGGGGGAGGTATGGTCAGACTTGAGGTGAGGGAGGTATGGTCCCTTTAAGGGCCCAAAATTTCGATGAATACAGCACAGTGATGTTCTTCCTCTTGTACACCCACAGATTGAAGTCCTCAAGGAGATTGTAGATGCTGTCTCCAACAGGTGTGAGGTGTACCTGGATGGTGGAGTGAGACGAGGGACTGACATGTTGAAGGCTCTTGCGTTGGGAGCACGAGCTGTGTTCATTGGTAGACCAGTGATTTGGGGACTGGCTTACAATGTGAGCTAGGGAACAAATATACGTACATACACAACGTGTTTTATTCATGTGACATTTGTACTAGCATATCTCTGTCTTTGCTCGTCTTTGCTGAACTAAAGTGCACTCCTCTGCTGGATGGTACTTTGCTTAGTGAGAATTGTATGGCCGAACAGTAAATTTTACAGTGTTGGCACACAAGTTACAAGTATGCATGGCTTTGTGAAACAGGCATGTACTATGGGCCCTCATCTGTTCGACCATGTCTGCCCTTCATAGAATATGTTGGATAAATCAGGATAGCTTGTAAAGTGGGACCCCTCTAATCCAGCCCCCTGAAATATGGACACCCCTCTCTAATGTGGACACATGCCACTGGAACCAAATACTGTACTATACATTGACATAGAACAGATTTACGTAACCCCTGAAATGGGGACATCTCAATAGTCAGGACAGTCCTTTCTGGTCCCAAGGTGTCCGGATTAGAGGGGTCACTGTATACAGGTTAGTGATGGGGATTCACACCAAAAGGTCAGCTAAATGAGGTTTTCTAATAATCCGCTGTTGGATAAACGATGCATGACTTTATTTGTGTATGTAGTTCCCTTGTTCCTTATACGCACATACAAATCACCCTTTTTAGTAGCATTACACAAAGCCAAACAGTATGCGTACATACATATTACATACGTATGCATGTACATACGTATGTACGTATGTATGTGTCATGGTGTGGGGGCGAAAGTTGGGTGGATCAAAGAGTACCACAGGCTTACATTCACGATGTAGCCCTACTACTCTGATGTAGCCCAGGTCAAGGGTCTTGTCAATCTCCTGCCAGCAAAAACCCATTCATGCCTCATTAATTAGTAGTTGTCAATTGTCACATTTTGCAGTGTTTTGCTTCACCATGACACATATATATGTAATAGTTGTATCCTGCCTTGGTGTGCTACAGCAGCATAAAGTGCCAAGTAATTGACCTCGGGCTGCGCCCTTGGTCAATTAATTAGCACTTTATGGCTGCTGTAGCACACCAAGGCAGGATACAACTATTACATGCGTGCACATATGTACATACATGCATACATACCCATATAGCAGTGATGGTGTATGCTGCATAATGAGCACAAAGAAGTTCCACTCATTCATATCATCATCTCCTGCAGATGTACACATTTCACCTCCTTTTGTATAACGTATGCTTAGCACTAGTTTGGTGTAGCCAGTCCATCACTGTAGCTATTTTACTGCCTTCCCATAAAATGGCAGCCATGCTAGACTTTGTAGTCTCGCGTCGCATAGACCCTATTCTCGCCTCCATTTTTTTATTATGACATCATGTGACCGCCAACTGAATGATGCCATAATAAAAAAATGGAGGCGAGAATGGGGTCTGTGCGATGCGAGACTACAGACTTTGTACATGCAAATATACGTATGTACGTAGCTGGACATGGGATTACGCTTTATTTAGCTACTCACTGACTCACAATCTAATGTTAGACAACATACATATATACGTATACGTATGTAGTATATTGGTATTGATGTGCTCTTATTGGAACATGGTAGGGTACCAGATTACAGAAACCTGTACTGCATGGAGATTGTTTATTTTGCTTTGTGGTTTATTTTGCTCCACTTAGGGTCAGGAAGGGGTTGAGAAGGTTCTTCAATTACTAAAGGACGAATTTAAATTGGCAATGATGCTTTCTGGTGGGTTACCTGTGTTCAATGTATTCACGTGCTGTCAGTTGTAAGTGTATAGTGATCTGGTATATTACATATATCAGAATTTTTGTGCTTATTTTTGTCATATAATGCAAAGTTTGCCAAAGTACATAGATTAATAGGGAATTTCATGATGAAGGTATAAGCTTACGCCTCCTATATACATACGTATGTACGTATATGCACATGTGTGTATGTAGTGTGTGTGTATGTATGTGTATGTAGTGTGTGTACTTATGTGTGTGTGTGTTTGTGCTTGTGTGCATGTGAGTATGTATGTGTGCGTGTGTGAGAGTATATGTACATACGTATGTATGTGTGTATATTATGTGAATACATAAGCTTGTGAAGTGAATACGTGTATTCTTCTAATGTCTCCAGGTTGCACGACAGTGCCAACCATCACATCAAAGCTGCTGGTTAAGGAGACTGTGCTACATTCACGTTTATAGCTTGCCACTTGTGTGGTGCTCTGTTCTGAGATTTGCTGGATGTTCTGTTTTGTGTATTGCATTCCCAACCTGAATCACAATGTTGCATTGTACACACACTATTACATGGGGTACGTATGTTCCCGTACATGCATAATAATTATACTAAATGCACCTGGTACGTATATTACATATATTATATATGACATATTACATTATTATAATATGTGCCATGCAGCTAGAGAGCTACATATAGCTGCATCCCATCCAGCCAGAGGGCACTAGCTATACTGCCCCATGTAATACCCCTCAATCATATAGTGCGTGGTTCTGCTTGAGCATGTGAACATGCAGTAAGTCAGGTATATAGCTCACCTTTGCAGCTCCTGGACCCTGCATGCGTCAATAATTATTAGTGGCAATAGTCATTTAGGTTATCTTAGCTTGTTCTTGTTTTTTTCTCTGCCTTTACATACATGTTCGAAGAGAGTATGTGGGTGTGCCCCGGCTGGCCGAGGGCTCGATCTGTAGAAAAATGAGAATATCGGAGCATCGATCCTTTAAATTCTATAGACTTCACGTGCACACCCTTGAGGAATTCTCTTTGCGAAGGGGGCCGGATTATATAGGCACGCAATTGCATGCCACCTACATAGCTGGGGGGTATATAGTGTCACACCCCTAATTATGTCCAAGAAAGGTTCGAATTCACTTTGTGATACCTTCTCGATTGTACATCAAGATACACATTACGTATATATTTAGAGACTATAGGATGCACTGCATGTGCTATTATATAGGTTCATGCAGGCCTTCACGGGCATCGATCGATCTGCATATAAATTAAGGCATGCATGAATTATACAAAATTATGCATGCATGCAGGGGGCTGATTCAATATAACTGTATGCATATAATATATACACCTCATATATAAATACCTATAGTCTATATATATATGCTGTACGTAAGCTGCATGCTGAGATTACTACATTATATGAATGTCATGCATACTTGGGGAAAATCACATGCAATGTCCGATGTTCTTATAAAATCATAATATGCCATTAAATATAATTTCAATCAGAAGCATGTTTGATATCTATGTATTCACACACTTAAATGTATAGAGAAACTCAAAAACAGTTTGAAGAAATAATACAGAAATAGTAAATAATAAAAATGAACACATCGGATGCATACAAAGAAAGGTACAGTAAACGTGCTATTCTGTGGTACATACAAAAATAGTTATGTACAGCAAACAGTACACACATGTACAGAAAATAAACTGCTCTAGTGATGTACATGTCTACTATGAAAATATACAAGCCATGTCTTAGGGGGAGATGTAGGGGTGAGATCAACTCAATTGGACCACCTGCGGTCAAGGGTAGGGGTAAAACAGGGAATTCCCCGGAGACGGTCTAGCTGGCATGGTTTGTACATGAGATGGTGTCAAGTGAAGGGGAACGTGTTGAGGATATCCAACTGCTGATGGATGGAGGGTGTACGAGGGAGTCATTTGTGTTGGTGTCACAGGCTGGAGAAGGGAAGACCAACAAGAGCAACACATGATGGTATACATTTTGTAGGTGTTCCTAGGTTGCGCAAGAAGCAGTATTCATCGATACAGATTTAAATACAGTACATAACCAAACAGGATTTCCTTTGGATACTGACCAAGAGGAGGCAACAACAAAGTATGGTGATGTAAGGAGGGGCAGATTTGTACGCATGTATGTGGAATCATAGCGGTATATAATAGGGTTCAGGGGGTATGCTCCCACAGGGACATTTGTAGCTTTTGGGCCTCATAAGGTGCTGTCTGAGGCCGTTTTAGGCAACTCAAGCCAAGACGGAGCAATATTTAGGTGGAAGCACGTCAGGTGAGAGAGGAGCAATGTAAATCCTGCCACAAGTTGAGTGACCATGATGCATTCTCAATAAGTGCATGGATGCTCACAATGAAGGAAAGAAATGTACTGTAGTTCTGTATAATATGGTAAGTACATGCGTATGTATATACGTACGTAGGTTTGCATGCATATTATTGCAGGGGTACACAAGTGGAATTGAAAGAATTGGGAGTAGAAAAGTCGTTTACCATCCATGCAAATCCAACAGATGCACACAAATAATCAAGCACTCAAGATATCTACACACGTACGTACATATACCCAATGCAGTGTGATATGACAGCTCCTACCAATCTCATTTACAGCTGCCTGAACACCACACGTCTTCTCACCTGAACTGGCCACACTCTCATAAGCTGCACATTGCCTCCTCCCATGTCCATCATTGCCAGTTCACTCTTTACTGTATTCTCCACGCGCCTAGTGACAGCACCCGAGAACTCCAGCTCAGCTGGAGCAACTTTGTTCCTTCTCCTTCGAGAGTGAGGCTTGTGTACAGCACCAGAGAAGTCCTCGTCAACAGGAGCAA
>CAUJGJ010000434.1:3614716-3627216 GCA_963170055.1 Halisarca cf. caerulea
GCACACTCACGGTCATATGGTAAATTCGCACATATATGTATGTACGTAGGTGGAAGACACAAAATTACACACAGAATATAATACTGGGTACACTGAGGACTCACTTTTTTTAGTTCCGCGTTCTCCGACTGTAGCCTTAGTGTTTCCTGCTCAAGCTCCTGTTCTCTCAAGGACAAGTTGTGTTCAATGACCTGCACCTCTGGTTCAACTGGGTACTGCTGCTGGCTCTCGCTCACTGCAGCGTCAGTCCCCTCCCTGTCCATTCTTAGCTGTGCTTCCGTTGTTTGAAGGAGGTCACGTCTGACTAACTCCTCCCTCCCTGTCTCAGTCCTTCCTGTTTCACCTCTTCCTGTTTCACCACTGACTGTTTCACCTCTTCCCGTTTCACCACTTCCTGTTTCACCTCTTCCCGTTTCACCACTTCCTGTTTCACCTCTTCCCGTTTCACCACTTCCCGTTTCACCAGTTCCTGTCCCACCACTTCCTGTTACATTTGCATAATCAGTTCTCCTTCCTACATCCTCCACTGTTTCCTGCATGTTGTCTCCTCCTCCCACTTCCTCTCTTCCTGTCACCTCTACAGAGCTGCTCACAAGGGCAGTTAGAGGTAGAAACTTAGGCTGTACAGCAGAAGTTCCAGTTTGTCTGTATCCCTCCAGATGTGAACGAGTGTCTACTTCTACTGTTGGAGAGCGCACTTGAGTCTCAGACTGTAGAAAACAGAATATCCCTCACAAATCTCAACAATCTCCCAATACATGCACACATAACCACATTTGCAACCATCACACCAACACGTCTCTACATTTAGTCAACACAACATTCACACATCAGATTCCTTACACCACGTTCACACCTTACCACAAAATAGCACATCACAATTTTTTCTTCTGTTCCACAGTCTCCCTTTCTGTGTGGCCATAGTGTACGTACTTCACTGTCTGCCCCAAAGTTTACCTCTGTCTGACCATAGTCTAGCCCTCTATCTGACCATAGTCTAGCCCTCTGTCTGACCATAGTCTAGCCCTCTGTCTGACCATAGTCTAGCCCTCTGTTTATCCCATAGTCTACCACTACGTCTTTCCTATGGTCCACCTCTCACATAGCTGAAACACCTCAGCTACTGCTACAGCTACAGCTACTACTCAGCTACCCATGGGTGAACTTTCTGTTTTTCTCTCGGTGGAGCACTAGCTGAGACAGTCTAGCAAGCTAGACTACCTCTCACACCTCACCAGAATCCCCAGAATCACACCTCACCAGAATCCCCAGAATCACACCTCACCACAACACCATATCCTACGTACAGTCACGCATCATCACAATTACAAATCTTCCTATTTACGTACGTACGTACATACATAGAATACACACATTAGCATACAATCTACACATAAGAGAGCCAAATATCTTGTACTCACAGTGTTTTGTACTGCACTGCTCTGTATGCTGTGGTATGGGACGGGCCCGATAGTGTGGGGTGTGAGGTGGGGAGTGGGTTGTGCTGTCCTTCGCTTGTCAACAGCTGTGGCTAGGTCTGCCAAAGTGACTCTGTGCCTCCCTCCAATCTGAGGTGAACCGTGTTGTATTCCAACAGAGTGTGCGTCAACATCCTCCTGCACATTGACGAGAAACATGCAATCACGACCCACAATTTCTATATACAAAATTCCCTACATCACTGTCAATCTATTTGAACCTTCCAGCCTAATTAACAAGCATGGCACAATGTTGTCAGATAAAGTAATTCAATTGTAGAATTTATCAAAGGGCATAAGAGTGTTTGTGACACATTAAAGAGAATAGCTCTGCGTGTGTACACACTGTGTTATGGCTGAGATTACCTTGAACACAGAATACAGAGATTGGATAGCACAGGATTCACAAATGTTGCGAATGGCTCGAAATATGGATGAAAAGACTGATCAGCAGACAAGACAAACTGTACACATGTTTATGTGTTGGGCATTTTCACTATGTACGTATATGCTCGTGTATGGGTAAAAACATACATACATACGTACAGAAAAAAAGTGGCACATTGCGGTAGAGGCTGTACTGGACATACGTAGTACGAGGATGCATGAGTTGGACTGAGGGTAAAGCACTCACGCTGAGTGTCTTATCAACTTACATTCAGATCAATGCGTGATTCAAAGGTGTGAGAAGAAGTCTGCAGTGAGCAAGAAAACACATACGTACCATGGAACATTTAAGACAAGCATACAGACTGTATGTTTGCATATACTTGTATGTACGTACGTATATACGTACACATACACAGCAATGCAGGCATCTGCCATTGCTAATGCACAGTACTGGTGTACATACATACATATGTATTGCAGCTAGTTAGTGCGAATATGCACATATAGACATATGTACATCAAACAAATGTAAGTACGTGTACTTGCAGTGTCACATACTCATGTACAGTATGTACGTATGTAGTTTCTATCATCTCACCTACCACTTACCAGAGTCCATCGTCTCCTTGTGTGCACTCTCCATCTGATGTACAGAGACACTAGTACTATCACAACGACACAGAGAAGGAGGGCCCCAAGGATGGTGAGGGGCAGAACGAGGGCAAGGTTGACTGGAGGTGGAGTGGAGTCAACAGTTGGTTCGTTTGCAAACACTCTCAAAACCTGAAGCAAGTACAGTTTGTAGCAGAGGAAACAAGTGGATGTGAACATAGTACCTGTACGCATACGCATTATGCATCCATCCATACATGCACATGTATACAGGTATTAGCTATATGCTGTCATATACACATGTACACAGTAGGTACATATGAACATGAGCTTGTATGTAAGTATTAGTTATATCCTGTCCAGGTGTGCTGCAGTAGAAATACAGTGCTGATTGACCGAGGGCAAAGCCCGAGGTTATCAACACTGTATTTTCTGCTGAGCACACCTGGATGGGATATAACTAATTTGTATCCTGGCAACCATTCACTGTTTACTGTTGGTGTGTACAGCCTCATCTATAGTTGATCAGTTCCAGCCACTTACTCTACCAATTGACATCAATTAGGAATATGCGTATATCAGTGACCTGTGCTACATTACAAATGTCAGCACACTTATTCCTTTGATCCACCCATAATTCGCCCCCACACCAGGATACAATATGTACATATGAACATGAGCTTGTATGTATGTACAGATGTGTATATATTATATACAGTGGAATTCCTCTAATCCACACCCCTGATTTGCAAAGACCCCTCTATAAAGGACTCATAAACCCTCTACTGTGGACTCATACTGCTGGAATGAAATAATTCACTGTTCTTTCCCATAGCACATCTTCGACCCCTGAAATGAAGACACAACAGGACGGTCCTTCCAGGTTGCAAGGTGTCCGGAATAAAGGGGATCACTGCATATCAATACATGCAGTTCATTTTGCACACACAAATGTATATATATATACTGTACATGCATTTACAGTACAGTTATTGTACAGTTCAGACTACACACAACACGGACATACAAATTGCACACATAGTAATCCAAGACAGATACGCACATGTACATTTGTCAGTGTTCCCCCCAGAAATAATTTCAGGCACGTTGAATATGTAGATACGTACATGCATACATACATCATCATATCCGAATACATACAATACAACTCAAAATGCTTGCGACTTGCATTAAACACAGATTTTCAATAATCTATGAAAGTACGCATGTTATTTCCTACAAATAGTACTAAAGTTTAGTAAAGAAGGCAAGTTGAAATGACATGCCTTAAGATACTTGGGGAGAACATTGTTTGTATACCCTGTGCACAGCTTTACGTAGCAACAAGTCTGAGAGATCACGAGCACTCACATCGAATCCAGTGACTTCGTCAAGTCTACTGTTGGCAATTGCACCAAGTGCTGCTATAACCTCCACCTGGGGGACAATAGAGCTGGTTTGAACATCAGTTACATAAAAGGTAACTTGAATGGTGTCAGCGGATGACCTGACAGCTCCAACAATCTGAAAAAAACACGGAAATAGTAATGAGATATAGACGTAGAAAGCATGGGTATCATTCATGTACAGTCACACATACGTATGTACATGTCAATGCATAATATTATGTACACGTACGTACATAATGATACGCATGTGCAAATTATAGAACATATACGTACGTATGGCATGTAATTTTGTGTTCCAAGTGTTCATACATAGGTACATACGTATGTTCGTATATACACGTATACATGTACGTATATCATACAAAAGTACATAGAAATAGGAGGGAACATATACACACGTACGTACATGCAAAACTAGTGTACATACGAATGCATGTACGTACCAACACTCACAAACGTGTACATATTAGACAGAAAGACAAGCACACATACACCCGCCCCAGGTAGCCCAACGCTCCCCTCACACCCAAAACTGCTGGTATACAACTACACAAAGGTACATATGATAAATAAAACCAAAGTGGAGTAGAACATTTATGTACGTAAAAAGGCTGCAGCTGTTATTCGTGATAAAACGATAGACCATTGCAACTCTCACCTTAGTCTTGTGATTGACTCCCATCACCTGCCTTCGCTGTCGAGAGGCAAGTATCCTCACGCCTTCTTCATACAGAAACGATATGCTGTCCTCCAGCGCTACAGTCACCGGTGAAGAAGGTCGCTGAAGCTCTTGTAATACTGTGTCATTGGCTACAATCTCCATGGTTACAAGATCGCTCAGACCAGGGGAAGGAGAGGGAGAGGGGGTGGCCATGGCACTGACCAGCGAAGTTACCACAAGGGAAGCTGTTTGAACACCAGAAGAAGACTCTGTCAAGGAAGAGGGTGGCTCAGCTCTGGTTAAACTGCTCAAAGAAACAAGAAGGGAAGTTGGTGGACTGCTAGAAAATTCTTCCAAGGTAGTGGATGGTTCTCCAGGTGAAACAGCTGAAGCAGAAACATCAAACATAGTAGCTGATGTTGACGAAACCAAGTGTGGGACTGTCCGACTGGTAAAAAGTGGGTCTATTGCGGTCAGCAATGATGAGGGAGATGCAGTGATGGGATTTGTAGGAGAACTTACTGGAGGAGAGCTCAAGAGCGAAGCCTGAACACCAGCAGATGACAGTGTTGATCCAGGAGTGGATTCAGAAGTTGGTTGAACTGGTGAAGCTGTTGTGATAGCTAGGACAGATGTAGTGCGTACAGTGGAACTTAGTTCAACAACAGAATTCACAGAATCTGACACCTCACTTGTAGTGGTAGACAACAACCGTAAAGATGGTGTTGATTCTGATGGTGAAGTAGACTGTACTGGTGAAAATATTGGGATAGTTTGGATGCTTGTAGTTTGTTCAGTAGAACTTAATTCAACAAGAGTACTTGCAAAACCCAACACCTCACTTGTAGTAGTAGGTAGCAACAGCAAAGATGGTGTTGATTCTGACGGGGCTGATGCTGAAGTAGACTGTACTGGTGAAAATACTGGGACTGTTCGGATGCTTGTAGACTGCTCAGTTGAACTTAGTTCAACAAGAGTACTTGCTGAATCCAACACCTCACTTGTAGTGGTAGGTAGCAACAGTACAGATGGTGTTGATTCCAACGGGGCTGATTCTGAAGCAGATACAGACACTGAGCCAGAATGAAGAAGTGTAGAAGATGTTGTCTGAAACGATGGTGTTGGTGGCCTGGAAGGAGAGCTTGACGCTAATGTGGTTGTAGCATCCAACACTAAAGATGTAGAGGATACGAGCTCTGAAGATATCGTAGCACTTGCAACAAAACTTGACTCTGAAGGGGTCATAAACTCCAGCTGTGATGTCACAGATGACGGCACTGTCAAGAATTGTGTCAATTCTGTTGTTATTGGTACAAACGTAACCTCGGTTATTGCACCCACTACAGAAGGCAATAGCAGAGATGATACATCTTCCCCTATTGCAGTACTCACGGTAGCAATTGTCAATGAATCTAACAGAAATACAGAGTCAGAAGACAGTGACGGTAAAGATGGCGTCACCTCATCCTGAGTAAGACTTATTGTAGCTGGGGGCAGGGAATTCAATGGCAGAGTAGCAGTGAGTGATAACATGAGTGAAGGTGTTGCTTGCACAAGAACACTTGAGTCTACTGTGGGCAAAGTCTCCACCAACGAGGCTGTGGAGGTTGACAAGGCCGAACGCGTAGTTGCGTCTAGAATTGTTGATGCAGGTCTCGATGGTGCCAAGGCAGATAAAGTTATCTCTGGAGGAGCAGAGCTCAAAACAGATGAAGATGTTACATCTAGAATCTCAGATGCAGACGGGAGTAGCGAAAATGATGGTGTTGGCTCTGGAGTAGATGTTGGTTCTGGAGTGGATATTGACTCTTGAGTAGATGCTGGCTCTGATGTAGAAACAGAGTCCAAAATTGAAGGAGACATGGACAATTGCTCTGAAGTAGTTTCTACGAGAGCTGATGTCAGCACAGACCTTGCTGTAACTAACAGTAGAGAAGTAGTTTGTGACAATAGTGAAGGTACTGGAGTTACTTCTGGTGGTAATGAGCCCGAAGGTGTACTTACACTTAGCACTGGGGATGTAGACAGTGCTGGTGTTAGTGAGGGTGTTGGCTCCTCGGATGTAGCGCTTGGAGGAGATGGAGTCAAGACCTCTGACACCACAGCTACTGTGGATGGCAAGGATGAAAACGAAGTGCTACTCTGAGGAGAACTGGTAGCAGTTTCAGCAAACACAAAAGTAGAGGTTGAAGAAACACTAGGGGTACGATCATCCGGAATGACACTTATAGTGGTGAGGGAATCCAACCCAAGCGACGTAGAGGGAGGTGGCACCAAGCTCAGTGGAGACGTGAGTACCGAATCTGAAGACACAGATTCTGAGGCCTGGAAAGATGGAGTCAGTTCTTCTTGAGTAGAACTTGCTGCAGGAGAGCGTATAGTATCCCCCAGCAAAGAGGTAGTGGGTAGTGGTATAGTCAGAGTTGGTTCGGCAATGACAGTTGACTGTGCTGTGGTAGTGGTGTTTACGGAAAGGGTCGTAGCAGAGAGTAGCAGCTGGGACAGTGTGGTCTGCACATCAAGGCTGGTCTCAGATGCAGTCACAGAGCCTAACTGCTGAGGTGAGGTGGATGCTTCCACTGCAGTTGTTTCCAGCACTGCAGAAAGTGGGGTAGTAGTAGGCTCTGGATCCAATAGCACAGATGTACCCTGCAGAGGGGGTGAAGAAAATGGTGTGACTTCTGGTGGAGGTGGGCTCAGGAGGGAAGTTGTTGAACTAAACAACAGAGCAGTCGAGAACACTGAGGGAAGGGATGGTGTTGGCTCTTCTAGAGTAGAATCGGAAAAGGTATCAGCTGTAGAATCCTGTAGCAATCGTATGGAGGATGACGGTGAAGTTAGTGCTTCTTGAACAAGAGTGGACACAGATGTCTCTAATTCCACTGGTCTTGAGCTAGAAGATGAAGATACAGTGAGTGTTGGCTCTTGAAGGCCAGTAGTTGATGTGGACACTGCGTCCGACACGACATATGTGGTGGACACTGATGCTGTTGGTTGCAATGCTGAACTGAATAGGACTTCAGATAGTGCAGGTAATAACTGGGAGGTGGAAGGGGTTGGCAGTAGTGGTGGTAGCGTATTGCCTACTGTGGAGCTCAATGCAGATGCTGGGGTGGAGGCCAACAGCAGTGATGAAGTAGACAGCAGTGGGGTTGACTCTGTAGTGGAACTTGATTCCGCTACATCCGCAGATGTCAAAAGAGAAGTGGTCCTGTCTGCAAGAATGGCAGTCAATGCCGAAATGGTTGGGGAACGCAGAAGTACAGAGGTGGGTTGTAGAGATAGTGTTGGCTCTGAAATGGAAATGGAATCTAAAATGGAAACTGAGTCCAAAAGCAGAGACACTGTTGTTGATGGAACAGATAAAAATGGAGTTGTTTCTAGTGTGACAGGTGCTGAGGTGCTCAGTATAACTGATCGCAGAGGTGAAGTGGAAGGTGGAACGAAGGGAGGTGTTCCTGGTGTGATTACATTGCTAAGGGCAGGAGCATGAGTCAGAGCGAACACAGTTGGTGTTGGAGAGTGTGTGAGAGAAAACAATATTGGAGCAGTGAAGGAGTTCAACAGTAGAGGTGGCAATGATACCACTGTCACAGATGGAGTGGGCTGGAGCTCTGAGCTGGCGTCTAATATACTTGTAGAACTTGTCCGTACAAAAGTAGGTGACAGCATCGCTCGGGACAGAGTTGATTCTTGTAGAGAAGATATTTGAGAAATGGTCCCCACATCCGAAAGAGGAAATGAGGAAGAAGGAAATAGCAAAAGTGGAGTTGTTTCATCTACAATGGAGGAGCTCTCAGGTGAAAGACTAGAAGAGCGCACGGAAGCGACCGTCTCAAACTGGACAGAAGTCAGTGAAGACGAAGAGGGTGTGGGTTCAACAGTCTCAGCTGTGGCTGTGGCCAACAAAGTAGATAGATGAGATGAAGTGGAAAGCGGAAATAAAGATATAGCTGTGACATCTTCTGATGCCAATGGAGTTGTGTCCTGGACCACAAGACCGGACTCAGATGGAGTTAGTGACTCCACATTTGCAGACGTAAGGGTCAGTAGCTGTGAGGTTGGCGTATCCTCTAGAATAATAGAACCCGATTCAGAAACCCCAACCAAATGTGACTGCAAAGTTGTAGTGGGATCTGCTCCTGAGGTAAGTTGTACGGAGGTAGCTGGTGCTGAGTCAGACTGTGTAGTAGTAGTAGTAGTCAAGAATGAAGCAGCTTGCATGGGAGCTGGTGAGCTCGTTTGCACAGATGTTGTGACAACCAATGTTGGTTCCAGAATTGAGTTTTGTACCAAATTGGCCAGCTGGGTTGAAGTGATGCCCAGAGACATCAGGAAAGGTGTTGGTTCGATACTAGCAGGAAGTGATGCTGGCAACTGGGTGAGCCCCTGGAAAAAGTATTACAAAGAAACACAGTTACTATGTGCGTCTAAGAATATTAATCTTACAGATGTGGTAAGAACTATATACGCATACACATTTTACAGTGAAACACTAGTTAAGTTTATAGCAAAGCACTGAATATAGTCTCTTATACCCATTGTGTATATGTACAAGACAATATATTTCTGCATCATTTCAGATCAATAAATGGAAAATTTTTGGATGTAGGAAATTCTTTCCCCGATACGAGTGGTTTGCTATCAAATGTTCCACCGCACAGAAGTACGTACATAGCTATTTACACACTTCATAGAACTTTCCACGGCCATTTTAATGACATCACAGGGCAAAATGACTGTGGACAAAGATACGTACATAGCAATGGTTTTGGACGACCTTCTCCCTTTGAACAGCACCTACACTTGATTAAAGGGCAACTTTAAAGACATTTAATGATAAAAAAATTATTCAAAACTAAGGCTTGAAAAGTAATTCTCTCTTGTTGAAAAATTTGCTAGGGTTCTGATAAGGAGGTCAACATATTGCCTACAATGCCACCCCCTTGGATCCGCCAATGATGTGTTCTGTATACAATCTCACATCAATACAGTCACTGTACATACGCACACAACAGTACATATGTTTGCAGACTTACCTCTGAGTCAACTGATTCGGCGGTAGAGATAGCTTCGACATTGACTTGTAAAGTACCTTGAAGGAAAGAAACCAAATCAATGTCTGTAAGTCATGCGTATGTTATTTACTACATATTTCCCAGACATGAAAGTAGAAAAGGTAAAAAAATTCCAGTAAGTTGCAAGAAAAAGGTATGTAGGACCCACTGGGCTTCATCCCCGAGCAGAGCAGATGTATGTACCTATCTACCATTCATGATAACATGAAGTTGTAACGCTCTACCCCATACCTGTATCCTACACGAATAGTTCCCACAAACTCTATGGCAATAGCAGTCTGCTGCACTGGCTGCACAATGTACATGTAAGAATGAGAAGAAGAGAATTTGAATGTGCACTCTTCAAAGAATTTGTTTTTGCTTTGTGTGCAATTTGTGGGTGTGTATACATACGCATGACAAACTGCATCTAATACATTATGCTTCAAATGAGGAGTTCATGGAATGAACACCCTCACACAAATGGTCAATGTAGCTCACATCTTTTCATACAAACACAGTGAAAATTGCTTAGGCCCCATTTACACGTATCCGGATACCTTTATAGACATATACTTCTGAATATTCGCTATACGTTTTTCGTGTAAATAGTCTGTGTAAACGTCTTCAAAAGTATACGCTTATAAGGGTAGATATGCGTAAGTGTAGTATGTACCTCAAAGGGGTCACAAACTCAGAACTTATTATCAGAGGTACTTACTATCAGGGTTGGTTTATGTACATACATGAGGTATACACAGGGACAGGATGAGGAGTATGTACTATCCAGGAGTATGTACCAAACCAGGTACTTACTATGCAAGTTTCAAGGTATCATCTTGTCAGCTGGGATATTAAATCATTCGGATACAGCCCTTGTGACCCAATCAGTCTCAAAACACGAAAGAAAAAGAGCACCTGTCTATAGCAACCACTGTCAGGTTGAACCTTACAACTCCTCATGGATACTAATACACCTCTGAATAAGAATACCTGTCTAAAGAGACCATGACAGTGCTGGCGCTTCAGTGCCTCTTGCATGTGGAGAGGTTTGTAAGAACCAAGGATACAGCAACACAAAGATTAGAGATATGCTTGAGAATTGCCTAGAGATTAAGGAACAAGCTGGGGTAGGAGATCAGTACATGACATTATCCCAATAATGCAGCTGGAACGGTGGCTAACTACAGATGTCTGCTACTGCACGCGGGGTTGGCGTATCAATGGTGATACCATGCATAGATACTAAAATCTATGGGTGAGTCAACGTTTTGACCGAGGTTTTGACCGTATTATCTAAGTTTTGACTGTGCAAGTGTTGGGAATCATAGATACTCAAGCCGATCTGCGGATAAGGTTGCAGTAGGGAATCCAAACTTTAGGCACTCAATACTATAGAGGGTCGCGGACCAACCACGTGTCTCGATGTAGTCGTACAAGTACTCACCGACAGTCGCCAGAAAACAACATGCTGTAACCAATGATGTGATCATCAACTCATGTAATTTCCTTCTTGTCATTATGGCGTCACTTCTAAAGCTATGACAGCACTCTTCATGAGTGCTTCTGCTAAGAAAATACCAACCAAATTAACGCTTCTTCTGATGTGCAATTCCTTCCTGCAGTATCAGGGTGGGCTAGAGGGCGGGTTCGTGACGTCACAGTATTTTTCGTTGTGTCGCTAGGATACTTGAAAATGGATGCTGTAACTGACACTAAAGCCGTAGACACTCTATATAGGGTATCTGTGCTAAAGCTATAGCCAGTACTAGCCTGGTCTGTAGCTGCGCGACCCACTCATCGAATTGTGCTAGACTAGTACTAGTACTGACCATTAGGGAGAGGAATTAGTTCTGGCATGGAATACAGTCCGCAGCGGAGTGATGCAATATGTGCTGCTCATTATGCAACACTGTGCAATATATAATGCGTATATAGTAGTTATAGGAATTGCATAATATAGTATTGTCTCTCCTAATGGCTAGTAACCTACATAGAGTGTCAATGCTATAGAGAACTAGCCGCTTTCAGTATACTGTCTATGGCGGGTATAGCACTATACAACCCATGAATGAATAATTGAGTCAAATTAGTTATAAAGCTCTGCATGAGCTTGCATGACACTCTATTCAGGGAAGTGCTTGATAAACCTGCATATATACTATATACACCCAATCCAACACACACCTCTGTGCATACACCCCATTGATCGGACACACCCCTGTGCATACACACACTCTGACATGCCCCTGTGCATACACCCAATTGGACACACCCCTGCACATACACCCCACCGGACACACCCTGTGCATACACCCCTTCGGACATGCCCTGTGTGCTCAGCAATATACATACTCCCACATGAGCATGGGAGTACCTCTTCTTGAACATGCTCCTTTTCTTATGGAGTACATGAATTGTAATCATGCAAGTAATCATCTCAACAATGTGCATGTCACACAATCTACAAAATATATCACTATAATTGTGGATGTAGCATTGTGCAAAATATGCACAGAATCTACATGTCATAACAGTATACGTATAGTGCCTAGAATGTAGTACAAAATTTAGCATAATAGAATCTGTCTACTGCATCTACTGGGAACAATTCTCTATGAAGGGTCATAATGTATCGCCTTGCGGTAGTTTCCATCAGTTAGGCACTGATGGGCAAACAGACTCAAACCGACTGTACCGGTAGCCACATTGAAACAAATCTGAATCATCAGTTTTGTAGTAGGAGTATCTTCCTTCGATGACGGTATCTGGAAGAGAAGGCACTTCGTATGTTCTTCCTCCTTGCCCACTGCCAGCGTACAAGCAGTGTCGGTTTTCCAGGTCCCAGGTTTCTGGGTGTATATCTGCAAAGAACCTCCTCACACTACCCGAG
>CAUJGJ010000434.1:3632416-3682416 GCA_963170055.1 Halisarca cf. caerulea
AAAGATAAAACTAAACAAAGACTGTGTTTCAGAGATGGAATAATTAAAAATTAATATAAGTGAAATTGTTGTACATGTGAAAAGCATACACTATAGCTATAAAAATCACATATGTTCAATATTATATGGAATTCATTCCAAATAATAGTGTGGCAATAAGAATTAAAGAGCTGTTCACAATAATAAGAAAAGAAGGCATATGGTCCATTCTACAGTCTACTGAAGGATAATATAATGTACATGATTGTTATTTCTAGCTGCTAATTTAATATCAAAATAATAAATTTCTACAAGGATTTGTTGATGATACACATATCTCGATGATGATAAAAAATACTATTAATCCAAATGTGAATAGATTTATTTGCTGGAAGAGATTATCATAATAAATTTTAGCAATAACGTTAGCATCCATACTTCAAAATAATCATGAAACTTTATGTCAAGGAAACCTGTCTTAAAGGCCACCTGTACAGAAGGACCACCTGTTTATAAAGACCACTCTGAACAGGTCCAGGAACCACTAAATCAGTACTGTTGCACCTCTACATAAGGACCACCTCTTTATGGAAACTGTGATTTGTTGGTCGGTTGAGTGGCCTTTATAGACAGTTCTACTGTATACTTCGCAACATACATGCATACTCACCATCATCATCCACTATAGTGATGCTAGCAGTATCATTGACCCCAATGCTGACATCCCCACTTGTTGGTGAACGAAGTTGAGCAGTAAACTCCTCATCACATTCACAGTCATCATCTCTGGTTATATTGATAGTCACTGTTACCTCGGTCACTCCAGGTGGGAACACCACTTCGTAGGGTCCAGGAGTGTAGTCTTCTGAACTGGTTGCACTAGAATCTGTGTGAGGGAATAACACATGCATCGAGTATGTGCATACACATATGCATGTACGTACACATGGAAGCATACATAAACGCACACACACATTTCATGCAACACATGACATTAGCACAGATATATACATCCACACATCATGCACAAATTTCGTCAGCATATTATATTATGCAGAACTACATATATAGCTTGAAATATTATAGATCCCTTATTTATAAGCACACCCCTATATAGTACTTATAGTCCACATGTAATAGTTGTGCGCCCTCGGTCAATTAATTTGCACTTTATGCTGCTGTAGAACACCAAGGCAGAATACAACTATTATGTGTCATGGTGAAGCAAAACACTGCAAAATGTGACAATTGACAACTACTAATTAATGAGGCATGAATGGGTTTTGGCTGGCAGGAGATTGACAAGACCCTTGACCTGGGCTACATTGTGAATGTAAGCCCGCAGTACTCTTTGATCCACCCATCTTTTGCCCCCGCACCATGACACATAGCATGATGTGAATCTCTGATATATTTGTCATTGTATATAATTACACTGTATAAGGTATAGTGTAATTTTATATGTACTAACACATCAGTATATGTAATCATATTGGTATTGTATACATACTTCAGGATGCACGTAGCTAGCTGCAACCCTCACCTGGGTCCACTCCATCACTGGTATCCACAAAGACTGAGTACTGCTCTGAGGATGGAGCACTTGCTACAACAGCCAGTGTGACATTGCCATAATCCTCCTTTGTAGAGTTCTCCACTGGGTTGAAGTTGATAACTATTTCCTCATCGTCCATGATTATAATTTTGACCACATCATTAGGACCTGGAGACACTCCCTCAGGTGGATCAACAATCTGGCATGTAAACATTTCCATTTGTTCCACTAATATGTCCTCAATCAAGGTAATAAGTACACTTGTATTGGATCCAGGCTCACATACTGCTTCCAGTGTACCACCCGCAACATAGTCAATATTTGCTGCAATAATGTATGAAGTAGTACGTATATTCTCATAGTAAAAGTACTGATACTAATCATTGAGTGTAGAGTATATACGTATGCATGTACTGATTGTGTTATAGGAAGTTGCATGATATGTGCACACGTGTGTGTGTGTGTGTGTGTGTGTGTGTGTATGTGTGTGTGTGTGTGTGTGTGTGTGTGTGTGTGTGTGTGTGTGTGTGTGTGTGTGTGTGTGTGTGTGCGTGTGTGTGCATGTCTGAATGTGTGCTTGCATGCATATATGTGTGAACATGTGTACATGCATGCCTGCATGCCATGTACATATGTGCACGTGCATAAGCTTGTGCTTAAGAAAAATCATTGTGTCTTATAATGGCAGTTCACAATGTACACAAGTCACACGTGAGACATCAGACAAACGTACATTCTGCAGTGCCATCCGAGCAGTTAATGGAAACAGTGTAGCTGTCAGCACAAGAACCGCATTCTATGGGGATAACCACAATTCCATCGCTTTCTTTCACAGTGTGCATGGCTGGGTTGAACTGCACTTGAACCTCTGCAATGAAATGACAAATATGCATACAATAGTAAAACATAATATATATATACTATTGTGTTTTAATGCAAAGATATTATTATATTAGCATAATAATATTATTATACATTATTGACTTGTGGACATTACATAATAATGTACATATGCGCACAGTTTTTTCTTCTTTCATGTAATTTGTATAAATATGATATGAACACAATAAAATGTACAACAAATGATGTACTACCTCGATCATAAACATGCATGCATACTCACCATCATCATCCACTATAGTGATGCTAGCAGTATCATTGACTCCAATGCTGACATTCCCACTTGTTGGTGGACGAAGTTGAGAAGTAAACTTCTCATCACATTCACACTTATTGTCTGGGGTAATCCCAACAGTCACTGGTACCTCGGTCACCCCAGGTGGGAACACCACTTCGTAGGGTCCAGGAGTGTAGTCCTCTAAACTTGTGGCATTACAATCTAAGGAGTAGGGAAATCAAAAGCATCCAACAGAATTCAAGGGGACAATTCTTGTATACATTTTGTACGAGCACACATGTCGTCCCAGACCACCAGCAATGCACAAATTCGAGTAGGAATAATTAGAAGCAGTGATTAATTTGTCTTAATTCAGGAGTTACTGTAGTAAGAGTGCGCCCTATCCTACTAGGTATTGAATCAATCGGGCAGTTACTGGAATGGTAGACAATTCTATGTAGTACATCATTCATTTATGAAGTGCACATGCCAACCTTCTAAACTACAAAAAAACTTATAGTAGTACATCTATATAGGTAGGTAGCCAGAGAGATGCATTATTATATTGACAAGCAGTCCTTAAATAATACTGCTATTGAACAATCTAGACCAATTAGTAGATAGGGAGTAAATACGTCGAGCAAAATTAATGTATATTTATGCATCTATATTATACAATTATATAATCGAAGTGCTGCACTTCCGTACACACAGTAGGCATACCACTAGATCTCACCTGGATCCACTCCATCACTCGTATCCACAAAGATTGAGTACTGTTCTGAGGATGGAGCACTTGCTACAACAGTCAGTGTGACCATACCATCATCCTCCTTGGTAGAGTACTCCACTGGGTTGAAGTTGACCACAATTGAATCATCATCGACAATTCTGACTGTCACCATGTCATTAGGACCTGGAGTTACTCCGTCTGGAACATCAACAATCTGGCAACTGAAAGTCTCAGTTTGTTCGGCTGTTGCATCATTCATGATGGGTACAGATATACTTGTGTCCGATCCAGGCTCACACACAGCCTCCAAAGTACCAGAAGCAACATAATCTGAATCAGCTGCAGAGTATAGGGTAAATTGCACCATTAACATGTTAGTGTGTGTGTGTGTGTGTGTGTGTGTTTTTGTGTGTGTTGTGTGTGTGTGTGTGTGTGTGTGTGTGTGTGTTTTTGTGTGTGTTGTGTGTGTGTGTGTGTGTGTGTGTGTGTGTGTGTGTGTGTGTGTGTGTGTGTGTGTGTGTGTGTTGTATTTGCACGCACGTGTACATACATGCCTGCACATGAATATGCACAAACAAATTCCTTGTCCAGTGCGCATTGTATGAACACAAATTATTGCACAAGTGTGAAGGAAATTTAGTAGTCAGCGTCTATGAAGTGGGTACATGAGCAGTATGTACATGCACAGCTAGAAATAGCTGCCTACCATCTGCCATTTTCCGAACAAAACATGAATATGGCTGACCAAAATTGAGTTGGGCAGCCATTTGGCTGACTATTAAAAGTAAGAGCTGAGTTCCTGTTATTGGCTACATTACAGTCAAGTGCCAATTTCTTTACCAATCTCAAGGTTCAGTGCTGAAGATTCCTTTGTATTATGTATGTACACATGTACACACGTACATAATCTATGATGGTTAGAAATGGCTGACCAATCTTCAAAATGTCCTATCAATTTAACACTGGGTCAGCCGTTTGTCCTAGCAAATGTCAAATGCTATTTCTACCACTGTACATGTGCATGTGTTCTTTCTACATACGTACATTCAGCAGTGCCATCTGAACATTTAATGGAAACATTGTAGCTGTCAGCACAAGAACCACATTCTATGGGGATAACCACAATTCCATCAATTTCTTCAACAGTGTGTATGGCTGGGTTGAACTGCACTTGAACCTCTGTAATGAAATAGTAAAATGTGCATGTCTTAATATACACACTCGTACACACACACACACACACACACACACACACACACACACACACACACACACACACACACACACACACACACACACATACACACACATACACACACACACACACACACACACATGTACACAAACACACACACACACACATGCGTACATGAACACGATCTATTTCCATGCGCTCTGATGACCAATACAGTGAAAACTAGATGTATATAACAATCTTTGAACAGAGTGTGTACTGACCATCATTGTCTTCAATGGTGACTGTGGCTACTGAAGGTGTTCCATGTACAACACCAAACGCAGCACTGGCATCCGGGATGCTCAGCTCAGCTACAAACTCCTCGTCCATTTCTCCACACACTTTGTCATCATTGATGGGAACACTGATTGTAGCAGTTGTCTTTCCAGCTTCAAAGAAGGCTTCGTATGTACCACCAGCATAGTCATCTGGGCCTGTGTAATGACAGTATGTATAAATGGAATCTTAATGTATCAAGGGACAGTCATCCAAAATTCCATGTGTGTGTGTGTGTGTGTGTATGTGTGTGTGTGTGTGTGTGTGTGTTGTGTGTTGAGTGTGTGTGGACACAACACACACACACAACATCACACCTTGTTGTCCTCAATCACATTTGCTGTATCACTTGACACACACACACAACACACACACACACACAACACACACACACACAACACACACAGAATTACATATAAATGGTTAATTTTTAACAATTAATTCAATGACATATAAGAATGTGTGTGCATTCAAAACTGGAACATACAGCTCATTTAAGAAAACCAAACATGCATTCCTCACTAGTAGCAGATCCGTCAGATGTTGTTACATTGACAGTATAGTTCTCCTCAATTGGTGCATCAGACATAAGTGAAATGGTTACCATTCCTTCGCTCTCGTCCACTGTGTAGGCATCTGGAGCAAACTTCACTCTGATCACACCTTCGTTGTCCTCAATGATCACATTTGCTGTATCATTTGGCCCTATTTTTACTCTATCCTGCGGGTCATCAGGCTGTGACACTCTTGCTACAAAGTATTCATCACCTTCCTTCACCAAGTCATCTCTAATGCCAACAGGTACAGTGACACTCATAGAACCAGGAGTGAAGGTAGCAACAACACCACTTGATGGTGTTCCCGTGTAGTCTCCTTCAGCAACTGCATTTCATTGGCAAAATATTCATGCATATAATATTCTCATATTTGGAGGGAAGGTATATACTAATATATCATTAATGAATCAGATGTAAAATGCGGGTTGATAATGCATTGTCAAGGGAAGTTAAAGAAATATGGCTTAAATTATCAAATATTATAATATGCAAAATTTGCCTTTTTTAACATTCATGACTACTTTTATAAATTGCCTCCCACAAGAACTGTACTTAAAAGCTATGTTGAAAATGCAATACAGAATGTATTTCAGTGACGGGAATGATTCTCACCTGTAGCATTGCCATCCTCTGTATCAACACGCACATCAAATGTGCATTCAATTTTTTTATCTGAAGTGAGTACCAGGTCCACTGTAGTGTCTCCTTCCACTACTCGGTACATTATTGGGTCAAACTGTATAGTCACCACTGAAACAAAGTAAGGTGGAGAACAATGCCATTGTCATGACACTGTACATGCCAGACATAAACTCAATAATACTAATCTGGTATTATGCACACTGATAACAGACACACTTTGCATACTGTGTGAATCATTTTTGCTTGTCAGGCCCTGTATCTGTGTCACCATGAGTATAAAGGTTGTAGGAAGTCTCTACTAATGTTCATTGCATTACATCAGCATAATTTCAGGTGCGGATCCAGGAATCTATAAAGGGGGCTGCTGGCCTGAAACAAGTGGATCTGTAGAGGGTTGAGGGGCATTCCCCCCAGAAAATTTCAAATTCAGGCTTAAAATTAATATATATTCTGCGCAAGTTACAATTCAAATTTGCCCCTTTGAAGAGAGGGGGGTGCTTCAGCACCCAGGCCCCCTAATTCCGCCCCTGTAATTCTATTGCATAAAATTCTTAGACTATATATACACATTACACACAAGCTTATTATATAGGATGTATTGTAGCTTTGAGATACTGTGTACTATAGTCTACTATATATGTTTGAAAATATATAATATTAATGTCAAATGTCACATTCTGACTTACAAACACTAGATAAAAGATACCGTACTTACTGTCAGTGTCCTCAATGTTAACAGTTGCAGTGCTGTCTCCTCCTTCACTCACACCACAAGCAGAGCACTCTTCACTGATGCTGAAGTCAACGAAGAAATCTTCAGGGCATTCAAATACACTATCATTAAGAATGGTAAACATAACAACCACACTGTCACTGCCTTTTCCTAGGATGACCATGGACATGTCAAGGCCTTCAAAGTCATCTCCTACAGTGAATAGGTCAGAAAAAAGGAGCACATCAAATGAGTCTTTGAAGAGATCGCAACTCCAGAGCTGTGTCCTCTTATAGCAAAGTTCATACATTATGTATATATTTCAATGTGTATGCTATATAATAACATTTTTATTATACACATATATACTGCACATTAAGTCCTTGCTTATAGTGGTTCTCGCTTAAAATATTTATTTGATTGAAGCATTGGCAAAAAGACAAAAGTATAATTATTAAAGGTTTATGAAGCTCCAAAAGTGCTAGAAGTGGCTTCTATTTAGAAAGGCTGAAATTGCTATTCCCCCATTATATTTCCGTGTCATCCCTACATATTATGGAGTACCATATATTATAATATAGGAAATTGGACAGATAATTTCAGACAAACAGAATAGGCAGGGATACAAAATCCAATATCAGCTACTGTCAAAGTGGGTATTCTAGGTAGATGAGTGTTTATGCATCACCTATGGTACTAAATTACCTGTATAATATTATATAATTATAATTCTGATATGTGTACCATCACTGCTGAATTGCATGGTGAGTATAATTCAGTGTAAGGAAAATGATTGTTAAGATGGGAAATATCTATTCGGATATACGTTGGAAATTTACACAGTGTTATGCAGACTAGTCAAAAACTTAAAAATTCACAGGGATTTTCCTCAATTTAGTTTAAAATGTTGTGGTCAAAAATCCCTACTGAAAAGGATTTTGTTTTGTACAGAATGCATGCATCTTTAGTCATAATAGGTCACAATGCATATGTAATTGACTCTTGTTGCCACTACAACACATAATATGTTACCTTGCACAGCTGTACCATTCCTGGTGGAGACTGTGAGTTTACAATCAAAACCAAACACTTTGGTGGACTTCAGAATGACGTTAACTTTGCCATCTGCTTCTGATGCATTGTACACGATGGGCTGAAAGCTGATTTCTGTTGCATCGTTGTCTGAGATTGAAACTGTTGCCACATCCATAATTCCTTTAGAGATCCCTTTGCTTTGTGTAGCATTAGGTAGGCTAAGTCTCGCCTCAAAAGTCTCCAAGCACTCGGTGACACTATCATCTGTAATATTAATCTTGAGCTGAGCTACTGTTTCTCCAGCTGGGAAGGTTACCTGATAGGATCCATCAGAATAATCCTCACCACCTGGAATATGTATAGAAAAAAATATAGAACGAGATTCCCAAAATATGTGTGCATGTGTGTGTGTGTGTGTGTGTGTGTGTGTGTGTGTTGTGTGTATGTGTGTGTGTGTGTGTTGTGTGTGTGTCTGTGTGTGTGTGTGTGTGTGTGTGTGTGTGTGTGTGTGTGTGTGTGTGTGTGTGTGTGTGTGTGTGTGTGTGTGTGTGTGTGTGTGTGTGTGTGTGTGTGTGTGTGTGTGTGTGTGTGTGTGTGTGTGTGTGTGTGTGTGTGTGTGTGTGTGTGCACATGTGTGTGTGTGTGTGTGTGTGTGTGTGTGTGTGTGTGTGTGTGTGTGTGTGTGTGTGTGTGTGTGTGTGTGTGTGTGTGTGTGTGTGTGTGTGTGTGTGTGTGTGCACATGTGTGTGTGTGTGTGTGTGTGTGTGTGTGTGTGTGTGTGTGTGTGTGTGTGTGTGTGTGTGTGTGTGTGTGCTGGTATGTGTGTGTGTGTTGTGTGTATGTGGTGTGTGTGTGTGTGTGTGTGTGTATTTGTGTGTGTGTGTTTGTGTGTGTGTGTGTGTGTGTGTGTGTGTGTGTGTGTGTGTGTGTGTGTGTGTGTGTGTGTGTGCGCGCGCGCGTGTGCACATGTGCATACATATGTGCTTTTTGTGCATGCATGAGTACATGCATGTGTGTTTTCATACATCAGCAAGTGTGTTATGTGTGTGTGATCATGCGTATGTGGCAAGCATAAAGTACATACATATGTATGTGTGTACTGTGTTATCATGGTTGTACAATATAGTGCATAGCATGCAGGTTGATACGTTTGCTAACTTAAAGTTCGTTGTATGTGAAATTTCATTAAACAATGACTGACCAGTTGCTGTGATGTCAGCAGTTGTCACAGTTACTGTGTACTCAAATGATGCTGGCTTATCTGCAACAACAGTCAGTGTAACTTGTCCATCAGACTCCGAAGTAGGGTACTCAGTTTGATTGAATTCCACTACTATACCTATAAAATTAAAATATAAAATATAATTTATTATACTTTCCTGTATAAAGATCCACTTAATTATAATATACAGTACATTTCAGAATCTAATTAAAGCCAGATTCAGGTTATGTTATTTGTTACTAAGTTGCAATGTTCCTTTGCCCATATCTTCTTATTAAAATTAATACAAAGTAAATATAAAAGGATGGTACTATAGTATCATGCAGTCCAATGGTTGAACCAAATCAGCTCTAAATTTTATTTAGACAGAGCAGAAGAGTTGACCATTTCAGGAATAATGATAATAATAATATTATCATTATTATTCTATCATGCATATTATATCTCATTGAAAAGACTGTAGACAGCATAAGACATGACATGAATGGCACACTATGTAGGATATATTACTAAGTCATAACAAGATTGTAAACATTCATGCATGCAATTTCTCACATGTTGGCATACACACACATGCACACCCACACACCCACACACCCACCCACACATGCACACATACACACACACACACACATACACACACACACACACACACACACACACACACACACACACACACACACACACACACATGTACACACACACACGCGCGCGCGCATATATATATTCCAATGTATATAGGGTACACACTGATTCAACACTTTCATTTGTACTTCATACACATGCATAATATTATAAAGAGAGATTAATGGATTTATATAAGGTATATACATCTATACAAATGCTTATATAATATATGTACACACAACGTCATGTGTATAGAACCTTATAGAAATTTTTTAAATGTATACGCGGTGATAGTATAGCATTTACCTTCATCATCAATGATGGATATTGTAGCAGTGTCTTGAGATCCTACTACAATGCACTTGGGTGATGTATTTGGGGGAATTTGCAGTTTAGCAGTAAACTCTTCTGCACCCTCAGCAATGTCATCGTCAGTGATATCAACTTTCAATTCAGCCTCAGCAGACCCAGCAATGAAAGTTAGTTCATATGGGCCACTTGTATAGTCCTCACCACCTGTGTTGTGAGAAGAAAGCTCCACATGTAAAGTGTGTACATATTCTTTGTTGGATGTCATACTTTTACCTGTAGCAGTTCCATCAAGGGTGTCAATCTGTACAGAATAGTTGCAGGAGGCTGTGCCATTAGCCTTCAAAGTGAGGCACGCTACTCCATCATTTTCATTGACTGAATATGAAGTTGGATCGAACACAACCTCCAGGCAATCATCATCATCAATCCACACAGTGGATCTATTCCTATTACTAGCCCGTACACCCAGGGAGGCTGCTGGTCCAGGAATAGACAAGAGAGCATTGAATGACTCTCTTGGCTCTGGACAAGAATCATTTCTGATGGGAATCAGAACAGTGGCTGTTGTTTCTCCAGGAGCAAAGGTAGCTGTGTATGGAGCCACACCAATGAGGTAGTCTTCACCAGCTGCATATAGGGAAGGGATTAGTATAATAATATAATTGTTCATGCACATGAGACAGGAATAAATGTTCAATTGGTGTTTAAGCAATATTATAGAGTACATGTATATATTATAGCATCCTAAGTTTGAGTCAAATGATTTAGACAAGGGTGCACCGACACACTTTAATTGCATGTTCACATTAATTACTTAATTAATAGATCTGAGTGTATGAAATTATATTATTCTAATAGCTGAAAGAGACAAACGTCTATAAAAAAGTGCATCTCAGTATTGGATATAGATTTCTGCCTTGACTCAGTCACATAATGATGCATGTGCATGTGCACGGAAGATTGTATAGTGGAATTGCTGATATATAGCTAACTGTCTGCATTTATGGAACCCCATGATCAGTCTCGATAACAACCTATATGGGTCTGGATAAATTGTTAAAAATTCCATGGAATAATGTGAATTTTCTGCATTCAAGCAATTTGAAACTTTTTCAAGTTCATAGTATCTGCAATAGCCATTCTCTATTGTAATCAGGCCTTTGTCTAATGCAAATTCTACAGTAACTCTGAAATTAGTGCTCATTATCAGCTGTTCTTTCTAACGCTACTATGCGAACTTCATGTATTAGTATTCAACTGCAGGTTCAAAAACTATTATAGTTTGCTATATAGAGCAGAATATGTCTTTAAATTTGTGCTATGTAACTACACTGCATGCATGGAATTGACTTCCAACACCAAATTGACCCACCAATGGCACTTCCATCCTCTGGAGACACAACCACTGAGTATTCTGTGTTGGTTGCACAATTGGAGACCAGGGATAATTTGACAAATCCATCACTTTCAGAGACGTTATAGTGAATCGTGTCAAATTCAGCTACAATGTCTACAGATATGAAAAACACACTTACATGATCAATTTTTATAATAATAATTGTGCTTTTTAATGATAGTTGTTGATGGTCACTGTGATAGTTGATCATGATACAATGAATTTTCCAATAGTGGACACTTCGAATTATAAACAACTTATATACAAAGGGCACATGCAGTTTGAGGTCCCAAAATTCTTACTCCTTATATGTAGATCCAATATATTTCGACCCCCGAAAGAGGACAACCTTCTTACAAAGGATACCTTAAAGTGTCCTTTTAAATTATTTGGAAATTTCATTCTGTAGTTATGTTTTCTTGAAAGTATTATACCTTTGCACAATGTACAGTACAGTTAAGTACAGGTAAATGCATAAAAATGGTAGCTAGGTGCATATATGAATGTACTCCCGAGCCGGAACATTTAATAATATTGTAACTGCAATTGTCAATGAGAATGTTAACTACTTTCATCTGACTTTCAAGACTTATAAAGTTACATGACCTTAATTCATGGAGCATAAGTCACACCTCTGTATAAGTTGCATCATGGCTTTTGTACAGCACTATGAATTTATCGGCCATAATGAAAAGTTAATATTCAGTGCATAAATCACACCACATATTTTGCCAGTAAAATTTGGGCATCAAAACTGCCACTTATATATATCCTGTAAATTTCGATATCCCAAAATTCCCTGTGCATAGTAGAATTACAATTGCATGGACAACTATATACTGGTGATACCTTTGACATCTTCTATAGTAATCTCAGCTTCTTCTGGGTCACCTTTCACCAAATGCCTGCAACCACCAGGTAGGTCAAATGTTGCTTTGAACTTCTCATCTTGTTCACAAGAGTCATCGGGTGCAATAGGTATACTGGCATAAGTGGAAAACCTGGAACCGGCCTTGAAGGTGACAGTATATACTTCATTCCCATAGTCAATACCAGAAGCTCTCACATCTGGACCACCTGGTCAATTAAATTTCATAAAATTGCTTTTTAATGCATGATATTTCAGTTGCCTACAACATATACCCATATGCAGGGGTGTAGGAACACTCATACAAGTGAGGGGGCCAAAAGGTTGTATAAATGAAGCATTTTGTACAGCAATATGTTAGACACATGTATAATTTTGGGCCCTATTCACTATGTGGGGGCCAGGGCCCCCCTGGCCCCCTTGGTTCCTACGTCTATGTATACATATGTACACGTAACATATGTTTCCATTAAAGCTGAGTCATATAATACATACCAGTACTAGTAATGTTAACCAATATTTAAAGTTCATGTTGAAATGATCATAATTGTTAAATTGCCATACGTCAACAAAAAGCAACATCATGACATAGTACACACATTAGTTGTATGAGACTGTATTTTTAAAATAATATATTATGTATATTACATACCTGTAGCAGAAATGTCCATATAAGAAATATTAACATCAGTGTCCTTTGAAAAAGGTTGACTGGCAACAAAACGGACTTCTTCATAGAATCCAACTGACTCAGAAGTACTGTAAGTGGCGTTCTCAAAAGCAATTGTATTGCCTAGTACAACAAAAAGTATACCATGAATGGTTTGCAATTGATACTCTAGATGTGTACATAAAAATAATAATTATATGATAATATTATATATCTATTAGGATTCCCTTTTGACGTACCTATTATGGCTACAGATAATTCTAAATTCTGCGTAGCTGTTCATTGACTCTCACCTTCCTCCCAAATGAAAATAGTAGCAGAATCTGGCTCCCCAACCGACGCTGCAGAGCCCTCAGGTACCATCATATCAACATGGAAGTATTCAGGACATTCAAAGACACCATCTGTTGTGATGTTGATGTCCACATACTGAATAGTATCATTAGGCTGGAACACAACCTGCTGAGCTGCTGAAGAGTAATCAACATCGGAAGTAGCAGGATCTGCGTGGAGAATGAGAAGTTGTGTTGATAGGCCACACTCTACTACTCAGAGTACAATGTTAATATCAATGAAAGCACTAAGTTAAGGTGTATATCGAATAGACTAAGGTATAATATGCCAAAGTCTTAAATTATTAGAAAGAGCAATAATATTATAACTACACATGGACACAAGGAAGAATACACATCAATCCGGCATGCAGTACAAATTTGTCTTAATCATAATCCAAACATGCTCTCTATTCCATACTCCAGACCTTGCACCCCACCATAACATGCAACTACACCCTGCTTACACACAATAATTATTACTGTAACACTAATAGTCTGATAGACCAAACACCCCATCAATATGCATACCATAATTATTATCACAGCTACACCATGCCATATATATACTACACTACTATTCACCCTATATGGCAAAGGTAACTACAGTAGAACCTCGCAATAAGACCACCCCGGAAATAAGACCACCTCAGAATTAAGACCACTTTGTTGCAGTCCGGAATTTTTCCTATAGTTTTACATGGAAATTAGTTTCAGAATAAAGACCACATTTTTTCTTCTGGATGTCAAAACCTCACAATTAAGACCACTTATTTGTGGATACTGCTGTATTCTTTGGACATTAGGCTCTGAAATGACGACATCATGCAGTAGAAAGAGATGGTAAACTTGGGGTCACTTTTTTAACATAGTAATGGAGTAACAATAAAAGAGGTGTGATGGTACAATTTGTCTACAGTTTTATTGCCTTATGTGCATCCTGTGTCTACGGAATGACTTCTGGATGTGCCACGCTATTCTGGACAGTACTTTCAGAAATAAGACCACCTCAAAATTAAGACCACTTACAATGGTCCCAAGGGTGGTCGTATTTGTGAGGTTCTACTGTATTCCTATAATGTTCCATACTTCCACAGTATTGCACCAGGTACACACCTGCTCCCTCGACCTGTCCTGCTCCTTCCCGTGGTGTCACGGTAACCATGACACTCTCTCCACTTGGGATGCTACCAGATGTCTTCACTACTCCAATCCTCACTGTTCCATCCGTTTCATTGACATGATACCTGTCCTTTTCCAATGAAAACACACATGGCTCCACTACACAAAGATTTATCCATAAATGATGTAATGAGACCAAACAAACAACACTCTTGTTTAGTGCCATAGATAATTAACAGCTATTTACAGACTATAAACATAGCTATGTACCAATGCACAGGTTGAATCAAAACCATTGCATTTGTCATCTTTTAGCAGAGATACTTGTGGATAATGTATAATATTCAATTTGCTAAACCAGACTAAGTATCTGATTCAATTTAATATGCATGATAATTTTCTTACACTTATCACTTATCTCATACCTTGTTTGTCCTGGATAGTTATGTCTGTTCTGGTGTTGGGAGGGTCACACACACATTGTCCAGGTTTTGGGTTGAGCTCTATCCTCAGCACCTCATCCTCTTCCCCAACAGAATCAGTGACAAGTTGTACTTCACATGTCTTCCTCTTCTCATTGGGTTCAAGGCAACAGTCTCCAGATGGGGACATGTAGTCAGCAAGTCCTGCAATTCAGAACCACCACATATATCAATATTCAATACACAAAATATTCAATGGCAGTACAAATACTGTATACTGTATAATTACGAGCGTAAGCGAGTTTTCTATTTCCGTCGCCTTAGCGGAGTGGGTTTGAGCTACCCACGCATTTGATTAATTTTCGGGCGACATTTGTTCGATTTTGTCCCATTTTAGGTCAATTTGGACGCGAATTACTCGGAAGGTGCTCGTCGAAATTCGCAGTAGCTAAAACTGGCAAAGAGGGACGTTTGTGCTCTTCGAGGCTAGGCAAGAGATTCGTTCGTTAGTCTTACTAAAACTTCGCTATTCAGAGAAATAAAAAAGTAACTTTCTGCCTCCTGGTGCCGAATAGCGCTATTGTAGAACAGCGATCAACGCATTAAAGCACAGAACTAGGCCATATCTCGGGACGACTTTTTTGTTTGTTGAAATTAGTCTTTGCTTTTGGCAGGGTTTTGACTGTTTTGTTTGGGGGCTGCGAATTGGTCAGCCATCTCGGGCGACATGTTCTGCCACATGACGGTCATGTGTACGTGACGTCGGCGATGACCACACACTGTCTCGCGAGTACTGCGCTTTGCGTACATCTAGTATATTATTATGGAGTACGGTAGTACTCCATATGTAGGATTGACACGGAAAAAACATGGCCGCCATACATTAGCGCAAATTTTGTTTTCGTCTGAAAACTAACGATGCAGTACAGTTAGTAACATTTAAAAGTGATATTGGTACCTTTTGACACACTAGCTATAAGATGAAGTAGTTAAAACCCTTCGTAGGCCAATTTCTTTAAAGAACTTTGCAGTGCTGCCAAGCATGTATCTAAGGTTTCAGTACCAGTATGCCCACATTTCAGTAATTTTGTGTTATTTTCAGTAGGAATTGATATAGCTCACATATAGACACTATACCAGCACTCAAAAATCACTAAAACTTCCTTCACTTTCACTATCTTCCATTATAGCTACACGTGTATATACAGAGAGACTGCAACTGTGTGTGCACCTGCACACAAGTGACAACCCATTAATCAGCTGTGACTGCCTTATATGGTTCAATCATCTATGCACTAATCAAGGTGCAGACCAAAGCATACACAACAAAGCAGAACCTAACAATAGGATACACAGAATCCGTACACTACTCTATGAATTCCGTAGTGCGTATTAGAGGTCACAATTCCGTAAAAATACGGATAGATTCGTATGCTTGGCAGCACTGACTTTGCAATTTTAGACGAAAATGTATGGCTACGCAACACCAGTACCATTTTAAGATTATTCTTATTCTTCTTCTTATTCTTCTCGTCGTTTTTTCGAACTGGGCTACAGGTCGCTACGAAGGGTCCAGAGGTCTCATCTTTCGCCAGTGAGCTCCGATTGTTAGCGCGAAGTGCCTTTTGTAGGTTTTAAAGCAATACCTACACTTCTAAAGCGAGAAAAAATTTAATAGGCAAATCCCATACATTCGCCGGATCAGCCATTTTCGGATCGGCGAAATGGCTACGCGAGACTAGACATACGCGTACGTGCACAAGGTCTGCACTTCGATGATCGTCGACTTCAGCGCTCTTTTCGTTCGATCATTTGTTTCTAGATGGGTACATTGATATATTAGTCAGGTAACTGCATAGATTTCTAGTTTCGTTATCTTACAAGATTTGATCGTGTTCCTTCTCAACTGCAGTGAAAACCTATTCAAGCAACCGTTTCGCTATAAAAGGAAAAACCGCACGAACAAGGGTGTATAAAAACCATTTAAAAATGGTACAAGGATGTAGGATTGACACAGGATCGTGCAAAAAGCCATTATCAAAAAAGGATTCTCCAAAAACACTTGGAACAAGGTTAAGTTGCAAAACCAGTACAGGGCTAGGTGGGCAAAGGGCAAGACAGGCATAGGGCTAGACGAGCATAGGGCTACACATACATGAGGCTAGACGGGCATAGGGCTAGACAGAGTTTAGTTGGACTGAGTGCACACTGTGCAAATTCCTACATCCCGCATGTGCAGCACATTATACAGTACATATGTGCTGCGGGATGTAGGAATTTGCACAGTGTACATTCAGTCCAATTAAACTCTGTCTAGCCCTATGCCCATCTAGCCTCATGCATGTGTAGCCCTATGCTCATCTAGCCCTATGCCTGTCTTGCCCTTTGCCCACCTAGCCCTGTACTGGTTTTGCAACTTAACCTTGTTCCAAGTGTTTTTGGAGAATCCTTTGTTGATAATGGCTTTTTGCACGATCCTGTGTCAATCCTACATCCTTGCGCCATTTTTAAATGGTTTTTATACACCCTTAGTATGTATACAGAGGCCAAGTGATTCATGTTTGATACGTGTGAATATACAGTGCCACTGCTCTTTATGTAGAGTTTTACTGATTGTATTTCCCTGAGGTATAGTCTCTGCCTGATTGTTGAGTGCATACTCTGATTATGTGATGCGCTGAAGTATCGATCTAATAATAATTTATGTATATATATATATATATATATATATATATATATATATATATATATATATATATATATATATGGAGTAAGGCCAATTGCTGTGGGCTGCAGACTAGCTGCAAAATGTTAGTGTAACAGTGTTTTTGACGATATGGGTAGCCTATTGTTCCCACACCAGCTTGGATTTGGGACCCCTATGGGTGCAGAAGCTATCGTCCATGCTGCAAGGAGGTACCTCTCTAGTCTTGAATATGGTCATTTACTGCTCAAGTTGGACTTCCGAAATGCTTTTAATAGCATTCGCAGGGACAAGATGCTCCACAGTGTCATGTCTAAAGCCCCAGCCCTGCTTCCGCTTGCCTATTCCACTTATCGTCTGCCATCACTTCTTTTTTATGGCGAGTTTTTAATCTCTTCAGCTGAGGGTGTGCAACAGGGCGACCCCTTGGGCCCCCTCCTGTTCTGCCTCACCATTCATGAACTCGTCACTAGTCTCGAATCGGAATTTAAAATTAATGTGTTCTTTTTAGATGACGGCACGCTAGGAGGTTACATTGAAGACGTCCAAGCTGACCTGCATTTACTTGAGGATCATGCAAGGGATTTCAACTTGTTCTTGAATCATGACATGTCTGAGATCATTTGCAACGATGAGACCACAAGGTTCAGTATGTTCTCTTTGTCTCCTTCGCTTTCCGTGGTAGAGCCCTCCAGGGCAACCCTACTTGGAGCGCCGATTGGGGACTTGAGTCTCTTTACCAAGTTTGAGTGACGAAGATAGGGCAATTGGAAATTCTGGGTAACCGCTTAGAGCAGCTACAATTACATGATGCCATATGCCTCCTCCAACATGCTTTAGCCATACCCAGAGTGCATGCTTTATGCCCTTCGAACTGCTCCGATTTTCCAGTCATCCACCCTTGCCCAATTCGATGATGTGTTGCGGTCCTTGCTTGTTTCCATCTGCAACATTCGATTCACTGACCAGATGTGGATCCAGGCTTCATTACCAATCAACTTGGGGAGTTTGGGTATTAGGAGTGCTACCATGCTTGTGCCATCCGCCTTTATGGCCTCCGCTGCTGGTACCTCTACTACAGCTTTAGCCCTGCTTTCTATGCGATACTCGACCATGGGAAACCCCCTATTTGATGAAGCACTGCACCTTTGGAAGTCCAACTCCTGATCAGTTGATCCCCCTACCGGCAGAGACAGATGCGTTCAGAAAGCATGGGATAGGTTTGTTGCTGAAGTGTCTGCTGCCTCTCTCTTTTCCGGGGCTGATGCAACCAATAGAGCTAGGTTAATAACCTAGCCTCTCAACAGAAGGAATCGGGAGCATGGTTGAGTGCTCCTCCAGTGTTGGCAATGGGTCTGAGGCTGGATAACAATTGCATCTGTATAGCGGTTGGTCTTCACCTCGGCTCATCCCTCTGTTTACCTAATAGCTGCACTCAGTGTGGAGCTTGGACAGAAGACACTGGACTTCATGCACTAAGCTGCCGCAGGAGTAAGGGCAGGCTACCTCGTCACTCGGCACTGAATGATATAGTCAAGCGTGCCTTGGTAGCCACTGACATAACTGCCCTAGAGCCACGTGGACTTTGTCGAGGCGATGAGAGACGCCCAGATGGAGTATCCCTGATTCCCTGGCATGTGGTAGAAGTTTGGTATGGGATGCCACATGTCATGACACGTTTGCCAGAACCAACTAGCCTTTGTCTAGCTCAGGATTTGGATTGGTTGCTGCTGATCGGGCTGCTGCAAGCAAATGCACCTTGTATGAGGATTTGAGCCAGGAATACTGCTTCATTCCTGTTGCAGTAGAGTCATCAGGAGCCTTTGGAAAGGACATGATCGAGTTTTGCATGATTTAGCTAAGCGGATAAGGTCGAAGACAAATGATTCCCTGTATTACCTAAAGCTGTGCCAGAAGATTAGTATCTGCATCCAAAGATTTAACACAGTGTCTATTTTAGGTTGTACCGTCTTAGATTAGAATGGATTGTTGTATATTTTAGGCTGTGTGTATATCTATAATATTCATTATAATATATATATATATATATATATTGTATAATACTGTAGGATTGGTATATATGTTATACGATATAAAAAGTATACAATTTTGACCACCACAGACACTGGGTTTTTTAATTTTGTGATTTTCTTGCCATGCAGTATTGTTTGATAACTAACATAAATTTAGTCCGATTCTTATTTGAATTATGCTATTTTCTTCAAAATAGCATCATAGAATAACTAAAAGTACAGCATAACTTTCCATTGGTACGGTATAACACAGAGCAGCTAGGGGAACGTGCTAACTTTAGGAGGGGCAGGGTGTACAATGCACGTAGCAATGAAATGATATTATCATTCGATACTGCTTGAGAGGCAGCATCAAACTTTATTTTTAGTTAATTTTATATTGCCATGATAAAATAATAATATTATTATTGCATGATTTTACGGTATACATGCATGGGTGAGGATTTATTTATTTACAATTAAATTAAATATGATTCTACCCTAAAATTCGTGAAATCATATCTTTAAGTTGAATTTAAATTTGCATTTTTGGGGCATTTTTCAGTAGTTACTGTTGGATTTTCCATTGCAATGTCTTAGTAATCAATATGATTGCATAAAAGAATTTAGAAGGGTGCCCCCTCAGCTAAAATTTAGGGGGACCGTGCCCCCCTGTTTCCCCGCCTATGTAACAATCATGGATACTTGAAGTTAATGCCACAGAACACAGAATCTGTACCTTGTGTTGAGATGTCTGTAACATTGTACAAGATGCAGGAGCGATCAGTAGCTGAGCCAGTTCTGGTGACCACAAAGGAGGCTTTTCCATCAGATTCAGAAGCAGAGGGTGAGGGATTAGCAATGCAGAATACCTCAGCTGAAAGGACAAAAGAGGGCCAGTTTGTGATAGATAATAATATTATTATTCAGGTGACAAGTGTCATGTAATTGCTAATAAATTATATTTATAGTGCATAAAGGGCCTCATTTTGTCCTATAAAGTATACTCAAAAATATATTATGCAGGTTGTCCTGTTTCTATGACATATTAACTATAATCTTACTGATTATAGTCGATTATATGATAATTTGATTTAATTTGATAATTATTATTATCAAATTAAATTAATTCTCCTCCTGAAAACATATATAAAACCCCAATCATCGTGGTTTCAACACCCCTCTGATTTAGTAACATATAATGCATAAAAAGAAATTCCCATGTAGTCATGACTGTTTGCCATACTGCAATAAGAACACACAAGCAAGTACACAACATTGAAAGTAAATGCAATAGACACTTACAATAACATCACAATATTATGGACATGTTCCTATTTCTTTTGAATATCATGATCGATGAGAATGCTTAGCATATAATAGTAACATCACCAGTCAGAATTAAACATTGGAAGTTTATATTAAAACAATCAAAATTGCTGTGCGCATATTGCTTCATTGCATGCCTATAATATTAATAATCAAAGTGCATGCACGTATTTATTATTATTTTGTCCTGACATGAATGCCAACTACATGGTTAAATGCTCACTATGTATGACCACATAGACTCTCAATTGAGAGACTATGTCAGAATATGATCATGATAGTGCAGCAAGTATGTATGTACACATGCACCATATACTTACCAGCAATAGAGTCAAAGTTCATCCCTCCTATATATCCATAGGTGTTCTCTCTCTCCCAACCGTACACTGTAGCAATGAACTTTGCATTAGGATCAGTGTGGGCGAGAGTGTGTGCTCCAGTCCTGGATGTTGGCTTGTACTGAGCTACTCTACCACACACTTCACCATTACTGCAGGTAACATCCCTAAAGCTTACTCCAGAAAGTGGATCACCATCAAATCTCAGACCGGAAGGATCGTACTCTACTGGTACAGCTATGTTAATCCAAGCTTCAAAGGCAACAGCCACACCTCGAGTGTCAAGTGATTTGCTCTCAAAGAATATGAGGTCATAGTCATTGGAATACTGACCAACAGGCGGAATCATCACTATGAATGGATCAGACCTAGTAACGCCATCATTTTCATGGCCCAAACTGTACTGAAATATCAAGACTGGTCTGTTACACTCCACAGAACAGTATCCATTTTGTAGGATGAATTCCTTAAAATTACCAGGGTCAGCTAGTATAATGATTTGAGATAGTGACAAGACAGTGCAGGTAATGTTACACTGAGTACCTGCTCTACTGGCTAAGATGCGGTACCCATCCTCTGTCCTAGTTGAGAGAGCTACAAGGAAGAATTGGAAACCCCAAGTCTCTGTGGGAGGGACCTGCTCTACCATGTGATCACATGCAGTTTTATCTGAAGGAAGCCGCCCACATTGGTGTCCAGTTATGAAGGAAACAGGTTTATCACAGACCACTCTTGTACCAGACAGATCACCATTTCTCTGGCTTACAGCAGCTACAGAAGTCACAGTATTAGATAGAGTCAAATTGAAATTTGTGTCAGAGGAAATACGTCGTGACAGTGTTATAGTATTGCTAGTACCTGGAATAGGGATAAACCTAGCTGTTGTTAGGTCAGCAATAGGACTAATGGAGCATGTTGTCTCAGGTTCAATTCGAGCAATTCCAAAAAAGGATCTAGTATCAACGTCTGGAGGTCCTCTAGAAACAGAAAGAGTATAATATTCATATGATTTTGACTTTGTTTCGATCTTTGGAAATGCAAGAAAAGCATCAGTAGAAGCTTGCTGTTCATTGACTGCAACTACAGTTACTTCTTTCCCACCTTGTGTTTGCAGTTGGATTCTAAGATCAGAGATATGTGGACTCTGTGCATTGATAGCTACTACAAGTGGGACTGTAATTGCTACCACTTCACCACGTGACACAGTGTGTGTTGTGTTAGACACTGATCTTGTTGGAGGGGGGACCTTGTTCCAAGCTACCCAAAAGGTAACTGGATTGGGTTCACTAGTGGTCACCAACAACTGAGGATTGATACCTGCTCCTGAACGGAATAAGTTTGGGCCAAACAGTATATCGAAGCTGCTTCCTTTTTGATTGACATGACCAGCTGCACATGCAGATCAGATAGGTACATGAAGAGATATAATAAATTAGTATAATAATTTTAAATTAAATGAATTGAGAACACACGCACACATACACACACACACATACACAGAGAGAGAGAGAGATACACACACACACACACACATTCACACACACACGCACACACACACACACACACACACACACATACACACACACATATGCACGCACACACAACACACACACAGAATATGCACACAAAATAAATGAATTACACACATTGTCAAGCACAAACATGCCCACATAAAGGGCCTACAAGTGTTGATTTAAAGTTTAACTTAATTGACAATGTCTAAATATACATGCAGTTTGATCTGATTGATTTGATTTCATCACATTATATATAAAATTATAGTAATCTAGAGTAAGTTATCTGAACCTAGCTCTTCTAGGTAATTAGTTGGGGATTCACTTAATACTCACCTTCAGTATCTACAGACCATGTGCTGCAAATTAACAGAAGAATGGCCACATAGTTTGGCATGATCATCCGTGTTTCTTCCCAATGTAAGGGAGGACTTACTGGATGAATATAGCCTGTCCAAGTGCAATAGCCTCATCTTATAGTAAACTGTGAGGTGACATCATTTCCTGTGGTTATATAATTGCATTATTCTGATCAACTTCAAGTGCAGAGGCCCATAATAATAGGATCTGAAGCAATGATGCATTGTTGCTGTGTCATTTACAGCAGAATCAGCCCAATAGCATGCTCCTGTGTTTTGTATGCATGGCATAATATGCCTAGTGCTTACATGTACAGAAGATGCATGTGATAGAGCATGTGGATGTTACTTGCCATGCATGGTGCTTAAAAAAATATCTGAATAGTAGACTCCTCCAAGTAGGAACCTATAGCAAGCTTATATATCTTACCGCATTTGCCATCAACTGACCTATATAGAGTTATGTGACTTGTAGTGTACAAGTGCAGTGAACCTCCGATAGTGGACTCTCCCAAATAGGGACACAGTATAATAAACCTCTCTACAAAGGACACAACTTACAGCCCCAGTATAATTTCTACAATACAATTCGACCAAATCAAAGAGGAAACCTCTCTACAAAGAACAAATCAGCTTAAGTGTCCTTTACTCGGAGGTTCCACTGTAGAATTTACATTCAATTAGTGTCAGCTTGAAATGTTATCCACTTTAAAATTATTTGACTGATCGTGAGTAACTTAACATTAATTCACATTTAGTCCTGACACTTTCATTGTTGTATTATAAAGTTAACATAAAAGACAATTATATTGAAAATACCATAATAATTATTGTAATTAGTAACTATCTCATATATGACAGATATACAGTGATGAAGATAGCACAGTACTACAGCAGACCAAAGATAATAATGATATTAAAATTTGCCACAATAGCTTTAGATGTGGTAACCATGCATTGCTGTGGTAATGGTAGTTGGTATTGTTAATTTAATTACGTGTACTAGACAAGTACGTAAACATGACACAATAATTCCCTCATTTCCTGACCTTCATAGAGCTATATATAGAATGCTGGCCCTTCAGTAATGGTTGGCTCTGATCATGAGAGCTGGATAGTTGTGCTTTTGTGCAGTGGAGCAGTTATATTCATACAAGTAAAAAGTTATTAATAAACAGATGTTTACAATAATAGTGTCAATATCAAGTTTCCATGTAGCTAACTGAAAAATGCATGTATTATCCATGCATATAATGCATGCATGATCATAATATTATGTAGTAATATTATACATACAATGGTGTATACATAAATATTGTTCATGTTTTACATGCAATTGAAGCACAAACAATGCAATTGTAAATGTAAACATTTTAGATCTACCACGTATTTCAAAATCATTCATCATGTATTATTATAATATTATGCAGGGGAATTAGTATAGAAACATGTAAATGGAGACCAGATATATATAATAATACAGCCATGTAGCCCTGCACACCAGACTCAGTATAATAATTACTAACTGAGTGTGGCATACGTGGGCAATAAATGAAGTATATATAACTCTCCAAAACTTGTGTGCTATAAATGGAATTACGTTGTCTTTATCTAATACCAAGCTCGACGTATACGAATTGGTATACAGTGCATGGAACAAACTCCCCCAATATAGTGACAACCTCTCTATTATATCAGACTGCTTTCGGTGGGTCTAAACATGTAGATTGTTATTATGCATGTAAAATAACCTCTGAATAGTTGAAACCTCTGTACATAAAACTGTTTTTCGGGTCATCAAGTTTAATATAAAGGTAAGTGATAGTTTACTAGAATTTATATTATGCCTGTCATATGCATGTTTATAATTATTAATTACATTATTTAAAATTTACCTCAATTATGGCTTTAGAATCTGATGTGGTAACCATGCATTGCTGTGGTAATGGTAGCTGGTATTGTTAATTTCATTACGTGTACTAGACAAGTACGTAAACATGACACAATAATTCCCTCATTTCCTGACCTTCATAGAGTTATAGGATACTGGCCCTTCAGTAATGGTTGGCTCTGATCATGAGAGCTGGATAGTTGTGCTTTGGTGCAGTGGAGCAGTTATATTCATACAAGTAAAAAATTATTAATAAACAGATGTTTACAATGATAGTTTCAATATCAAGTTTCCATGTAGCTAACTGAAAAATGCATGTACTATCCATGCATATAATGCATGCATGATCATAATATTATGTATAGTAATATGCATACGATGGTGTATACATAAATATTGTTCATGTTTTACATGCAATTAAAGCAAAAACATTAATGTAAATTACAATTCTATAGGAATTAATATCACTGCATGTAAGTTATAATTACATTTAATTTAACTACTGTTAACAGCATCCTGGCAAACTATGCAGATTTCTTACAGTTTACATGCAGCAGGTCGTACTATGCTTTTGTCTAACATGAATGTCATTGTTAATGACATGTAATATGTACACACAATGAGCGACAAATATTACTTCAAAACGATTTTATATGCCTTCTTCGTATACCATACAAATTTCCAAAATTATATGTAGCTGATCATCACCTGTTACTATAATTGTGTTTACTCTACGAAGACTGTTAAATGATCAGCACTTTAATTGCTATGAGCTTGCATGGGTGCATGCTAATTAAACACCCCTCCCCCTCCACCACATGCAGGTGCAGGGGGGTATGATATTATTATGTAGGTATGAGTTATACTATATACAGTGGAACCTCTATAAGGACACCACGACCACTGTTAACTGTCCTGTTTGTAGAGGTGTCCTTATTTTGCAGGTATATACATTTCAGTGCAAGGGATGTCAAATGGGACCAAGCATTGGTGTCCTGGTAAAGAAGGTAGCTGCCTTTGAAAGGTGTCCTTTAATAGATGTTAACTTCACTGAATACATCTTGAGATATCAATTTTCTGAGTAAAAAGTAGTACCTGAAAGCCCTGTGTGAGGTGCATGAGCAGGCTGTAATGATCGAGTGTGTATACACACACACCTATTGAGTATATAAAATAAGGTAAAACAGGGTTCTAATATATAGGTTATCCCATAAAGTCTACACTTCTTATACAGCGAAACCATGCAGTCTCAATAAAGACCATCACTCTTTATATTACACGGACCATGCAGCCAAAATTCCACCATTTGTAAGGACCACCAGACTACAGAGACCACTATTTATACCACCTGGTCTTTAGAGACCCAAATACAGGTTTCATTGTTCATAATAATGATTACTACATTATATCACTCCACACATTTCCTAGCAACGCTGGCACTTATATGCTTCTATTTCTTACCGGTAAGGGGGGCAAAGTCACTCTTAGGGCTTGATGCCAAGCAACATGATGTGTCCAATAAATTGTTAAATACAGTAAGGCTTCATACCAGACAAGCTGACTTGATGCCCAACAATGACTCTGTGTAGTAGTTAGTAATAAATAGCACGGCGGAGGGATTAATTGTCGAGCGGGTTTGCTAATCGAGGTCCGATATTTTCAGCCCAGACTCCCATACGATATGGGCACATAGCCTAAGTTAACAGACTGCTTAGTATGGGCACATACAGCAATACGTAGCTATAGACAGGAGAAATAAAATTAAAAGAACGTCACTGACTGGGATCGAACTGGAGGACTTGCATTTGGGAGGCGAGTGCGACAGCTGCTGTGCCGCAGTCCGACCTCTGGACACCCTTTTTCTTTTCTGGGCCCTTTTATCCCCTGCACGTTCCCAGCTGTTAACTTTGGCTCGTATATGTGCCCATACTGCCTGGGAGTCTGGGTTGCTGATATTTCGGCGATCAATCGACCTACCAAGCATGCTTCGTATAATAATATTACAGTATTGAAAACCAACCTTAGGTTAAGACTAACTTGCATGATCGGATGCATGGGCTTTGAAAATGATCCATTTTGCTTGTATCTTGTCAGACGTATTATTATTATACCATACTATGTTGTAAAGAAGGTTAGCATGGCATATCAGACCTCGATCCCTCTACTAATTTTCCAATATAATTGCACATGAAATCTCCACATGATTTCCCCAACAATAAATTAAACATGTCGGACATGCCATTTATATATATATGTTCCACATCTTTGATAATTTTATCTCTGAGTCAGTAATCAGTTAATTTAAGCTTACCCAGGGGTGAAAGCAGAGAATACAGTATCTGTGTGAACCAGTTACATTTGATGATGAAAGTGATAGAAAGCATTCTATTCTTACAATCAATTAAATATAATATTAATTTTATCATCTACACATCTACCTAACATTTGAGAAGGACATAAAAAAGCTCTGCAATGTACTAACCAGAATCAATTTAGCCATGTACTTTTGTAGGATTACGTTCTGTTCTACATAATCTTTTGCAAACTATACGTCAAAAAACATATATTATGGTGCGTCTAATTTGCAACTGCTGGTATGCCACTTTTTACTGGACCCAGGTGTGGACACCTTTGCCAGTAGCTGAATGGGATCTTGTTTCTGAAATTCTGCCATGTGAGTTCTACTGAGGTCTCCAAGAATACTGTGGAAAGTAGGCTAAGCACTATTCAATGACATATATGTATAATTATAATTAAAACTAGACTAAGTATAATATTATACTAATAGTTACTGGTTGAAAGCAGAAGATGTGGAAAAGTTTGGAGAGACCTAGAGGCTTGTTATGATGACCTTTCAAAGTGTAAGATATTTACCAAAAATTGCCTCACTTTCTTCACTCTCAAAGGTCTTGGTACTGAAGCTAGAGCAGTGTATAGTTCTGCCTTCTTTTCCAGTCTTCCAGTCTTCTATTCTCCTCAGCTCAGATCCAAAGGTGTTTTTCAAATACCTATAATTATATTGTATGATGTTTATGAAACAAAAATTACATGTCGATAACATCCATCAGGACCCGGTCTATCATAATATTGTACCCCTATAAACTTGTAGTGCATACAATGGTCATTGAATATTAATTTATAATATATATAATATTTAAGTGAACAGGGGATGGCTGTAGAAATCATATACAGTGTAGTCCACATAATTCAAATCCGCTTAATACAAATTTTTGCTTAATTCAAATACAACTTCAGTTCCCTATATACCTGCAATACATAGAATTTGTAGGGAATTTCCTCTTAATTCAAAGTTGATACGAATGAGCATGCTGAAGAATCCAAAGCAGGAGACTTTGATAAGCATAGAGCTATCAGTTTAGTCTTTCTAAATAATACACTTTCCTGTTACTCGATGTTACTGATCTCTTTGAGGTCCAGTATTATGATAGTCGTCTCATATAGTAACACTTTCAGATAGGGCTTTGCATTTGAAACCTCTATATAGACATTATCAAGCCAATATTTACCATTCATTCTGTTGTGAAGACATTTAGTATGTAGAAATTCAACATTAGGCATACAACATATGGTTACTCATAATTCAAAATTCCTGTTAATTCAAACTTATTGTTGCTCTCCTGGAGATTTGAATTATGTGGACTACACTGTACCAAAGTGAGGTGATACAAAGCCATAATTTACAATAATAATATGAATGATTTGTAAAAGAGAGTGATGTAACTATAATATAGTGACATCATGGTTGTTAGATGTCTTCCTATAGAGACCATCTGCTGACTTTCTCTCATAGACCTAGCCCTGCCTGTTCAGCAGTTAGGCTGCTTCCCCTTAAGGTTTGCAGGCTCAGGTGTGCCATTTATTAAATGGTACACCTGAGCCTACAAACCTTGTGAGGAAGCAGTATAACTGCTGAACAGGCAGGGCTAGGTCTATGAGAGAAAGTCAACAGATTGTCTCTTAGGAAGACCTCTAACAACCTATAACATCTGTTGTGGGTGGGAATGCGCTAGGTTTAAGAAGGCCATGAATGTGTGAAAATGCAATTATGAATGCTCACAAAGTGTTATTAGGATCTGCTTCAAATTTCATTTGTCTTTGTGATGCTATTAATACAGACACTGACATGACTAATTACCTTGGGTACATAGCTCCTAGGCATTCGCAGAAGTGAAGCCAGGGCCACATGAGTAGAATCAGCTGTTGACTTATAGCATTGCAATGAATACATGATACATAGTAACAGTTAAGGATTCACTTATATTGCAGTGCATTGTGCATGGAGGGTCTGTGTATACATGCATCATGCAGTATGGTAGTACTACATGTGTAGGGATGACGTTGAAACAAAATGGCAACCCATATAATGTATATTATAAAAAGTGTCTAATGTATTTGTGCCAAAACTATATGTAAAAGTTCATAATGTTATGCTTGGCATGCAAATAACACTAGTATTTGCACTGCTTATATTCTGATTGTGACAATATATTATATCAATACATAATAATGTTGGTATATATTAAAAAATAAGACTTATAGACTATATATACACATATACACCCTACTGCAGAACAATAAAACTAATCATATTAAATTTTATTAGCATGATTAATTCATGAAGGCAGAATGTATTGCATGGTAGCCTACATGTGGTATAGTACAATGGAAACAGTTTCCTAGCTGCATGTACACAAGATTAATTATTTGCCAATGGTAAGGATAAAAGCCATAAGAACTATAGGCTGTGACCTGCCGGAATGTCTGAGGGTGTGCAAACACTAATGATGTCAGTCCTTTGGCTGCAAGTGAGTGCTTTGGCTAGATGTAAGTGTGCATATATAATAATTTCCCTATATTAAGGCTTACAAGGTAAATATCAGGAAAATGCATATGCATAAAAGCAATACATATACAATGTTGCGGTAATATCTAGTTATATTGCATACATAGCCAATTTTATAATGATAATCATCATAATTATAATATTAAAAATATGTGCATACTATACTCGTACGATTGGCACCATACTTCCTATCTCCAGACCCAGGGGCATAAATCGCCTTTTCAGATCTAAGTGCCCTGAGTAGCATCACAAAATTAATGTTTGCCTAGATGATGACTCTGTCTGGGCCCTAGGCTAGCTCCCACAGAGAAAAAGAGATCTACCGGGCAATCCAGCTTGCGCCTTCTTGACTTCAACTGTGGGCTGCTTGTCCCTTGTCAGTCAAATCCTTCCGTTTCCCTTGCAGGGCTGCAGGAGTACGTATCTGGACTCCATCTGCATGAATCCGCCCTTACCATCTGGCAAGAATGAAGGTCATATAAATCAAATGCAGGGAGTGGACCCAGAGTGGAGAATGGAGTAAAATTGAAATAAATACAGCAAAAATTGCTAAATACATACATACATTATTACCTATATATATATATATATATATATATATATATATATATATATATATATATATATATATATATATATTAAATTAATAAATCAAATTTCCATACAGCACTAACCATATCAATGACTAGACACGCCTACTCCACACTACCGTTCAGTAAAAATACACATACTACACCTAAGGATTAACAAAAACAAATAATCATACACGGCTAGAACCTAAAATAGATACACAGTTGAATTTCTGAACACATACACTGATCCGCTGACACAATTGGAAAAAAGATTGGGGATCCTGAGTTTTGAATCTCAATCGGTGGCCAATCTCTTTAAAGAAGGCAAGTGCTTCATCACCAAATGTTCCGGATGTCTCTATTGCCACGGGAATGAAAACAGAGTGGCCTCTACTTCACGGTACAGCCTCACTTTCCTGTCCTCAGCCCTGTTAGCGACCAGACCAGCGCCTGTAGCAGCAAGTGTGGTGGGTGCCATGGCCGGGGTGACAGACACCCCGTCCACCCTTTTGCCATCAGACCTACAAATGCCTGGTGGTTCCAATATCGATGGCACATCGATAGAGGCAAGGGACCTTTTGATAAGGTCATTGAGGTGAGTATGCCTAGGGTGGCGACCAGCACTTCTCCTACAGTGAAGACCGTGGGTACCTGATGAGTCGACATGATCACCGCATAGAACGCATTGATGGGGTGTACATAGACGGGTACTCAACCGGAGTCCGATCGCAATCCTCACTGTTTCATCATCCATCCTCAAACCAAGAGACGACACTGGAGGGGCACTGAGCTAAGCTCCAGACTCCTGTCGCTGAGAGGCAAGCAGGCGACCCTTGGAAATGTCATCGGCTGAGGAGAAAAGGGATGAAACTGTAGCCTCAATGTGCGGAGTGTCCCAGGCCCTCTGCTTTGATGCATCAACACCAGTTGGGGCTTCGGAGGCATGACCCTGGGACCACGCAACCAGAGCATCATCTTTGGAAGGGCAGATAGCATTGGTCAAGGATGAAGGCAAGATCCCTTGTGCAATCAAGGAAGAGCCAGCAGCTGATGCCAAAAATGCAGATGAAGCCAGCATGGCAAACTTCCTGATACCAAGCCCACCTGCCCGAATAGGAAGTGAAGCTTGAGACCAACTCTCATTACTCAAGGACACATTACAAATAGCCTCCAGAAGAGATCTCTGAAGACAGTCCAGATCAAGCAAGACGGAGGATGAAAAACACGGTGCTGTACGAAGAATGTACAGGATCTTTGGGAGGGCCATGGCGTTCCTCAAAAGGCAAAGGACATCATGAGCATGGAGCAGCTTGAGCCTTTCACCTAGGAGTTCCAAGGATCTCTTCTTGGAGTTGAGCACCACCTCAATACCCTCAAGGCTGCCAATTGGAGAGCCCAATAGGCAGGCCTCAGATGGGTTAACACACTGTAGGTGTGGGGAGAAACTAAGCATAGACTGCTTTGTGTCTTCATCCACACAGATAACCTCACACTTGCAGTGATTAAGGACAAGACCAAGATCTTCTGCTGCCTGCTCGATCTGATACAGATCCTCTACCACATCTTTGAGGTCACCGCCTATGGTACCGTCATCCAAGTAGAAGAGCTTAAACTCAACTCTGACTTCAAGGACCTCACTAGCTGATGGATAGAGAGACTGAACAACAGGGGACCAAGAGGGTCCCCCTGTTGCACCCCTTCTGCAGACTCAATTATGTGAGGCCCAAAAAACAGGAATGATGGGTCAGCATACGCAGACTGCACCAGGTGGTATAAACCAGGTACCTCACTTAACACAGATTGAAACATCTTGTCTCTTCTTATGCAATTAAAGGCATTGCAAAAATCAACCTTGAGGATCATTTGGCCTGGTTGGAGGTTGTGCAGGTAAGCACGGGCAGCATGGACTGCTGCTTTAGCTCCCATAGGTGTCCCGTAACCGAGCTGGAGGGGGGCAAGGAAGGCCCCCATCTCCTGTCGTACAGAGAGGCTAGCACACTTGGCCACCAGCCTATGTAGGGTGCAACCTATGGCAATTGGCCTGATGCCACCACTGCTCTTATTCAGAGCCACCAAGGATGCCCCAAAGAAATAAGGCCTTGCTTCAACTGCTATGGCCCCTCGGAGTACACAATTAACGAAGTTCGTGATAGATTCCAGGAGAAGATTGGAACCTAGGCCTGAACGGCAGGTGACTAGGTCTTTTAAATGTTGAGGGCGTAGGCCATCAGGCCCCCCACCAGAACCAGCAGGGAATGACTGAATTGAAATGAGGACATCCGAGGATGACACTTCGAGGATGACACTTCGAGGAGAGGAGTGTCACCCTGTTGAGGTGGACCAGCTGAGTGAGGATGTCGAGGAGGATGCTTCTCTTTCAGCAGATTGAGGGTGACATCATTGACTGGAGCAAAGGATTCATCAGAGCTAGCTATTCGCACCGCTCCTCTGAAGTCTCCTTCCTCCAATTTGGAAGCAACTCGAGCTGCTAGGTTCTTTAAAGGATCTCCTGCAGGATGAAATTGCTGGTGCGTTGCATCAGGTATTCTCTCATTGTCAAGTAATCTTCGGATCCAAGAGGCAAGGCTTCGCCTATGGCCCCTTCTAGGGGGCGTGTGGAGGAATTTACGACAGAAGAGAAAGAGAGACTCCCAGGAATCCCTGCTGTTGGTAGCTACCACCTGATCCAGACACTCTGACAATTTCCGAGCAATGAGATCCCTAACTGGTCGTGGGATTCTGCTTAAAATTTTCACTCCGATTGGACCCGGATTCAGCACAAGTTGTTCAGGAAGAGGACCAGCAGGTTGTGGCGCTGAACAGTCAGTAGACCCTGGATTTGGCGATGAAGTCGGGAGCGCGTTCTGTGACGAATAGGGTGGTGGAGAGGAAGTCGAGAACAACACAGGTGGTAAACCAGAGCCAGAGCACCTAGCAGCAATAGGACCATGCAGTTTAATGTTACCATCATTTCTAAGGGGCATAGTTCTGTGACACGATGAACAGATGGCACGGGAAGAACGACCGTCAGATGACATTCCCGGGCCTGCCTTGACACCAATTGATGCGAGGAGAAAGACGCCAGCAACAAGTGACGATACTTTATACACCATCAAGGAAATCAGACGGATATGATCCTATATGGAGTTGAACAACAAAACTAGAGACTACAGACCGTATTCGATCACGATTATACTCAAATCTCTCGGCCACAATCAAGGAGTTGCTAACTCAAGGCGATCTAGCGCGCGGCCATCTTGACATATATGTATATATATATATATATATATATATATATATATATATATATATATATATATATATATATATATATATATATATATATATATATATATATATTATATATATATATATATATATATATATATATATATATATATATATATATATATATATATATATATATATATATATATATATATATATATATATATATATAATATATATATATAAATATATATATATATATATATATATAATATATATGTAATATATATATATATATATATATATATATATATATATATATATATATATATATATATATGTATATATATATATATAAATATATATATATATATATATAGAAGGGGACAAAGGATCATTACTTGTTATCAGAGGATATAGGTACTATCCAAGTTGGTATATATGTGCACAGGGACAGAATGAGGAGCACTTACAGTAACTGTTATATTATATATCCAGTATTGAGTATATAATATTATACGTACTACATAGCCCAGATACTAACTAAGCATGATCCGGCCACAGTACATTGAACGTCCACTATGGGTGGATATATATAGGACTTTAATTGGTAAATACAAGGGATTAATCGAATGTGTAGAGTACTATATAGTATGGAACAGAAATTAAAATACAATTATAAGATCTAAAGAAGAGACATAATAATATTATAATATTATGCCATACGTAATTGAATGCGGGCATGCATGTGTGTTTATGCATGAGGTCGAAAACATTTTAGATCTACTACGTATTTCAAAATCATTCATCATGTATTATTATATGCAGGGGAATTAGTATAGAAACATGTAAACGGAGACCATGCAGATATAATAATATAGCCATGTAGCCCTGCACACCAGACTCAGTATATAATACTTATTATAACTGAGTGTGGCATACGTGTGCAATAAATGAAGTATTGTATAACTCTCCAAAACTTGTATGCTATACATGGAATTACGTTATCCTTATCTAATATCAAGCTCGACGGATATGAATTGGTATATACCGTACGCGCTTTAATTTTCGCGGGCCTAAACTTTCGCGGTTTTCGCGGATTGGAAGCCATCCGCGAAAGTTTAAATCAGCGAAAAGTTTGAAATCTTGCGCAGTGATATAAAATGGCCGTCGCAATGATATAAAATGGCTGTCGCTGAACAGCGAGCAGCGCTGTCGACGCCTTGTTGTATTCTTATTAGATCCATGATGATATACCTAATATAGGTGTGAAAGAAGGTATAGTCTTGTCCGCTGCCTTTATTTTGTCTTCGTTTGCGTTCTCATGTGCCTGTAGCTACCTGACGGTGATTGAAGAATGTCGCCCGATTCGTTCGTTTTTGGTTCGCAAGCGTCCGGACTTCCCAGATTTGGAGCAAGTTGTCCCATCAAGCATGGCAGATGTTGTTAGAAAAGAAATATGCAACAATTCGGAGGAAGAAACCGCTCATGTGTCTGTGTCATTGCCCGGCCGGTTTGGCTTGACAATCATTAAAACTTTAGAGTGCCAATTGCGATCTAGGGTCTACTCGGGTCTATCACTAGTTAACTTGGGTACGGAGTATAGAGTATCTATGCTTGAATAAAAAAACAGAGACACTGGATGGGGACCCGCGAAAATAAAAACGCGAAAATCGCGAATTTGCGAAATCCGCGAAAGTTTAAGCCCGCGAAAATTAGAGCGCGTACGGTAATGCATGCATGGAACTGTCACGAAAAATTCGGTCCGGGACCAAAAGTGGTCCGCCCGGACCGATTTTGGTCAGCAATAAGTGGTCCGACCGTGCGAAAACTAGTCCGGTATCACAGCCTGGGTTAAATTACCCCGAACGTTCTCCAGAGAGTAGTTTATGTCCCCATATTAGTAACTAGTAAATTCTTGCAATAAATCTTTTTTATCCTGTGTCGTCATTCATGTGAGTAGCTTCTATCCTCTAGTAGCGAGAGCGCCAAAGTATACGCCATTTTCTTTTGACGTCACTGAGGATGTTTACTGGCAATAGTGTATCCTGAACACTATCTATAAGAGGAGGGCTCTTGCCTCGCGGGGCATTTTAGTTTTATTATATTTAGTCTATACAGTACTCATTTTTATCTTTATATATATCTATATATTGTTATTATATTTTAAATTGTTGAAAAACTGTGAAGTATATCAGTTGACAAACTGTGAAGTACGGTATATCAATAACACACACACACACACACACACACACACTGCAAACACACACACAAACATGCACATGCACACACACACACACACACACACAAACACACACACACACACACATGCACACACACACACACACACACACACACACACACACACACACACACACACACACACACGGCTGCGTGCACACACACACACACACACATACACGCGCGCCACACACACACACACACACACACACACATACACGTGCACACACACATTTAATTAATTTAAACATTGATAAACAACGGTATAATTATTATTATTATTATACTAGTATCATGGTTTTAGTGTCTACGTATGCTAGTACTGAATTCTTTTAACTAAAAACTAAGAACTATAAATCTAAACCACTTTTATAGGTACCTTGTACTAGTTTTGGCATGATGCCAAAAGTGGTGCCAAGAGTGGTCCTCTCTAGGACCAGTTTTGGCAAAGTGGGACCACTTTCGGCAACTAAAACTTGTCCAGCAGGACCACTTTTGGCAGCTAAAAATAGTCCGGGGGACCACTTTTAGCCAGGACCAATTATCGCATGACAGAACAAACTCTCCCAATAGTGAAAACCCCTCTATTATATCAGACTGCTTTCAGTGGGTCTAAACATGTAGACCTCTGAATAGTTGAAACCTTATAATGTACAACAAACTGTTTTTCAGGTTCCAAAGTGTCCATTATAGGGAGGTTTCACTGAATATAACTATAATATTAGATACAATATAATATTATATAATATAAAAAGGCATATACAAATTGAAGGCAGGCCCTGTGAGGGGGATGTCAGTGATTTTTTGATCTCAATATTAATTTTCAAATTTTATTAATCATGCATGATGCAATTAGACTAATAGTATAGACACATGTAAACTGAGACCACGTAATAGCCTGCAGCTGGTACACAGAACATAATAATAATTATAAAATATTACAATATCTAACATATTACAATGACTGTCTATTAAACCTTTATCTAATTGATACATCAAGCTCATATGCACCCTTCTGATCAACTAGGTAGGCAATGATGTCAACATGCATATACATGCAGGTGAACTGCTAGCACTTCAGCTATTATGTGGTATGTTAGTTAGGGGACTTATTCCGGATAAGTAGCAGCCACACTAGCTCACGTTGAATGGTAACTAGCCACAGCTAGATGAGGTTAAGGGTCATACAGTGGACCCCTCTATTCCGGACAACTTGGGACCTGAAAGCACTAGCTGTCCTGATTATTGAGGTGTCCTCATTTCAGGGGTTCGATGTACTGTGGCTTACTATAGTGGAATATTTGGTTCCAGTGGTATGTATGCATGTGTGTCCACATTAGAAGGGGTTCCCCAATTCAGGGGGCTGGATTAGAGGGGTTCCACTGTATTAGTGATCCCATCAAAATGAATTTGGAAAATATCCTCCATTATAGTCACAACCAAATTTCTAGTGTGCAATGGCACACAAACTTCCAATCACGAATTGCAAATGGTTTAAAAACTAAATTGCATGTGAGTACCCTGCTCATTCAAAAGCAAAGGCACCCAGAAGACAAATCACAGTCATATTACATCAATATTTCATCCGTATTTAAGATCTGCTCTCGCATGTCAAATTGCATACCAATGCCATTCACAGCATAATGCATACATGCAGAAGAACGCGGAATAGCATAACCATGATGATTACAATATTATAACTGTTATTAATACATCTGCTTAAAATGATATATATTAATGCTATTGGCTATAAACAATAATAATAATACATGGAACACTTATTAACCTGCATACAAGATCTCTAAGCACCAGAATTGGATCCACAAGTAGATTCAAAGCGACTGTATTGGTAACCGTAAGCGAACAATCCGTCTGTTTTATAATCAACATATCTTCCTTGGATGACAGTATCTGGAAGAGAAGGCACTTCGTATGTTCTTCCTCCTTGTCCACTGCCAGCGTACAAGCAGTGCTGGTTCTTCAAGTCCCAGGTTTGTGGGTGTATATCAGCAAAGAACTTCCTCACACCACCCGAGGGAGGTCTCACAGTGATGGCAAAGTGCTCGTTGGATGGGCTGATCTTGTCATCCTCAGTCACTGTATACTTCTCAGCTGAAACATCTACATTCCAGAATTGGGCTGTAAAGAAAAGAGGAATTGGAATAATTAAAGAAGCTGTCATGCTGTTCAACCATCAACTGCATGGCTGTGATCCAGCAAAAATACAACTTTCAAGGCTGACACCAATTAAAAACACAGAGGATAACTCACAATTTATATTCCATGTATCTATAGCATGCTAAAAGAGTAATGTACTTTGAAACCCACAGTAGAGCGACAGTACAAGAGTACAACTAACTTACATACAACAAACAAGAGAATTCCTTAGTACACAATAGTAATTACTTCTAATGCCCTTAACTTACCAATTAGTCCATGAGAGGTTGGTGTGAGGTTGTGTCCTCTGGCAACAACAAACTTGATCATTGGCTGACTATGTCTCTCTTCACAAACAACCCACATCACAAGGTCAAGGTTGTCACAGTTAGGAACTGAGATTCGCACACGGGGGAATTTGAATCCACTTCTTCTGATCACAGAAATACCATTCTGGTTGTAGCTGGTGACGGAGACACCATTCACACTTGCAGCACATTCAGTCAAGTTGACCTGTATTCTCTGACACTGTCCAGTACTGTCTTCAGCTACCACTCCAATCTGATTAATGATGTTACCATTGGAGGGTATGATCATGGGTGAATAGTGAGCATTGACGGACACGCAAATATCAGAAATGAGGTTGAATACAGAATTGGCTCTGCCGTGAATCTCGTAACAGAGAGACAGTTCCCCATACTGGTCAGTGAGCTCCTTTGACAGTCTCAAGGGTACCTCGTACAGTGGGTCACCAATCACAGTGTCATTTCGGATCTGAGGGGCTTCACCTACAGCACAGACAATACATTCAAGGATTACACATTGTTTTTATTGGCACGCGTAGGAAGTACAGCGAATACATATGGCAGGAATTGTCTGGAGACCATACGCTATTTGGCATAAAAAGCACAATGGCGTGAAGAAGAGTTGACTACTAAGAAACTTCAGTATCACTAGCATTACTTGTTTACAGCACTACGTAGTGTCTACATGGACAGCTAAATCTAGCAGCCATTGAGATGGGAAAGACTTACGCATGAGAGACTTACCACATTCACTCCTTAGGTCCCCAAATAGCTGTTCTGATCTCGAAACACTGAGTTCTTCCAGGAACTTGGACACCTCTACTGGGTCTTCACTAGGTACAGGAGACCCGTCCTTGAAGATCAGCATACCCTTCTCATTGCCACAGAGACCACACAGTTGGTTGGCTTGGACAAGGTCACTTGTGTTCGATATACTGACAGTGACCTGGCCACCTTCACCCAGTGTTCTGGTGACAGTAACATCCAATGCTTCAACCTGTACGATCACCCGTTCACTGCTCTGAGTGACTATGATTCTCTCACCATTGCCAGGCATAGTGACACGACCGTCATCATGTATTACTACTGTAGACTTGTCAAATTCGATAGCAACTCTGGCACTGTCTGTGTTTCCATTTACAAGGTCAATTTGAATCTGGAATGGGATTGCCTCCTGACCACCTTGAGGACAAGTAGCAACCATCTCAAAAGGGCATGACTTGTTGAACACAAACATGGCTTCCTCAAAGAAGGTGCTGATAATGCTGTTTTGTGTGAGCTGGCAACCTGTAAAGATGACATGTAATGAGCAATTGCCCAGAATGACAGCAACAACCACTGAACAAATTCATGGTTCATCTTCTGTAGAAGAACTCATGCATGGGCATGCGTGTGTCTACACATGTATATGTATATGCACACGTGCATGTACATACACACACACACACACACACACACACACACACACACACACACACACACACACACACATACACACACACACATACACACACACACACACACACACACACACACATACACACACACACACATACACACACACATACACACACACACACACACACACGTGAAACTTACGATCGTCATCATCAATGATGGTGATGTTGATAGCAGGGAAAGTTGTAGGATCTGTACCATTACCTCCAGCAATTTGAAGGTCTCCACTCTTAGCCTCTATCCTCAAGTTCTCCGTAGGTTCTGGATTTTCATCATCTATGATTTTTAGACTAACCATCTGACTTCTCCCCTTCTGTGGCTCAAAGGTTACTCTCTTTTCCAAGAATGGCTCAAAGTCATCATTATCTACATCACACAGTAAACAACATATTGTACATATAATATATTGGGGCAAGCACATAATACGTTAGTATGTACACACATGTATCACACATGTGTGTACAGCACAGTACAGCACATACATGTTTTCCCCTACGGGCAGAATGGCAAATGGCAATATCTCAGATAATAAAATAAGGACAGACATAGGAGCCATTTTTCCCATCACCAGCATGATAGTCCGCTATACATACGTACATGTAATATGATGGGAGTCCATATGCACAACATGGGGGTTGTGTGTGCACGCTAAGCTACGTAAATTACCGAGAGCAGTCACTGGGGTTGTAGATATTAAACAATCCACTGGTTCCTCAATCTCTCTGTTGATACTGATACCAACTGTGACTGTTCCATCTGATTCCAGCACAACCAGTGATCCTTCTTCGATCATGCATTGGATGCCTACCAAGGGAACAAGAGTAAAGTTAACATCCCAATAGGTTCATTGTACAGGAGAAGACAGGCAATTATAGTAACAATGTACTGTGTTTTTCTGCGTCCGAGCTCCAAGGATGAGTCAGTGACAAAGGCAGCATTCTTCAACATGCTTTAAGGTATATTTGCCAGATATTTCTTAATTTCTAGAGGCATATCAACCAATACTAGAACTAGCAGAACAACTGTGTACTCCCTGGCAGTGCTGGGTGAAACCCAACAAGTTTTAGTTATATCCTGTCCAGGTGTGCTGCAGCAAAAGTACAGTGCTGATTGACTGAGGATGAAGCCCCAGGTAATCAGCACTGTATTTTCTGCTGCAGCACAGCTGGACAGGATATAAACTAATTTGTATCCTGGTAACCATTCACTGTTGACTGTTGGTGTGTACAGTCTCATCTAGAGTTGACCAGTTCCAGCCACTTACTCTATAAATTAACATTAATTACAAAGTGTGAGTATATCAGTAACCTGTGCTACATCACAAATGTCAGCACACTTTTTCCTCTGATCCACTCATAATTCGCCTCACACCAGGATACAATTGTTCATTACACCTTCAATGAAGCCATATAAGACACATTCTCTTCACAACAAGTGCCTCAAAACCATCTTATGTAGGTGGACTTTGAATATACTGTGGAAACTTGCTAAACTATTGATTTCTGAAATTAGGAAAACGCAACAGTGGACGCTTAAATGCAGTACAGAATAAGCTCCTTTCAATGTGTTTCGTTCAGCTGTGTTCTTAGAACTAAGAATACAGTGGGCCCACGTTTGTTCGACCATGTCTGTTCTTCACAACATGTGTCAGATGGGCCAGGTGCTGGGAAGATCAGGGTAAAATTGCACACAACTTAATGGTAGGGATCATTCAACATTTACCAGTGGAAGTTTACATACGTATTCATATCATCTGACGCAGTGAGAGATGTCTGGATTGTAATGCCTTCATACACTGACCCCAATATCTGGTCATATTCTTTCTGAAGAGAACACTACAAAGTATTGCGTGACTAGGTGAATGTGATTTGTTAGCCAAAGCCTGGCTAGGGCCTATCATAGGATGAGGGTATACGTATTTCATATTAAACATGTGAAAATGGCTACCAGCAAAAAGTATGAACCTTTGCCTTTAAGGCATACATGAAAATTCCACTCCTCACCGAGAGAAATGTACGTACATACGGATGTACATATGTAGAGGTTAAACTTGTACATCACAACTAGAAATTCTACAAATGTACATATGGCAAATAAGCCACTCACTGTCATCGTCCTCAATTGTAATGGTAATGTTGTCTCCTGGCACAAGTGGTACGCCATCTGGTACATCAATGCTGACACCAAAGTCTTGTTCACGCTCGTGAATATCATCATTGATAATCGGTATGTTGGTGCATGCTTTAGTCTGTCCTTCAGCAAAGTCAACACAATAAGGACCAGCTTCGAAATCCTCTCCAGCTGTAGTGGGAAAGATACAATCAGTGCTTGAGTGAAGGTTGGCGGATCAAAAAACTGAACAAGAACCAATGCCTATATACGTACAATTGACCGTACTAAAAGTATGACCAATAGACACCCATACAGCATATGTAGAGTACACATACGCACATACACATCAAAGCATGGATGTAGATACATATATGCAAGCATACATGCAAGCACGAAAGCATGGGTGTACACACAGATGCAATAAAGCACACTTATGCATGCATGTACCCACACATGCATGTACCCACACATGCATGTACCCACACATGCATGCACACTCGCATTCACAGGCTTTTCAAAAACGTACCTTCAGCTCTTCTGTCCCTGTCTGCACCGTCAGCAGTGTTCATACAGATCTGGAAGTCCCCAATACAGTTCTTCTCGACCTCCAGACACACTTCAGTAGTTCCAACATTTTCAACAACCTTCTTGTCTTCATCTGGACTGAACATGATCCTGCAAACTACAGTGTAAAGAGGAAAATGAAAATGAAGGAACTTAACATAAAGCACATAATGCAAAACACCCATTACTGTGAAACCTGCTATTCAGGACACTTGGAAATCTGGACATCTGCAGGACATTAGGTTAAGGTCCCAAATTCCCATACACATACATATGAATGACATATAGGGGCAACCCTGAAAGATCAGCACACCTGTAATCAGAACACTTTTGTGATCCCTAAGGTGTCTGCACTACACAAGTTCCACTGTATACCCAAAATGTACAGAAGTAAAACACACCATAGGGTATTAGCCAGACCCACATTGTTGTATGATGGCACAATAACCTCACAAAATACACACAGCAAACACACACACACACACACACACACACCACACACACCACACACAAACCTACCATCATCATCCACTATAGTGATGCTAGCAGTATCATTGACCCCAATGCTGACATCCCCACTTGTTGGTGAACGAAGTTGAGCAGTAAACTCCTCATCACATTCACAGTCATCATCTCTGGATATACCAACAGTCACTGTTACCTCGGTCACTCCAGGTGGGAACACCACTTCATAGGGCCCAGGAATGTAGTCTTCTGAACTGGTTGCACTAGAATCTGGACAGAGAAGAAAATCAAATTTACTCCACAATATGTAATGAATGACTCTAGCAAAGAGGGTATGAACAAAATGAATGTTATAAGCAGCTAGGATTAGAAATGGCCAAACATAGGAGCAACAGGAGAGAAGCATGTCCTTGTATGCAAGAGGTAAACAACCAAGAAAAATTTAGAGGAGACAATACAGGACTGCAACTAGTACAACCACTACAAATGGCAACCCCTCCAATTAGCTAGTACAACCATTACCATCATGTAAAAGTAATAAACCATGAACAATATAGGTACGCACATATACACAAACATTTTGGAACATGTAACATGCATTTCGTAATTCTTACATGAAGAAGTATCCATGAGGTTGTCAGATTACTAAGTGACTATTAGTATACATTAATATGGTGACTGTACCTCATAAGATGGTCGGATTACAGAGGATTCATTGTACATGTCAATGTGACACACACAGTAGGTATACGATACTTCACTAGATCTCACCTGGATCCACTCCATCACTCGTATCCACAAAGATTGAGTACTGTTCTGAGGACGGAGCACTTGCTACAACAGTCAATGTGACCATACCATCCTCCTCCTTGGTAGAGTACTCCACTGGGTTGAAGTTGACAACAATTGAATCATCATCGACAATTCTGACTGTCACCATGTCATTAGGACCCGGAGTTACTCCATCTGGAACATCAACAATCTGGCAACTGAAAGTCTCAGTTTGTTCGGCTGTTGCATCATTCATGATGGGTACAGATATACTTGTGTTCGATCCAGGCTCACACACAGCCTCCATAGTACCAGAAGCAACATAATCTGAATCAGCTGCAGAACATAGAAAAAATGGCACATTAATGTGTGTGTGTGTGTGTGTGTGTGTGTGTGTGTGTGTGTGTGTGTGTGTGTGTGTGTGTGTGTGTGTGTGTGTGTGTGTGTGTGTGTGTGTGTGTGTGTGTGTGTGTGTGTGTGTGTGTGTGTGTGTGTGTGTGTGTGTGTGTGTGGACATGTGTGTCTGTGTGGGCATTTGTATGTGTGTGCGTCTGTGTGTGCTGATGTGTTTGTATGCATGTGGATGTGTGTGTACGCACATGTGTGTGTATGTGTCTGCATGTACATATGTATATATATGCACATGCAATAATACACTCCTGGCCATGTATGAACACGTACATCCACCACAGTGCATGTGTGAATATGAACATGGACATTCAGTAGGTAGCTTCCATGTGTAGCAAGTACAGTAGAACCTCACAAATACGACCACCCTTGGGACTGTTGTAAGTGGTCTTAATTTTGAGGTGGTCTTATTTCTGAAAGTACTGCCCAGAATAGCATGGCACATCCAGAAGTCATTCCATAGACACAGGATGCACATAAGGCAATAAAACTGTAGAAAATTTGTACCATCACACCTCTTTTATTGTTACTCCATTACAATGTTAAAAAAGTGACCCCAAGTTTACCATCTCTTTCTACTGATGTCGCCATTTCAGAGCCTAATGTCCACAGAAAACAGCAGTATCCACAAATAAGTGGTCTTAATTGTGAGGTTTTGATATCCAGAAGAAAAAATGTGGTCTTTATTCTGAAACTAATTTCCATGTTAAACTATAGGAGAAATTCCGGACTGCAACAAAGTGGTCTTAATTCTGAGGTGGTCTTATTTCTGGGGTGGTCTTATTGCGAGGTTCTACTGTACATGAACAGATTGTGCATGTGTGAATAAATGTATCATTCTCCAAACGTACATTCTGCAGTGCCGTCCGAGCAGGTAATGGAAACAGTGTAGCTGTCAGCACAAGAACCGCATTCTATGGGTATATCCACCATGCCGTCGCTTTCATCCACAGTGTGCACGGCCGGGTTGAACTGCACTTCAACCTCTGCAATGAAATGACAAGCACACATATTGTATGTACTGTGTGTACATAGAAAGTTTGCAAAACATATACCTTGCATGGCGTAGAGTGGGGCAACTTCTACACACTCCACAAGGATGCAGGCATTTAGGAAGATAGTGCACCAATCTTCAACTCTCATTACAAGTACTTACGTAGATATACGTACATAAACATGCAAACATGGAATGCACTACTTTGCCTGATTGCAGACTCACTTAGTCTGGTAGTCAACCACCCGTAATGTATATACCTACTGTACTGTATGTAGCAACAATGAACAAAATACCTCTATAGCAGGCCTGCAAACAAACCATTGACACATCAGCCAGAGAAACAACTTCAACCTCCCTCACTTCCCAAAGGACAAGCATACACATAAACAAGTTCCCCAGCACACCCGAGGTATGCACTGAGGCAACAGGTCTTCAATAGTAAGTGTATTAGACAAACAAAAGCCAAAAATAGCCCACTAATGTATGTTTAAATTATTGTACGTATATTCTGTACTGAACGTTGGCATAGTGATGTTAACCAAATCAATCAGACAAAATCTCACCATCGTCATCTTCAATGGTGACTGTAGCCATTGTGGGAGCTCCTGGGACAACACCAAACACAGCACTAGCATCCGGGATGCTCAGCTCAGCTACAAACTCTTCGTCCATCTCTCCACACACTTTGTCATCATTGATGGGAACACTGATTGTAGCAGTTGTCTTCCCAGCTTCAAAGAAGGCTTCGTATGTATCACCAGCATAGTCTTCTGGGCCTGTGTATACATGTAGAGTAGGATGGTGTGTGTGTGTGTGTGTGTGTGTGTGTGTGTGTGTGTGTGTGTGTGTGTGTGTGTGTGTGTGTGTGTGTGTGTGTATGTGTGTGTGTGTGTATGTGCATGGGTGCGTGCGTGTGTGCGTGCGTGTGTGTATGTATGTGTGTTGTGTTGAATGTATGTACATACATACCATATGTAACATGTTGCACGTACGTGGGTACAGGGGTTTGTGAGTGTAGCAAAATTAATAGTGAATACTGTGTGTTCCTCACTAGTAGCAGATCTGTCAGATGTCTGCACATTGACAATATAGTCTTGCTGAATTGGAGTGTCAGATTCAAGCTTTATGGTAACCATTCCATCTCTCTCGTCCACTGTGTAAGCATCTGGAACAAACTTCACTCTGATCACACCTTCGTTGTCCTCAATGATCACATTTGCTGTATCACTTGGTCCTATTTGTACTCCATCTTGCGGGTCATCGGGCTGTGACACTCTTGCTAGAAAGTATTCATCACCTTCCTTCACCAAGTCATCTCTAATGCTGACAGGGACAGTGACACTCATAGAACCAGGAGTGAAGGTAGCAACAACACCACCGGAAGGTGTTCCCATGTAGTCACTATCGGCAACTGTAAGAATAGGACAAGAAAGTGCTGAGATCTAGACATCAACTGTACATGGAGCAGTCTGAACTGCATGTATGCATACTGTATAGCCTAGTTGCCAGACCCATACTTCTCCTGCGTGGGCGAAGAGAAGTGAGGATCTAGTGGTTAGACTAGAATGCATGATGTAAGGTTGTGCACTGCATGGATACTGCAGCTTCACTTCTGGTGTCTGAGCATATGAAAGGTTGAGGGCATTTAGAGTGTGTAGTGAATAAAAGCCCACACAGAACATATCATTAGCAACAGGAATATGCGTTAAGCATAACAAGTACTCAGGATTCATCAAATACCACAGATTACGATGTGCACTTAAAAGTGTCAGTGAACACATACAGTGAAACCTGCCTTAAAGGCCACCTGTATAGAAGGACCAACTGTCTGCAGAGACCACAACTACTTGGTCCTGTGAGTGGTCTTTATATACAGGTTTCACTGTATATGTATGTACATACATACGTACATACATAGGTGTATATATACACGAGGAAAGATGCTGCATGTGAATGTGTTCACAAACACACAAGTTCCAATGCAACCAGTGTGTATGTTGGAAGATCTTGAGTACAGTGCACTAAGAGGCCCAAACCTCACCAACAACATACCCAAAATAGCAAATGGGTGAAAAGCGGTGGCAGAAGAATCACCAACCTGTAGCATTGCCATCCTCTGTATCAACACGCACATCAAATGTGCATTCAATTTCCATATCTGCAGTGAGTACCAGGTCCACTGTAGTGTCTCCTTCCACTTCTCTGTACGTTGTTGGGTCAAACTGTACAGTCACCACTGAACAAGAGGAGAAACAGAGATGAGTATACGTACATTAACAGATATCCCCACTCTGTCAGACGTTGAACTTCATTCTATTTGCATGCTGCAAAAAGTTGTTGTGGGTCATACATGAGGTAAGGGTTGCAATATGAATAATAAGGAAATCCAAGCTCATTGCACTTGTGAACTGTAAGTATGCTGTATGTACGCATGTGGGTATAGTGCACTTCATTGCACAAACATTGACGTGGAAACACGTATGTATGTATGTACTGTACATATATACAGAACATGAATGGACTCAATGCATGTCACAAACAACCACCAAGACATGCATTCGTACACGTACATGAAGAATCACCACAGACAAGCTGGATTAGATTTAAAGCACTCACTGTCAGTGTCCTCAATGTTAACAGTTGCAGTGTTGTCTCCTCCTTCACTCACACCACAAGCAGAGCACTCTTCACTGATGTTTAAGTCAACAAAGAAGTCCTTCAGAGAGTGGCATGCAAATGAATCATCATCGAGAATGTCAACCATGACGACTACGCTGTCGCTGCCAGCTGCCATGGTAACCATTGAAGCATCAAGACTTTGATAGTGAACAGCTTCTACCATTGAAAAGTGAGAAACAGAACTGATTATAATACGAGATAATTAAGGCAATTTACATGTTTTTGCAGTGATAAATCCCAAACAAAAACATACAGTACAGTCAAACTTGCAACAACACCCTTGGTGCCACTAAAATGTGCTGTCATAACCAAGTTGTTGCTGTAACCAGGACATTTAGTACAGAGACCATTGAATCCGTTCCTGCCATGTGTGTTGTTGTAAAGAGGTTGAGGTTGTAAACAGTGACTTTCTAACCAACTTTGACCGTAATTATGCAACTGTAAATAGATATCAGGCTGTACACACAGGGGTGGTCAATTCCTGCATAGATTATTATTAAAAGGCTATAGATATTCATTGCAATATCGACTATAATTGGGTACATGTTCTGTATGTACCCTATATGAACATGTACGTACATGTTCTGTGTGTACCCTATACGTACATGTACGTACATGCTCTGTGTGCACCCTGTCAACTCTACTCCTTACCTTTGGCTGTACCATCTCTAGTGGAGACAGTGAGTTTGCAGTCAAAACTAAACATTTTGGAGGATCTCAGGGTGATGTTCACTTTACCATCTGTTTCTGACACAGTGTACTCCACGGGTTCAAAGCTGATTTGCGTGGCGTCATCATCGAAGATGGTCACCAAGGCCATGTTAGCACTGCCTCTGGATATTCCTTGATTGCGAGTTTGAGGTGGTACCCTCAATTCAGCAGTAAACTCCTCTGTACACTCAGTGGAGTCATTATTTGTGATGCTGACTGTCACACTAGCTGTTGTGGATCCAGCAGGGAAGGTGACCTCGTATCTACCACCAGTGTAGTCCTCTCCATCTGATTGATATAGGTAAGAAAGAATTAAATGTGATGTTCCCTTTGCCATTATTGATGCATGCACGATGTGCAACATAACATTGTGTGATGAATTCTGCTAGTGTACAGGTTTGCACATATGTAGGAGTATTAAAAAATCAACAAAGGGAGTATGCAAGGTATGCACACATGTGCATGTGTGTATGTGTGTGTGTGTGTGTGTGTGTGTGTATGTGTGTGTGTGTGTGTGTGTGTGTGTGTGTGTGTGTGTGTGTGTGTGTGTGTGTGTGTGTGTGTGTGTGTGTGTGTGTGTGTGTGTGTGCGTGTGTATGTGTGTGTGTGTATTTGTGTGTGTGTGTGTGTGTGTGTGTGTGTGTGTGTGTGTGTGTGTGTGTGTGTGTGTGTGTGTGTGTGTGTGTGTGTGTGTGTGTGTGTGTGTGTGTGTGTGTGTGTGTGTGTGTGTGTGTGTGTGTGTGTGTGTGTGTGTGTGTGTGTGTGTGTGTGCGTGCGTGTATGTGTGTGTGTGTGTGTGTGTGTGTGTGTGTGTGTGTGTGTGTGTGTGTGTGTGTATTTGTGTGCGTGTGCGTGTGTGCGTGTGTGTATGTGTGTGTGTGTGTGTGTGTGTGTGTGTGTGTGTGTGTGTGTGCGTGTGTGTGTGTGTGTTTGCATGTGTGCATACATACATGTACAAGCATGTGAGCACACACATATGTACAGAAAGGTGGTATGTGTTTCTTATGATAAAATCAAATACCTTTAGCAGTTCCATCACTGGTAATAACTACTACTGTGTAGGGGAAAGCAGCAGGACTGCTTGATCGAAGAGTGATGGTCACTGATCCATCACTTTCATTAACATCGTAGGAGGTTGGATCAAGCTCTACTACCACGCCATCGTTATCTTCAATGGTCACAGTAGCACTGTCTTGTGGACCAGGATTCACACCACGTGAGGAAAACGTGCGAGGAATAGCGATACTACCATTGAAAGTTTCATCTGGTTCCAGTTCATCATCGTCCAGAATAGGTACCTCCACAGTAGCTGTGGTCTGTCCGGCTAAGAAGGTAGCAGTATACGTACCTCCAGTGTAGTCAGAACCAGCTGTAGTGAGGGATAGCAACATGACAGATCATTGTATGTATGTAAAAACTGTGTAGCCCTATATATCATAGATACTCTATACCTCCGCACACATGGAATATCTACCGTATTTATTCCAATGGATGCCGCGGCTACTAT